>VBSM01000272.1:66053802-66086656 GCA_008086735.1 Cheirogaleus medius
TAAGCACCACATGTACTCACCAGCAAATTGGTTTCACCGATCAACACCTAAGTGCACATATAGAATTAACATTTATCTGGTGTTGGGCAGATGGGAGGGGGGAGAAGGGGATGGGTATATACATACATAATGAGTGAGATGTGCACGATCTGGGAGATGGACACACTTGAAGCTCTTACTCGAGGGGGTAGTGGGGCAAGGGCAATATATGTAACCTTAACATTTGTACCCCCATAATATGCTGAAATTAAAAAAAAAGAAAAAAGCATGAAAAAATTGATGATTTGGAAAGATTTGCTTGTATGTCATTCTTTGGCACTAATACATTGCTGTGATTTTTTTTTCTTAAGCTCATTCAGGTCATTTCAACTCTTCTGATTCCTAGAAAATCAACTTGTTTTAGGATAACCTCAATCCTGTAGAAGACTGTGACAGTAGAATTTAAAAATTGTATTTGCTTTTGAATTTCTCCTTAAAAATAAGGAAGTTCATTTCAATATAAATAACACATTATAAAATTGAATAATATAAAAGGCACAAAAGAGAAAAAAACTTAAAACATATAGTTAACTATTATTAACCCTATTTTATTATTCTTCAAGGGGTAATCTAATAATTCCAATTTCCTTTCCTTTTTTCACTTTTCTTTGTAGCATTTACCAGCTTCTAAAAAATAGTTAATATGTTTGTTTGTTTGTTTTCTTTTTTTCCTCCTCTGGACTGTAAACTTCATAAGGAGAGGGATTTTTCTGCTTGTTCATTACATTATCTCTGACACCTAAAACAAAGTTGTAAATAATAAAAAAAATTAGACTACTGAGTATAGTTTTATAAATGACTATCTTAATCTTATATTAAGATATTTGCATGTAAAATATAGATCGATATCATCATTTTAATAGCTACTAATTCTTATTTCATATATATTCCATAGATATTCCTCACATACACATACACACACATTCCATATACCTGTTTAGAAATGGATTATCTGAGTTAAAGTATATAAACATTTTTAAGTCCCTTAATATATATTGATATCTTAGTTCCCCAAAGCTCTTAAAATATATATTCTCACCCACAGCACACAGATATTTATTTATACCAGTACTAAGAAGTGTCAATCTTATCAACATTTAATAAACTGATATTAGAAAAATATCTTTCTCTGTAATATTTATTTTTTGATTATCGGTGAAACTGAGCATAGTTTTTAATATTCTTATTACTCACTTGTATTTCTTCTTTTGTCAATTGTTTGTTTTTATTTTCTTCTAATTGTTATGTTTATTAATTTGGAAGATCACTGCATATATTAAATCTTCATAATTTGTATTACATCTCCCACCCCAGCATTTTCACTTGTCTTTTTAATATTTAAGCAAAATTTTAGAAAAGTTTTTTGGCAGTGTTGTTTGTTTTCCTGCTTATTTTGGTTAATCAAATGTTTTTAATTTTTACATAATTAAAACATGCATTCTTTTCCTTTCACATATTGGGTTTTTGTATCAAGATAATATAAATTCACTTTTTTTACTCCTAATTTTCAGATTTTATTTTTATCTTAATTCTTTTATCAATTTGGACTCAATTTTGATATAAGATGCTAGAGTAGCTTCAGTATATCTTTTGTAATTTCTTCTTCAGTTTCTTCACACCATTGGATGCCTATGGTCTTGAAATGTCACTTTTAGTACATCTGGAATTTCCCTATATATTTGTCTCTGTTTCTTATTTTATATTAATTTCATTCAATCATTCATCTAACAAAACTTATTGGATATTACTAAGTACCAGGCATTACGGTAGTTAAATGATATTGGGACAACTACCTCCAACCCCATTTAACCCAGGGTTCTTTGTAAAATGCTACCTAGTTCTAGCTGGGAGTGGTGGTGGATGCATATAGTCACTGCTACTCAGGAGGCTAAGGCAGGAGGCTAACTGGAGCCCAGCATTTCAAGGCTGTAGCACACCATGATTGTGCCTGTGACTAGCCACTGCACTGCAGCCTGGGCAACATTGTGAGACCCAATCTCTACTTAAAAAATAAAACAAAACTCTACCTAGTTCCACCAGCTTGGCCTATCCTAGTCCTGTCTAGCTTAGTCTAGTGACTGAAGATTATTTTTAAGATCTTGTCTTTGAGCCTACTATTATGCAATGCAGAAGTGGAGGTAATTATGACAATGAAGGAAGACTGATGGGAAAAAGCAATGGGAATGTAGAGAGGACGCTACAAGGGAAAAAGTGAACATTTTATGGTGGTTTTGAGATGGGACAAATGGAAATAAAAGAATGGTTTTATTTCTGACTTTAAAGCCTTTAAACGGTACATCTGGAATTTCTCCAAAAAGAGAAATGTATATGGGAACTCTCTTAGATACAGAATTACCCTATGTGATATTTTTGAAAAATTTACTGTTTCAAAATTTGTATTCATTCATTTGGGGGGAAATGAGGACACATATAGAAAACGTTTTTAGTATCATAAAATTAAAAATTGATAAAAAGCAGTTTCTGCATTTATGGAGCTTACCAACTAACAGTTGAGAAGGCAGTACTAACAAATATAGAGCTATGGGTATAGTAACAGGAACATGTGAATGGTTCTATCAGAGTCCACAGAGGGAATGGGCAGGCTGTTGATAAGAGGGGATACTTGAACTAAGTCTTCAGGTTTCAATATGAGTTCTTCAGAAAGGAGATTGGAGAATGTCATGTACGGTAGAAGAATTCTTTAGGTAGAGATCTGGAGAGCAAATTTCACAAAAGAAAAGAATTTGAACAAACGTTTAGAAATATTAAAAAGATTACATGTTGTACTTGACAAAGAGCAAATTGGCTGATGCATTTAAGTAGTTCTGTTATGTAACTGGTGGTCAAGGAGGGCAAAAAATGTAAGCTTGGGCTATTTCTTTGAATAATATGTGTGGAAGATTCTGTCAGCTATCCACCCAATATACATTTCAACCTGTTTTCCTTACAAGTGGAACCCCAGTTTTGTTCATTGCCATGGTGTACACAATAAAAATGTATATTTCCAAGACTTCTGGGAGTGGTCATGTTACACAAATTTTTCATGTTTTTTTTTTATTTGAACAAGTATTTGTTAGTATATATTCTAAGCCAGACACTGTTTTAGATACAATCATAAAACAAAACAAAAAGAACGGACATAATCTCTAATGTGGTTGAGCTTAATGCTAATGGGAAAAAGGGAGAACATTCAACACACAAAAATAACAACAACAAAATCAAAACCATATAAAATATATAGTATGTTACCTGGTGACAAGTAACAAGGGGAAAAATCAAACCAGTAAAGTGTTTTACTTTTATTTATTTATTTAATTATATTATGGGGGTACAGATATTGTTAGGGTTACAACCAACCTCCCCCCACCCCCACTGTGGGCCAACCCTCCCCCCACCCCCACTGTGCTAGAGCTTCAAACATAGGATGATCAAAAAGAGCCTCATTGAAAAGATACCATTTGATCAATGACTTAGAGGTGAGGAAGTATTCCCTGTTGATTTATGGGAGAAATAATTCAAGGCAGAAAAAAGAGAAAGTACTAAAACTGTGAGTCAGGAATGTGTCTAGTGAGTTCAAGGAATAGCAAGAACAGCAGGAAAAGAAGTCACAGAAGAATTTTTCAGAGTAGATGCTCTAGAATACTGTAAGCATTTTTCTCTGTGAAACTTTGAGTAGGGAAATGACAAGCTTTGACTTAGCTTTTAACAAGATCTCTCTGTTTGTTGTATCGAGACGTAAGAGGTAAAAGCTGATGGCAGGGAGGCAAGCAAGAAGTCTAGTGGAGGCATCCAGGTAAGACATGATAGTGACTCTGCACAGAGTGGTAGGATGGTGGAGAGAAGTGGCCAGGGTTTGTGTGTGCTGTATTTTCAAGACAGAAGATTTGCTGGAAGATTGCATTGGGGTGTGACAAAAACAAGAGTTGAAGAAAACTCTCAGACTTTGTCCTAAGCTAATGATAAAATGTTGTAACTATTAATTGAGAAACCAAGATGAAAAGGACTTGAGAGAAACATGTTTTTTTTGTTGTTTCTGTTTTTGGTTTTTGTTTGTTTGATTGTGTTTGTTTTCCTAACAGGTATAAAAATCAGAGACTTGGTTTGGGACTTGAAAATTTGAGAAAGTTATAAGATATTCATGTACAGTTGTCAAAGTGGCATTTGGATTTAGACAGGGGAAAAATCTTGACTGGAGATATGTATTTGGTGCTGTTAGCATAAGGACAGTTTTAAGTTTTGGGACTGTGCAAGATTACCAAAGATTTGGTGTAGATAAAGAGGAGAAGAGAAGAGATACAAAGCTGATTCCTGGGGTTTTCCCATGTCAAGAGTTTAAGTTGAAGGGAGGGAATTAGCAAAGGAGATTTAGAAGGATCAGTCAGAGAGGTAGGAAGAAAGCTAAGAGAGTGGACATTCTGTATGTCAAGTTAAGAAAGTTTCAAAGAGAATAGGGAGATTATGTCAAATTCCTACTTATAATATAATGCAAGTGAGAAGGAAATTGAAAATACCTATTGGATTTAGCAATGTGGAGATCATTGGTGAGCTTGGCAAGAGGCATTTTGTTGGAGTGATGAGGATTAAAACCTGGTTTAATTGTGGTCAAGAGAAAATGAGAACAGAAGTATAGAAAACAGTTAAGATACACAAGTCACTCTTTGAAGTAGCATGCCATAAAATTAGAGAGAGATGTGGGCTTTCATTTTATTTTAAACTAAGATGGAGCAATGGCAGCATGTTTTTTTTGTTGACCGGAAATAATCAGAGACAGGGAACAACATTCTCTGGTAGATGAGACTGAATGAGATCTTGTAAACAAAACAAAGTTAGGGCAAAATATCTAGTCTTGAAGCTGGTAAGTGAGTAAATGTGATGAGGGGAGCTTATAAAAATTTTCTATTGCTTGCTTCAGGTTTCTCAGTAAAATATGAAGCAAGTCACCAGCTGAAAGTAAAGCTGTGATGAAGGCATGGAGGCTTAAATAGAGACCATATGAAATAGTTCTTGGACAGTGTGCAAATGAATGGGCGAGGGCTAAGCAGCATGAAGAGTCCCTTCTATTCTTTCCTGCGTGAATTGCTGTTGCAGTGATGAAGACAGAGTAGCAATCTTGTAATCCTCACACAACAAATGTGATGACTAAAGTTTCATATGAGTAAATAGAAAAAACTTTAATGCTTTTGGCATTTTGGAGCCATTCTACTTTTCCTTGCTTCTGGACTTCATGATACTTGTGAAAAATAAATCACTATTTGGTGAATCCTAGGTAGGTCTCTGTTACATGTGCTCCTGAACGTTATCCTAACATATACTACAGGTTTGGATTTATTTTTTAGATAAAGAAGAGTCACTGAAGTTTTTGAAGAAGGGTACGATATGACTAGTACAGAGATTTAGAAGATCACTCTAATGTGGCAGATGGATTCTCCCTAAGTATACGTTACCTCTATTCCTTAATACCATTGGCTTTGGCTTAGCATCAAAAACTATTTGCTACCTAACATAGAACCTGTTACTGCTATGTCAGAAAGCGGAGTTATTCAATCAAAACTCATTGAAATATGTTGTTTTCAGGTTGATGTTTTCTGCTGTGAAATTGTTAGGTGTGTGCAGTAGTATCAAAGATTGCTTGAGAACAGATTACTGTAGGTCTTCAAATTTATAAAAGTGGACTTTAGATTCTCACTGTGGATTTTTGGCACTCTGTCAATGTTCTTATACAGATAACTGTCAGAGTGAAGTTTTGCTTTTGAAATAAAAGTTCTACTTTATCACTGGAGGCCCTGAATTCATTTTGGGTTGATCAATATGTTAAGTCCTTTACATAATCATTTCTTGCAATATTAACACAGACAACTTTTAAAAATGGGATTATTTTGCTGTTATATAAAGGTTCACAAGAAATATTATTTTCATTAATTCTATTATTTAATACAATTTTGTCAGATATTCTCCACCTCAGAGACACATCTGCCACAGATATACATGATGACGTTCGGTGAGTACCTGAAAGCTTAGTGCAAACATGGCACATCTTCCTGCACAATCAATTTATTCCATGGCAGTAAATTAAAAATGAATTTCTGTTTAAAATAACCATGAATTTATTAAGTAGCAAAATGCTAATCCTCATAATTTTGAAGATACATCGAAGAGACTTTACAAAACATAGATTTCTAAAGCTGAATTTCTAGATGCTTCTCTTATGTCATGGATTTATTTACTTATGTTTATTAATCTCTTACTTTATCATAGGCATTGTGCTAGGTGAAGAGCATCAGACAGAAAACAAGAAAGACAGTTCTTGGGAATAGAAATGGTATCTATTTCATAAATGAAAGGATGAGGACTAAATTTACTGACCATCTACTAAGTGCCAGTAACTATGAGACAGACCTTTGACTTGCATTTGACACCCTTACTGCTCTTTTGCTATATGGCTTAGTGCAGGGCCATGCAGCCGGCACGCCAGCAATAACCCAATGTCTCCCTGGTTAAAAATAGTTGAAGGGATTACAAAATGAATATAAAGTAGGCAGCCTCTTGTTGAATAGTCAACAGTAAACTATATTTAAAATGTATTAATACAACTTGAATATTGTAACACCTGGAAATATCAGTGTGATGAAACTTCATTCTAGATTTTATCTTGAGCTTTTAGGCAATGCACATTTAAGAAATTATTAGCATTTAGAGAAAACTGGATGCAAGATGTAAATAGTAAGGAGTTCTTTACTTAAACTTAAGTAAGCAGAATAATTACTAGAGGATAAATAATGTAAATTATTTTATTTTTGATTTAGAGGTTGATTACTTAGTTTGTGAACTATCTTGGCTTCATTAATGCCATTTTCTTCAACTTCCCTTTTCCTGTCTTACAAATGTTTCTCTATTTCCTACCACTCTTTTTTCAGAAAATCCGTCAAAAGTTTGAGGAGGAAGTTGAAATTAATGACTAAATTGTGGTATTTTGTTTATGCCATGTTCCAAAGCTTGCTATTAATTACATAGATTTTTTTTTTTTTTTAGAGACGGGGTCTCGCTCTTGGTCAGGCTGGTTTCGAACTCCTGACCTTGAGCTATCCACCCGCCTCGGCCTCCCAGAGTGCTAGGATTACAGGCGTGAGCCACCGCGCCCGGCAATTACATAGATTTTTGTTGTTGTTGTTGTTGTTTTTTTTTTTGGTCTTTTTCTCAGTATCCTAGGTTTTGCATTGCCTTTTCTATTTTAGCAGGTCATGATATATATTCCATCATAATGTATATCAAGAAGGAAATCCTCCTATATGATAATACACACTTCCTTAGTGTGGGAATGTGGATAATTTTATTCTATTACCTTTGATTTGCAGTACTTTTAATTTTAACCAATAAGAATAGTATTAATTTCATTAACAAAAAATGTTTACATTTTTTAATGTATTGGAAAGAAATAATTAATATATACCCCTTTAATCCTCTGCTGAATCCACCTGAATAGTAAGCATTTCAAATAATGTTAGATTTTGTGAAATAGTATCAAAATATCAGGTGTTATTATATCAGTGAATTAAGCACTGTTTTTATGCTCTTTAGCATCAACATGTATGGACTCATATCTATGTGATCCTGAGAGTGGGTTTTCCATTCTGAAAGAACTTTCAGTTCATGACTTCAACTAGAGAGGAAATGAAATTTCCTAAAATAGACAGATGCTTGCCAAGAAAATATTTCCTAACCAATTGTCAGGGGAAGTGGGATGGGGAAAAGAACTCAAAACACCGAGGAATAAGGGAGAGAATATCATTTGCACATGAATAGATCAGAATTTCCATCAAGCTTAGAAACCTGAGTGTTTTCATGATACAGAAGTTCCTAAACTAGATCTTTCTTTTCTTTAATCAACCCATTGCTGATGTTTACACTAAAGACTACTGCTATGTTGCTAAAGAGATAAATGTCTATGAAAAGTTTTGAATTTACTTTGTTTTCATTTTCTTTTTGTAAAATAATTTGAAAAAAAGTCTTAAATTCCTGGAGTTTTATGTATTTATTGTTTATTAGGAAAATATGTATCAATAAATGCTGTAGTTAAAATTTTTCATTGTAGTGTGTCCTTGGTATAGAAAATGTATTGTAGTTAAATTAATATTATGAATGAGCGATTTATGTTAAAATGTATGGTAGCACACTGCTGATGTTTCTATGAGCACCTGCAAAATTTATAAAGTTTAAAGTTTGAATACAATATCAATTATATTTATATATTTGTTTATATGTATGTATATATATTTTAAGCTAAGATTTACTTTGCAAGAAGCATGGAAGAAATTTAGTCTATAATGACATGGGAATTTGAGATAGTTGACATTTTCTTAATTTAACTAGGTATATACAATCTTTAACACATTGATTTCTTGCTCTGTAAAATAGGGTCTTGACAGGGAGGAAGAATGGATAGTGAACTGAATAGTATTACTTGAACTCATTGTCTGTTTTTATGGGATTGTAAATTTCTGAAGGACAGTTGAAACTGGGCATGAATTTGTGCTTTTTCATAGTTCTCTAGATTTACAAATTGGTTATCTGACAACTTCTTGCTTTCATGAAATATGTAGTTTCCTTTCCCAATAAAAAGACAGATTTTTTTTATTGATACCAATTTAGATTGGTATTGCTAGAAAATAAACTCAAACAAATTGCTTATGTAATATTCTAATATTTGGTAGATTTACATATAAGAAAAATTTAGACAAACAAGTGAATTAGCAAGTCCCTTGATAAACAATAACTTTTTAAAACAATTAATTGCTGCCATTTGTTTCTATGCTGCTAGAGAGGTAAAAAGTTCTATGAATTTTCTTTTTGTCTCCATTTTCTTTTTGTAAAATGTTTTGAAAAAATGTATTTACTACTGGAAATTTTTTTTGTATTTATTGTTCAAAATAAAAGCTGTCAGTACGTTCAGCATTTAGAAATCTTCAAATGCCTTTAAAAAAACCAAAATAACTAGAATCAATTTAGTCAAATTAAAATTGTAATGTAATATCTAGGCCACATATAGCAGAGACTGGTTTGTCTGGTTTTTCTAATCAGTCCAGGCACAGAATCTAAACATTTCAGGTGGCTCTGATCCCTTTGAGAAAATATGATTTGTTTCCATGGTCCTGTGCTTCAGTAAAAGTAATAGGAGAGAATATAGGAACAGAAGAATCAATAAAAAGAGGAATGATAGAAAGAAGAAAAGAAGAAAGATGAAGCTAGAATACTATGTAAGAAACAGTAACATGAGTACATATAGGTGCCAGTTAACATTTACAATTTTGTAAAATATTAATTTAAATCACATGTAACATTCAAATTCATATATGAATTTATAACAATGGGCATCATACACTTTATGAATGCAAGAAAATGAGTATTATAAAGGGAATTATAGAAAAAGTAACACAGCCATCTGGAGGTCATAATTTGGGACCAAACAATATGGTTAATAAGATTCTGCAGATAATGAATAATTACAGGCTAACCACAGAGAAGTTAACAGGGATTTGATATTAGAGACAAATACTAAAGGAAATGTTTGGTGTCAAAACATGAAGCACTTTGATTAAGAGTGTGGACTCTGGAGTCATACTGCTTATATTGCAAATATAGTATTCATCACTTATAAGCTGTGTAATATTGCACAACTCTCCGTACCTCATTTCCTTATTTGAAAAATGAGAATGATAATAATAGGACCCAAATTCATAGGGTTTTTAGGAGAATGTAATGTGTACTGTGTATAATTATGTGTGTGATTATGTAATTATATATGGGTATGAGATTATGTATAAATATGTGATTGCATTTATGTATCTGATTGTGTATGTACATGGGATGACATATGTGTATATAATTGTATATGTGCACATTGTTGTGTATGTGATTGTGCATATGCATATATATTACATGTATGGGAATGTATATGCTTATATCTGTTTATGAGTATGTGATTGTCTCAATGTATGTGATTGTAATTGTGTATGTGATTATGCATATATATGAGACTATGTGCATATGTATGTGATGTATAAATGTAGATGTGTCTGAGCATGTAACTATGTGTAAAGTACTCACAGTGCTTGCCACATAGTAGGTGCTTCTTGGAAGTTAATTATAGCTATAAAAGGTAATAGCATTGAAAAGGATGGAAGAAAAGGAGAAATGACAGGCTGGGGACATTTTAACCATAGGGTTAATTTAAGTGAAATTAGCACATTTGTGTTTGTGTTCAGAGGAGTGAGGGCTGGTTTGGAGATGGATTAATGGTGAATAATTTAGATGGTCACACTTGAAGCTCTGACTTGAGGGGGTAGAGGGGGCAAGGGCATTATATGTAACCTTAAAATTTGTACCCCCATAATATGCTGAAATAAAAAATAAAGTTGCTAAAAAGAAGGCAAAGAGGCACAATGTAACATCTCAGTGGGAGGCAAATGCTAGACTCAGATATGAGCAGTTCATAAATCTATAAATAAGAAAATGCTTTAGATAGCTCTAAAAAATATTAATGTGATACTAGGTCCTTTACCCTGACTTCTCTAATATAGTTTTAAAGGGTCGATGTTTTCTCCATTCAACCAAAATTTTTTTATGGGTCCATATTCTCATGATCCCAAAATATTTAGGTTATGCGGACCTAGAAGGAAGCTTCTGAAATTTTTCACCAGTGCTTCAGAATTTTCTTATTTTTTCCCTTCTGATATTATATTAAAATTTTGATTATTTTAGGAGCAACATTATCTGAGTTTACTCTGCTGGCTTGTGAGCTATAGAGTTAATCTTGGACAGCATTTTTTAAATGTTTGCTCTAGAAGAATTTATGTCACTAGGAGAAGGGTAAATATACAAGTTAAATATACCAAGGGTGATGCACGATTGGTAACTATCTTTGTTTCTTCTGTTTGCTGCTTAACTTTGCATATTAAATGTTATCTAGACTCTAGATGTAGAAGCAGATTCTGTCAACATGTAAAAATGTACCCCATTATGCTTTTATGACACACATTCCTCTTCTCCTGTTCTAATGTAAATTAATGGATAAATTCTCTGTTTCATAGACACTTTATGAAGGGGTTCAAATAAATTCAATAGATTTATTTACAAAGACAACCACTGAGGAAGAAGTTACCACAATGATAAAAATTATGTTTGCTAAATTTTTAGATTTCTAAAACATGTTAAATCCAATTAACTCATGTATTAGTCTATCATGGGTAGTATTAGTCTTTTAATCTTTTAATTGAAAGCAAAAATTTGTGATTATTTAAACATCTCTCTTTTGAAGAACACAAAGTATTTCTGAAAATTACCTAAGCTCTATATTATTCTCACAACATCTCGCAAATGGGAAGCATTAATATTTTCAGGTTACAGCTAGAAACAGGAATCAACTTGAAGTAGAATAACTTGCCCAAGGTATGCAGTGAATCAGTTGGAGAACTGGTGATTTGGGTTGGCAAGTTTAATCACCATCTGAATTAAAATGGCATTTTGCTTGAAAAAGCCAGTAAGAGAAAAGGGTTCATTCAGATATACTTAATGTAGCTTATACCAAATGTTACTTTTATATTACTTTATATGTTTTCACAAACATGGAAAAATATTGCATAGAGACTTCAGAACCAATCAGTTAATCTTTAAAATAGTATTTCCATATTTAATCTCCACATACCAAATAAAACATATTCCTTAGCATTTGCCAGAAATGTCAGAATGAAAGTTTAATTCATTCATTTAAATAAAATCACTGTTCATCCTCTGAAATATTTAGAAAAATATATTTACTTCTCCTTTCAGAAGGTGTCAACTTCTAATCACCCTTAAAACTAAGGCTTCTCTAAAGAATCTTTCTTATGTTACTTTTCTTGATCTTCCCAGAAAGTTGGAAGTTCAGCCTTATATGTATAAAATGGATCAGAGGTAATGCAATACATAATTCGTATACTAACATTCTCACGGTAATTTCCTTAAAATCTCATCTCATATTAGGGAGTAATAATTGAGCATTGAATGTCAGACTCTGGACATATAAGAAGCATGGGAGGTAGGCTTCCCCCTTAGTGAGCTTAGGATTCACTTAAGGAATGAGAAGAAATATTTGAAAATATAGCTCACAGAGCAAGCCAGCGTGTACTACATATGCGGTGGAGCCAATAAAGGTCACTTGAATTTAGTAGAGAAGTTAAAATAAATTGAAGTAATTGGTGGGAAGTTTTCTTTAAAAAGGTGAAAAATAAGCTGATCCTCAAAGGGAAACTATGACCTAGACAGAATTGACAAATAGATTTCAACTTGAGTGAGAATTCCAATTAATAGTTAGTGGCTTTCCAGAGTCATGTTACAGATTGTGAGACTAAATCAATATATCAAAACATCACCTTTATTGACAGTAAAATTGGATTGCAGAATGCAGTTCTTATTTGAGGTCAAAATATTACCTCTTGCTCATTCTCTTAAAAATTAAGCCATGAGACTTGTCCATGGAGAGATGTGAGCAGACAGAACAGAACCTCACCTAGACAGGTACATGGAGAACCTCAGATTGACAATCAGTTAGGGTGGAATAGAGAAAGCCAGAGAGAGCAAGAGTTGAAAAAGAAAATGTTCTTTCATTTGAGCAGAGAGGGCAAAGAATAGGAAAGGAGCATGCTCCCCTTACAGGCAGTTAGAGAGAGAGCAAGAGTCAACATTCTTGGCCACGCATGAACAGTGCCCTTTATCGCAATCTCACTAAGCAAATATGTTTTACTCTATATATGGGAAGGAGTAAATGAGGCTTTGGACCAAAATCATTTCTTTCCTATTGTTCTCATGACTATCATTCTGTCATGTTTTTAAACATGTTTTTGCATTATGACCCAGGTTCAAATTGTGACTATGACATGAAAAATTCCAGAGACCTCAGGCAAGTCACCAGACCTTGCTGAGCCCCAATCTGTTCACCTGTGCATTGGGATTAACACTACCTGTCTTGCCTACCTTCCAGAGTTTTATGAGGCTAAAATATAACAATGGAAAATTAGAAACTGCTTAAAAATGTAATTAACCTTTTATAAAATATCTGAAACAAATTGGGCTACAAGGTCGCTTATTACCTAATCTCTAGTTAAGAAATGCTCTTTCCTATAGGAACTTTATTAAACTCCATTCTGTTTCCACCTCAGAGCCATTTTCTATGTTTATAAAGATCACAGACAATGGTGTATCCAAATTATCATCAACCTGTGTTGCTGATTGAATACTCAGTGGGCCCTCTAGCAACACTGGATGATGATAATTTAGATACACCATTGTCTGTCATCATTACAAACATAGAAGATTAGATAAAAATGCAAGTTTATGAAGGCCAGTTATTCTTAACTGAATATTAATGTATGCAGAAGTATGACAAAATTGGAGTTTGTATTTGGTAGCTATATTTCCTTTTTTTTAACTACAGAAAAAGGTTTGAGTTTTATGAATAGTAATCTTAGTGATAAGTCTTTATTAGTTATATATCATAATTTGATAGCCTTAGAGGACTTACACCTTAGAGAGCCTTAGAACTTACACCAGAAGTTACATGTTAGTGTTGAAATGAAACATACAGCTCAATTGTGTGTTTCATAGCTTACTTGCCACTATTTTATATAGGTGACATTAAAATATCAGTGTATCAACTCCGACTGCTTTCAAGCATGAGCTGTATATTCTTTTAACAACTAGCCTTTATTCACACCTCTATTTTTAGTAGATATTGTTTAATCTTAAAGGGTAAAAAACCATAACACAGTCATAATTCTTGAGTACAGTTTGAAAACACATTCCTAAGAAAATACTCACTCTCTCCCAAAGTATACTTTGGACACTGAAACACTGACTTGGAAACAGATTGATAATTGGCATTATGTTGCCCTCTCAAAGAATTATTTTGTAACTAAATAAGATAATGTTGATTGTGCTGTATAAACACAGCAGGCTCCTAAAGTCTGAGTCTTATTTTGTATTAAAATATTTGTCAGTAACTTGACTAGCAAATATCTTTTTAAAAAGTGGTAGTAGTTGATCAACATAATAATCTGTCAAGCATATCCATTTCAAACACAACACACACACACACACACACACACACACACACTGACTTGTCATTTTTCATTGTAAAATGCTATGCTGTGAAAATAAAAAAAAAGAAAGTTGCAATGACAAAAATATTTTGTTCTTAGCCTCATTAATGATTGTACTTTTGGAATTTGGGAAATGGATCTTGTTTTCAGGCTCTGCTCTTTATCTTATCAGAAAGTATTAAGAATGATGATCTGTGTGCCCTAAACAATCTGGTTCTTCTTAATTCTAACTCCTTACTTGCTAGGTCCATTTGTGACTCAATTAATATTGCAAATGGAAGTGGTTAATCCTTGACTTTTTTATTCCCTAGAGAACAGGTCATCGATGACTTTAACATCTTTCCGTGTTAGCTAGAATTAGAGGATCAAATGTACCACACCAATTACTATGTGTCAGGGGATTCCATTTAGTACAACCTTGTTTTGCAGCAGCCATACAACTAGTAAGAGCTGCTGGGGTCACCACTACAGAGAGCCAGTTCTTTGCTGTGCCCTAAGGCAGAATGTCAAAACTTAAACATTACAGCAAAAGCAAAAAATAGTGAGGTGCTAGGTAAGATGCTCCCATTTTCAGAGATCACCATTACCCTGGATCCAATATTACTGTATCATTACACATATTCTTAAAAGTAACGAATGTTCCACACAGGTTATACTAGTTTACAGTCCTACCAGCAGTGTATGAGTGTTCCTATCACTCCACATCCACGCCAACATTTATTATTTTGGAACTTTTTGATAAAGGCCATTCTCACTGGAGTTAAGTGATATCTCATTGTGGTATTGATTTGCATTTTCCTGATGATTAGAGATGTTGATCACTTTTTCATATGTTTATTGGCCATTAGTCTATCTTCTTTTGAAAAGTTTCTGTTCATGTCCTTTGCCCACTTTTTGGTAGGGTTGTTTGATTTTTCCTTGCTGATTTTCCTGAGTTCTATATAGATTCTTGTTACCAACCCTTTATGGGATGTGTAGCATGCAAATATTTTCTCCAATTCTGTAGGTTGTCTGTTTGCTCTCATGATAGTTTCCATCAAGTTGGTATTAACTGATCAACACTGAAGTGCACATAAGTACTAATATTCATCCCGTGTTGGGTAGATGGGAATGGGGAGGAGGAGATGAGTATATGCACACCTAATGGGTGCGGTGCACTCCTTCTGGGGGATAGACACGCTTGAAGCTCTGACTTGAGTGGGGCAAAGGCAATATATGTAACCTAAACATTTGTACCCCCAAAATATGCTGAAATAAAAAAGTAAAATAAAAAAAGGAATGAATGTTCTTATGTTGAATCAATCGTTTGTTAGATTTGTTACTATTATAGCTGATTAGCTAATAGGAGCCAAGATCATAATAAGACAAGTCTATAAAATTATCCAGGGGTACACAAATATTACCATAAAATAAATAAAATAATGTTCTCATGATTTTTTTGCAGATAGAATTTTAACTCACCCTGAGAATGTATTTATAGAACAGTTGGTATAGAAAAATAGTGAAAATACCAAATAATCAAAAGAGTAGTATTACAAAGATTAGGTTTATTAGTGGTATTCTCTATTAATTTAAATGTTACTGCATATTAACAGCATTCTTTACAAGGTCAAGTTAGTTCTCAGGAAACTATAATTTGTTTTATATTTCACTTTACTTATGCTTGATTTTCTCCTGGAAACATTTTGTTATAACTCAATTTTTTGTCATTCAGTGATGGCATTTAATCCACTCTATAAAATCACAAAATACATGCTGTAGTCACATTATTGTCATTGTTAATATTATTAGTAGAACTTATAAGAAGATATGAAATCTAAATAATACCTCTCTGTAAGAGACAGGAAAAACCAAAGTGTTTTTTCTACTCTCACACACCACACACACAATATTTCTGACAAGAGATATATAGGGTTTTTTTTTTCTTACAAAATCAAGCAGTGGACACCAACTGAATGTCATTATAATCTAACTAGATTCTGATTTTACCTGGAGATAGCATCAGATCCCAAAGGTTGGAGGCTCAGCCCCACAAGACTCCCCATCACTCCAGATGCCACTTGTAAACCCCAGACTGTAACTTGTGCTTCTGGCCAACCAGTTAGAAATTGGGATTGTTACAACCTACTCTTTGGGTTTAATTAATTTACTAGAGCAGCTCACAGAACTCAGAGAAACACATTACTTACATTTGCTCATTTATTGTAAAGGATATTGCAAAGGATACAGATGAATAGCCAGATGAAGAGATGCATATGGCAAGATCTAGACGGGAAGGGGTACAGAGCTTCCATGCTCTCTCCAGGTGTGCCACTCTACAGGAACATCCACATGTTCAGCATTCCAGAAGCTCTCTGAATCCTCTTCTTTTGGGGTTTTATGGAAACTTCATTAGATATGCATGATTGATTATATCATTGGCCATTGCTTATTAACTCAATCTTTAGCCCCTCTCTCTCCTTGGAGGTTGTGGCATGGGGATGAAAGTTCCAACCCTCTAATCATATGGGTGGTTTCCCTGGCAACCAGCCCCCATCCCAAGGCTATCCAGGAACCCACATCACCAAAACTCACCTCATAAGATCAACAATATTCTTATCATTCAGGAAATTCCCAGGGTTTTAGGAGCTCTGTGTCAGATGCTCCTACCATTCAGGAAGCTACAAAGGTGTTAGGAACTCTGTATCAGGAACTAAGCTCAAAGACAAAATTGAACAAGAGATTTTCCTGACACTGCTATCTACAAGGGTTTTAGGAGCTCTATGTTAGTAAGCAGGGCAGAGATCAAATATATATTTCTTGTTATATCACAATATCATAACCTTGCATATTAAATCTACTAAAATATGGATTAGCTACCTTTTAATGTCAGTTTATTTAATATTTAATTTCAGAGATATATTACATTTTAATTCTATGTAACACATTTCTAAGATTGCTCAGGATAGGTTTTATTTCAAAAGCCACATAGGTTGATCTACATAGATCCACATGAATCTACATTATACTAAAAGGTCATTGAAGTCTTTTGAATATAAAATAAGATATTCAAAACATCACCAGTACAGGAATATTTGAATCTGGTTAGCCTCAAACAGAAATTGGAAACGCTATTAACTCACTGTGATGTTAAGATACTATGATGTCATTTCAATACTATGTAGATAGAAGCCAGACAAGAAAGAGAAAAAAAAAAAAAAGAGCTGATTCATGCTTAAAGAAAAGAAAATCTAAAATAATAAGGCAATGGTTCCAAAGCAGTGACCAGGAAATTACTTTTTGAGTAAGATGCTCCAGGGCAAAAGTCTTTCCTTAACAAATATTGTTTAAGGCAGTGAAATCTGTTTGCCATCATTTCTTTCCTCCCAGGTGATTAAATGCAAAAGAAAAACTGTCATTTGATAGCCACGGAAGCTATTTACTGAAAGTATATTCAATCACCATAAACATTATTTTTACAGCAAGACTAGCAAAAGATACTATGGGGGATCCAATAAAACATTTTTAAAAAGAAAAAAACTGATACTACCATATATTTTTATGAGAGTTTCAGAGTGATCTGTATGCAGCTGCTTCCCCCAAGTACTGCCTGACATTGCAAGCTCTGGTTTGGGAGCCAATGGCATAAAATTCAATTCCCAAATGTGAGAGATTTCATAGGCTAAAGAATATGTTCAGCAATTGTTTCATTGTGCAACTAAGGATGATTCCAGGTAATATGTTGTAATATAAACACTAAATAATTATAAATAATTTTATTGACTATATGTTTTAAAGAAAGAAACAAAACAGAAAAGTCTTCATATGTCCTCCAAATTACAGTATTCTTTTTTTCCTGTCTCCTCCTTTTGAAGATTTGACCTAAGTAATTCTGAAGGAAAAGATGAACACATTAAATTCTGAGGAGTTTAAAAGATGACCCAAACTTGCAAGGTGTAGGCTGGCCTCATCCCAGTTAGTAGCATCCAGGAGAAGTATGGAAGTTTTTTACCAAAGGAAAGTTGTCAATGGAGGTACTAAGACAAAACAGCTAGTATTACTAGTCTCTGGTGGGGGTGATGAAGGGCATTTGCCTATATGGATCTGGAATCCTCTACCGAGGCTGACTTAAGTGACCACCCAGGTCCCTAATGTCAGATCAATACTCCTTACATTGTCCCCTGGCTGTAAGATATCTCCCTTGTGTTCTTTCATCCTAATCCTCTCTTCCTGGTACCTCTTCATCTCTGTCCTATTTCCCAGGGCTGAGGCAGGAGTCCCCTCTTTAAACTTTCATACTTTCCCTTAAGAACATAGGCTTTCTAAGCAAAAAGATAGAAAGAGCCTCAAGATTAGTTTTTCTTTTTGTCCTATGACATAACCTCCTTGAGGCACTAAGTAGAAAATTAACTCAGTTTTTCTCAATACTGGCTACACAAAAGAAGCATCCGTGGGAGCTTTTGAAAAATACCACAGTGTGGGCTCCACCCTCTGACGTACATTACAGGCAACAGTATTTTTTAAAAGCACTCCAGTGCAGCCAGGTTTGAGAACATCTAGTTAGCTATTTGAATGTGGGAAAGCAGAAATGAGAAAAAAAAAATGAAAAAGGAATGGTGAGGACTCAATATTTAAAAAAATATTTTGAGTGTAGTTGTTTTAAACTATATACTACATTTATATAGTTGTTTAAAAGATCAAATGTACCTTTAAAAGAAAATTCCTCACTGATCAAGGTATTCAAAAGAATATGTTAAGGGTTTAGAATATGTTTTAAGGAAATGTTGAGTTCTAGCAGCATGACAGGAATGTTTGTGACTTCTACCAATATAACTATATTAAAGGGGCACTATAAAGCTGGAATTCACAATTGTTGAATGTTAAAAAATTAATATTACAATCTTATTAATTTAAACTCTTATATGATTAGTAAGCATTGTCTTAAAAACCATTGTAGCATTTAAGGGTAAAAATTTAAAATAACAGAAATGACAAGTCTGTATTTTTTAAAAGAGAAAATTTTGCTTATCTTCCCTCCTAAGTTTATTGCAATGACTTGTCAAGGAAGCCTGGTCCTCTGGAAATTTATCTGAAGTACCCACAGCTTCACACATTTTATATATATAGATTACACTGAATTAGTTTGTGACATTTCCCAAGCTTTAAAAATTGGCTCAATGTTTTCTTCTACACTGTCTACCATTGGAATTTTTCTTCCTCTTCCACAGTTTAAATTTCACTGTTATTTAGATAGCAGTCAAATCTGTTGCAATCCCTTCTTTCTCCTAAATTAGGTTTTTTTATTTTCAAATAATTTCTGAATATTCATGATGACATATGTGTAGTAGTCATATCTGATTCCTTTTCATATGGGAAGCTTAAGAAAATATATATTGGATTTTAACGGCCCCTTCCTCTTGTGTTTGATATAATTGTGAATGAAAACAACGTGAGAAGCAGATCACAATCCATAAACAAAATAATAACCAGGAGAACAAATTATTTTCCATTATATCAAATGAATTCTGGAAGAGTCCTCAGTTATTTTTCAAAATATTTATGATTGAATTGTATTGCAAATATTTTTCAATATACTTAGAATAGAATATATTCACAGTACAAATAATCACAATTAAGTATTAAAATTCATGCATTTACAAGGAACATTTAAGTAACCATTTCTTTAAATAAATATAACAAATATCCTGTACAATATTAATAGTATGTTTTTCTCTTGGGAGTGCTGAAATGTTAGAAAATAACTAATAATGGGGATGTATTAGGTTGGTGCAAAAGTAATTGGTATTTTTTAGCAGTGTTGAAATTTGCAGTTTGATATTGAGATGCATTCTTAAATAAATATAGTTATGTGATTTACATCATTTTAATGCACATTTCTTGCTTTATGATTTTTTGCTAATGAATTATTACTTGCTGTTTATTTTATATTTATTTTAGACTATGGAAATGATGGTAGACAAAAAGAAAATCTGAGTGATTTTTTCTTATTTGAGTTCAAAATGGGTCGTAAAGCAGCAGAAACAACTTGTAACATCAACAACGCATTTGGCCCAGGAACTGCTAACAAACATAGAGTGCAGTGGTGGTGCAAGAAGTTTTTCAAAGGAGACAAGAGCCTTGAAGATGAGGAGCACAGTGGCCGGCCATGAAAAGTTGACAATGACCACTTGGGAGCAATCCTCGAAGCTGATCCTCTTCCAACTTCCTGAGAAGTTGCCGAAGAGCTCAACAGCGACCATTCTGTGGTTATTCAGCATTTGAAGCAAATTGGAAAGGTGAAAAAACTCGATAAATTGGTGTCTCATGAACTGACCGAAAATCAAAAAAAATTTGTCATTTTGAAGGGTTTCCGTCTCTTATTATACACAACAACAACGAACCATTTCTCTATCAGATTATGACATGTGAAGAAAAGTGAATTTTATACGATAACTAGTGATGACCAGCTCAGTGGTTGAACTGAGAAGAAACTCCAAAGCACTTCTCAAAGCCAAACTTGCACCAAAAAAAGTTCATGGTTACTCTTTGGTGCTTTGCTGCCAGTCTGATCCACTACAGTTTTCTGAATCCCGGTGAAACCATTACATCTGAGAAGTATGTTCAACAAATCGATGAGATGCTTGGAAAACTGCAACTCCTGAAGCCGGCATTGGTCAACAGAAAGGGCCCAATTCTTCACCACAACTCCCGACCGGTGCATCACACAACCAATACTTCAAAAGTTGAATGACTCGGGCTATGGAGTTTTGCCTCATTTGCCACATTTCACCTAACCTTTTGCCAACTGAATACCACTTCTTCAAATATCTCAACAACTTTTTGCAGGGAAAACGCTTCCACAACCAGCAGGATGCAGAAAATGCTTTCCAAGAGTTCACGGAATCCCAAAGAATGCTTTTTTACGCTACAGGAATAAACAAAGTTATTTCTCGTTGGCAAAAAATGTGTTGATTGTAATGGCTCCTATTTTGATTAATAAAGATGTGTTTGAGCCTAGTTATAATGATTTAAAATTCATGGTCTGAAACTGCAATTACTTTTGCCCCAAACTTGTCTGAATTTAGTATATAAAAAATGAAATTTAAGAAACAACATTGAATGCAATCACTAGGGTACTGAACTGAGAGAAGTTTTTTTTTCCCCCAAAGAAAATCTTAATTATTTTTCATACAGAATATAACTCCTCTCTCTTTCTGTCCCAGAGCCTAGTTATTGCTATATGGGGAAAAATATTTAGATTAGTTTTCAGGTTTTTATTTATACCCAAATGCATATAATTAAAACAATTTAGTAGCAACTATAAAACTATACTGAAAGTGTGTGTGTGTATATAATTACATCTATGGTGGCTAATACACTGAATAGCTTTTAAATGATAAAAATAACAAAGATAAAACTAACTCTTAGGAACTTAAGACCAAGATATTACAGAGATTTTAAATGTAAGCTCCAATTTTTCAAAGAGCAAGCCACCATACAAAAGCATGCTTGAATAAATGAAAAGTTAAGATGGGTTTATTTTTATAAATAAATTGACTTTTTATGTTTTATTTTTCTTGAAAAAAGCCACAACATGTTTCCAGAACTATTATGACCAGAGGCTGTTTTTGGAGGTATGGTGTGCAACGTTAGGCTGGTATGTCTGCTATTTTGTTCTTTTTATGAAGTTTTTTTTTTTCAGGTGACTGAACCATTTTGATTTGATAAACATGGACCTGCACAATGAGGGTGTAGCTTTCACTGCCTCCCCTGGTCTGTTTTTTAAAACAGCTAAGTAAACAAGAGTCTTAATTGTGAAATTTCCTATGAGTATTAGGTTTTGCTTTCATCACAGAAGTGTACATTCTGAGGATATTCTGAGAATTCTTGGCAATAATCTAAAATGACTTCAACAACTGGGACCAATTGTCCTTCTCCATTTGCACATAAGAATATATGTTCCTCTGGCTTGTCCTGTTTGCCTTTTATTTTGCTAGAATATTTCTCTGATCACATGGTCAGAGTCTTTAACTCACATCTCAATTCTGCTACAAGTGGAAACTCATTAATATCTTCAGGCATTTAGAAAGCTTAATGGAAATATTCCAAAGACTGTTTAGCAAATGCATGAGTTATTATTACTTCCTGAAAGAAATAATAATTGTTATTATTATTGTAATAAGATAGAGAAAATGTTTTGGAGCCAGATACTGTAGAAACTGATCTATATTAAAATTCCAGAAGATTGGCCATCTCTGGCCCACTGGAGAGCCTTTGGCTGTAAGTGCAGGTATGTGCTTCCTTTAACTGGCTGTACCTAGACCTCTGTGAATGGATGGACATTTCCTCTGAAAGAATTAAAGAGAGCTCCAGATGGAGTCCAGGGTGAACCCCAGAAAGTCATTCTCAGGGAAAATGGATCAAGAAAATCATAAATTAAGAAAAACTTGACATCTGTATTCAAAGCATGCAAATTATATATGAGAACAAAGGTTACTAATAAGTAAACAGGAATGATTTCTCATCAAGAATGCCTAAGTTATGTGTTATATTCCATTTATACAGGAACAGGCACTTATACTAGAAACATATGTTTTTGAAATAATCTCCATCATCACTCTGGGAGGTAATCTAATAGAATTCTTTATGTGTAGATGAGAAGATGTAAACCCATAGTGGTTAGGTAACTTTTTAAAAGTCTGGCGGAGTCATTGCTTATGCTTCCTCTTCCTACAAGTCAGCTTAGACCATTTCACAAAGCTATTCTCTCATCCCAATTATTTTCTTATATAGTTAAAGAAATTGTATTTTCCATTTCTTTTGAAATATATTAACAAATGCAAGGCATTTGATAATGAAATATCCATTAATTAGACCAACTTATACTGAATTCTCATTTTGCTAAGAGAACATTTTCATAAGACTTTTTATTCCCTCTTCTTTTACTCCCTTTTTTGAGGTTTTTCTAAGAATGAGCATTTAAGTAGTGTTCACAACATGATACACTCCTAAAAAAGACATATGCTATGGCAATTGTCCTGCTAAAATGCAGTGAAATAAAGGCTGCTCAAAAGGTTTTAGGCTTCACGTTTTTATTTCTCATTATCAGAATTCAGTCTTTCTGAAAAAGATATAGGTAGTATTAGTTTCTTAGGGCTGTTGTAGCAAAGTGTCACAAACTGAGTGACTTAAGAAACAGAAATGTGTTTTCTCACAGTTCTGAAAGCTAGAAGTCTGAAATCAAGATGCCAGCAGGGTTAGTTCCTTCAGGGGACTATGAAGGAAAATGTGTTCCATGCCTCTCTCCTAGGTTCTGGTAGCCTCGGGTGTTTCTTGACTTCCTGTGTCTTCATATTATCCTTTCTGTATGTGTGTCTGTCTCTATGTCCAAAGTTCCTCTTTGTATGAGGACACAGTCATATTAGATAAGGGCCAGCCATAATGACCTCATTTTAACTTGACCATCGACAAAGAGTTTATTTCCAAATAAAGTCACAGTCACAGGTACTGGATGTGAACATCTTTTTGGAGATGACACAATTCAACCTATAACAAGCAGGATTAAGGAACACTTAACAGCATCTTATATTCTGATAATTGTAGAACATTTTATTTTGATCATTTCTCTTAGTATTTAAACATACTCAGTATTTATAAGAAAAATATCTTTCTTCATTTTATATTTTTTTTATCCCCTTGTAGTTGAACTTCTTTTTTTAATTTTTTTTTATTTCAGGAAACTATGGGGATACAAATATGAACTTCTTAAAAAAAAGCTACTCTATCCTTATGGTCCCTATTCCCACACCCCACATTCACTTTTCAACCCACTACATAATATAATTTCACATTGCATCACACGGATTAAACGGCTCTTAATCAGGTTAACAATGATCTCCATTTTGCTAAATCCATTTGAGATTTTTTTCTGTCCTCAATTTTCATATCTTTACAGGGTCATTATTCAAAGAAGCAATCTGCAGTGAGCCCTGAGAATCCCTGCATATTCTTCCTGGATATGCCATGAAAGCAAGGTGCTAACTATTTCTTTACTTGGGCCGTGTCTTAGGGTTGCATTTCCAGCAAGCAATCCTAAGGAATGGGGTAGCATGTTCCTCTAGATAAACCACATACTTGCTTCCAACTTACCATAAAATTGGTGCATCTTTCCAGCTCAGTGTTCTTTTCCTATAATGCAGCCCACTGCACATGTAGTCATCCATCAAGGGCACTTTGAGTCACTTCATGAGACTTGGAGTACATAGGGAACCAACTCAAGTATCATGCTGTCCTCTAACTTACTGTTTTTGCTATGAGTCATAAAGTCCTTTGTCTCTGGACCAAGAGTCAGGCATCTTCTGCCGGCTTTCTTAAAACAGTAGCAGACTAGTTTATTAGCTTGCACATGGGGAAAATTCCCAGAACATTTACGGCCCCTCACCATCATTTGACATTTGACAATCTCCAAGGGTCACCTCCCTGGCTATGCCTTTTTGGTTTCCTTTGCAAGCAGTTCCTGTACCGACTCACCAAATCCTGGAGTTTCTTGAAGCTTAAAAATTAGGCCTTTTCTTATAGTCTCTCACTAGGAAACTTCAACACATCCACAGTTCTAGTCACCGTGGTGAGTCCCAGATTTATTTCTCTAGCCCAGAGCTCTTCTCCAGTATATCAGTTTATTCAGCTACTGACTTGACATATCACTTGGATATTTTGAAGATATCATGAATTCATGATACACACGACTGGATTTATGATCTTCCTCTTCAATCCTTGTCTTCTTTCACTATTTCTTCTCACAGTACACAGAATCATCATTTATCCATTAGCTCAGGCCATCCCTTTTTGTATCTCTAACTCTTCCTATCTAATCTATCACCAAATCAATTATCTTCATCATCTCAATATCCATGGAATCCGTTTTTCTCTTTACTGTTACCTTCACTCTTTCCTTAGCTACTGTTATGTCTTTAGCGGACCTCCTAACATGTCCCTCTACATTCATTCTGCTCTCCCTCCAATCTATCCTTCAACTGAAACCGGAATGAATGATCACTTTAAAACTCACATTGTTCAGTTAGACAAGAGGAATAAGTTCAAGAGATCTATTGTACAGCATGGTGACTACAAGTAATAACAATATATTGTATACTTGAAAACTGCTAACAGAATAGATTTTAAGTGTTCTCATCACACAAAAAAATGATAAATATGTGAAGTAATTTATATGTTAATTAGCTTGGTTTGGCCATTCCACAATGTATACATATCTCACAACATAGTGTTATGCACTGTGTAAATATATACAATTTTTGTCAGTTAAAAAATAAACAAACAAAAAACTCACATTGAATCATGTCACACCCCTCCCCACCTCTGCTTAAAACCTTCACTGCACTTGAGTTAAATATCATCAGTTTACTGCTATTTATTTTATTGATCTTAGCCCAGATAAATCTTTCAGTAACTTCTCAGTCAGATTTGGATCCCTTGTTACATACTCAGATATAACTTTGTTCCCCTTCTTCAGAGTACTTTTGCTAATGGACATTATACATCTTTAGTGTGACTATTTAATGAATAATGAATGTCTATGTCTCTTCCTAGACATTAAGCTCTGTGAAAATAAAGATGCCTCTTTGAGTTAGTTCACATTATATCTCCAGCAACTAGTACAGTGTTTGTTCCAAAATTGGCACTCAAATATTTTATAGTGGACAAAAAGGAATGAACACTTTGAAGAAATAACCATTCATTTTTCCTTATCTTAAAATTTTTGGTGTAATTCAACTAACAATTCATACATAAGCCAACAAGGTGTTTTAAAGTTGTAAATTGGCTCATGTTATTTCTAACTGAAAACTCTTCATGACTTCCCATCACACTTAGGATGAATTCAGATTTCTTATTTTGGCTACAAAGTCCTATATGATCTACCCCCTGACCAACACATGACCTTTTTTGTACACCTTTTTTTCATCCACTATAATAAAGACACAGTGAGCATTCCCTTCTCATTCCCACCCAGAAGCCCCCATGTGTGAAGTTTTCCCCTTGATCTTTACATCATTGCTTCCTTTGCCATTTAGATCTCAACTTAAATATCAACTAAACTTCCCTGTCCATCAAATCTTAACCAGTGATTCAATCATTTTTTCCTTGGCACTTTTATCAATTTGGTATTTTTTCCCATCTATTTGTATATTTATTTTCACACCATGTTTTGTCACCCTACATACACAACCCCTCTCTTGTTCACTGCTATCTTCCCAGGCCTTATAAGAATACTAAGTACATTGTAGTAACTTAATATATAATCATTGAATAAATATATTCTTAAATTCAGGGATCAGGTAATTTCCAGCAATGCTTTTGGTTTGGGAAATTAAAACTGCTTTTTACATGACCGAATGTGAAATGATATGATTTCTATCATGGCTCAAAATATTTTTTTTTTATAATTTGGAATTTGCAAATCATTAGGTAATCAGTAAGTCTCACTCTTTTGTTTCTTTGTTACAGATTTACCTTGAGAGCCAGTTGTCTGTACTCCTTTTAACAAAGTAAACTTGAGGAAAAATTTGAACTAATGTGACAGTCTTTTGATATCCAATTTAGCAAACCCAGAGGAGCCAAAGGATCCCCTACTGCCCCCCTGGTCTCAAAATATATTCTTCTGTACTCTCAGTATTTGGATATGAAAGCAACAGACCGCACAACAACAAACCCTTTATAATATTGTGAAAAGTAGAACTTAAATATTTCAACATTTTACCTTTAAGATATGGATTAATTATTTCTTCAATTTTTAAAGGTACTAACTTGGCAAGAACATCTCATATATAGCTCATTTACATTTGCTTTGAATTGCATTGACATCATAGTGAATTAAAGCTTGAAATCTATAAACTCGTAAGCAGGAAGCTGACAAATATTTAGAAAGAAGTTAGGACAAAATACATTACCTTTATTTGATACTTTCACTAACAACAGAAAAAAGAAAATGTCCCTCAAATGTAACACAATGCTCCACCTTTTACTTACTTCCATGAGATAAAATAAGATGTAAGTTCTCCTACACTGTTGAGTGCTTTTCTGAGTTATGTTTTGGTCTTTGAGGATTAGAGTTAGACAAAATTTTTAAGCATTTGAAATTTTTTCTGTGGATCTTGTCTTAGTGTTTCCCTTTATTATGGCATTGCCAACCCATTGCATCCAAGGGTGCAATATGTTAGCTCCCCATTTCTGTCTTTTTTTAGCAGCATGCCATACTCTATAACTTTCTCTTCCTTTCCTTCCCCTCAACCCCCATCAATGACCCTCTTTAATCTAATTATCAAATACAAGCTAGTTAGGAATAGCTGTTAAGAGCTGTATAGCTCTTTCGGGAAATGTATTTGTCTTTAAACCGGGGGTTTTGGGTTCACTCAAGAGTGTGATTTTAATTATCTTCCTGTTTAAGGCTTTACAGGTTATTTTGTAACCTCTGTGTGTGTGTGTGTGTGTGTGTGATCAAGTAAGAACAAAGCAGTTCAGCCTGAATTAACAAAAATGTATTAGGAATGATAAGTTCAACAATCACAGAATTCTGTGGAAAAGAAGACTGTGAATTGGAAAATGTATTTAATAGGAGCTCTGATAGTTTTCAAAATGGGTGCTTCCAAAAGGGCATGAGGAGCTTCACGATGACACATAGCAGGTTGGTCACTTCAGACATGTGAAATGCAGTCAAGTCCTGGTAGCGAGGTGGTAAAGAAAGGAAAATCTAAAGCTCTTTTTATGAATACCAGTGAGCCAAAAAGAAAAGAAATAAGACCAGTACCAGTTACAGGATGCAACCATAAACCACTCTCCTGGATATTTAGAGCATAGTTTCATGCGCCACAGTTAGGAGCCTTTTCAGGAACCAAAATCTACATTGTACTAATTCTACTGTAGCTGAGATTTGGTATTCTAGAAAAGGAAGATCCTTGGGAGAATCTGGTCCACCAAATTGTAGGAGAAGAAATCCCTTGCTTAAAACTCGAGACTCATTATTCTTTAATTAAAATTATAATGTTCACTATTCTCTACCCCTCCTCTTTAATTTTCTACTACAACTCAAGCATAAGTGGACATGAAATGATTATATAGCAGAATCTCCATGAGTCAATAAGCTGCCTGGATAAATTAAGCAAGATAATATTTGTTCAGTGCAGAGCATTTTGTTTGTCAATAGTAAGTGCTTTATAAATGGCAGGTATTTATAAATACCTAAAATAGTATTAGTATTAATATTATTACATAGTAATCTATTATTAATATTAATAATAATGTGATCTTCTGTAGCTGTGGATTGGACAGTGAGGTACAGTCTTGATTTTTAGAGAGAGTCATCAATTATATTTTTAATGAATAAATGAATGGTCTTCCAGTCAGCACTCAGTCTAGAAGATACATTTTTTTCACCTAAAGCCATGGAACTTAGTAAGACATGGACTTACGGTAGGTAATATTAATAGTGGAACCACTTTGCATTGGAAAATGACATGATAAATAGAGATTACTGCTAGTTTAAAACAGTATGGATTATGTACCCCCATAATAATCATTCCTCCCAAAAAACTCTTAAAAAAACAAACAAACAAACAAAAACCAGTATGGATTAAAGGTAAATAGGTGGTATTTAACATATATTGGCTTACATACACACACACTAAGTACTTGATGCACACATATGGATTAAGATATACAGATAGGTACATAGATGGATAAACCGACTTAATGGGCATATTGCTATCTCTATCTCTATATTTATGTATCTCCCTCTAATCCTTATAATGACTCTCCATGATGACTATTTTCTCATTTTATATGTGTGAAAACTGAGGCTTAAGTAACTTCAATGAGTCTTAAAGCTCTAGATAGTTCTGTATTATTTTAGGATTCTCTGGCTCCAAAGCTTTGGCTGTGGACTATTTTAAGAAAGAAAGCAGAAGATAATGCAGGACTAGAACAACGGAAGAGAAAGTGAGCATGCATCGAGGGCCTGGGGTGGTAGCTGTGGTGACAGACATTTCTGGGTTTGATGATAGCTCTGTCAGAAATGACCTGCACTATCCTTGGTTAAGATATTTAATTGTTGTAAACTTTAGCTTCCTTATCTTTCATATGGGCTGATGATACTTCTTAAGAGAGTGTTGTGCGGATTTTGTGAGATAAAGTGTGGAAATTGCTTGGTAAAGAGTCAGTCATAGGCATTTGATTAAAAGAAAAAGACCTCAAAAATAGTATGTAGCTTCAGTTTATCTATTGATGATAACTGTTGCTTGGTAAATTGCTTGTTGATTATGCCATAATGAGTTCAATTATAAGAAACTGATTATTTTCCCACGTTTATAATGTTACAAGGAACGAAGAGCTCTTCATTATTAGGGAGAGGCATTAAAACTGTCGCCCTTGTGTTTTCTAGTACTTTTTATAATTTATTGCCTGGAAGGGTCTTTATCCTTGGTTACTTTGCCAAATAATATGGATTCAATGAAAGACATTAGTATCAGCATATAGATTATGGTGTTTATGGGAGAGATCACTCAAAATTAAATAACATATAATCTTTGTATTATAAAAATATATATAGTCTTTGTGTTCTTGTGATTTAAAATCAACTGATGTGCACTTGGGAGACTATTTTCTACTAAATGAGATATTAAATATGACACATACTAGTTCACATAACTATGTCATCTGAATTTCCAAATATTTTTGGATTATATTTCCTACTTTGTATTAGAAAATATTTAGGGTTTTTTTTTTTTTTTTTTTTTAGTAAATTATCTTAGGCCACTGAAAGTCAGAAGAGTCTCAGTTTATAGTCTTCATACTCTCCACCCCATGATCTCTTTTCTTCCCTCATCAGAATGTTTACCACAAAGAATTCTGAAAGGGTTCATGTTCTCTGAAGCTCCTTCTGACTCTATCTCCTTCTTGAGCTCTGTAGCAAGGGTATCTAGACCATAGTAGAACTTCACCCACAGAACATAAAATTTGGAGATTTGCCCAGGTTCCTTCTCTAAAAGTAAGTAGAGTTTAAGTCTTGACAGAAAGAGAAGACAGAAGAATCGCACAGAACAAAGTAGACTTTTCCAGCTAGAAACTACGATGATTCCACAAATCATCTTCTTATTCTTTTACATTGACGTTAGAAAGTACAGTAAACCTTTTGAATTTATTTCAGTCTTCTTAGGGACTTTTTTTATTATTCCCTTTTATTATTGGATGTAAAATATCAAGCTTTATTTTCCTAAGCCAATGTTTTTAGTTGTGGAAAAACCCTATACTGATTTTTAATTTAAAAAAATCTGTTAGGTTCTTTTTCTTACTTTTTCATTGCAGAGTCTGAAAAATATTTTATTTTATCAAAGATACTAACAAAAGAAAATATCAAAATATAGTATAATAGGAGAGTAATTTGTATTCAAATTTTTATGTCTTGTGCTGGATTCATTTGTATAATTTGAAGCACGAGCCCTGAGTTAAGGACTGATTTCCCTCATGTCCTACATGGCATCAAAGAACATGCTAACATTTAATAAATAATATTGTTACTGCACTGGAGTCATTATGTGTGGATGAAGCTGTCAAGATCTATTTGCCTTTATTTATGCCTCCTTTTAAGTCATTTCTGAAAATCTGGCTTTTCAATTTAATCTTGCTCTGATGTTCTGGGGCCAGGTGAGGTCCACGTTCTGTATTTCATCTCTAGAAAAGGAATATTTAGAAGATGAATGCAGAATTTGGTATTTAGATTGTTTCTATTTTAGTAGACCACATTTTATAAAAACTGGTGATTATTTCTGTATGTAGGAAAAATTAGATACCAGATGGTAAGGGTAAAAAAGCAATGTTTGAAGCCAAATCACTATAATAGAAATAAAGGAAGACCCGTCATAGTAAAATGCTTTTGTATTATCTGTCTTGCCTATCCTAAGGGTTTTTCAGAATGAACACTCTTCTTTAAAGAATTTAATTTTAACTTCAGACACTTAAGAGGCCATCACAAATAAAAAATTAGTAAAAATACATAATAAATATCTCAGTAGGACTCTTTCTGAATTGTTTTAGAGTTCCTAATCTCTATCTTTTTAGAAAAAAGTCTATGTTGTAAATTCACTAAAAGTAGCTGACTGGTCTTGATTGAGGGTTTTACTCATTCACTGTTGGCTAGGTAAATTATGCAAGTTCCTCTAAGTGGTAGATATAGGTTAGAACAGAGACTGCACCACTTATTTGGGCTTTACAAAAGGAAATAATTCAAAGAATTTTTGTCCATATACATTAATATAGTATTATAACACTATAGATTAAAGACATTTTTAAAGAACCTATAGAATAATTTATGTTTTACTCTGCACACTTACATGAATATATTTGCCAAAGATGGCACATTAGAAAATTGTGAAGAGAAGCAAATGAACATCAGAGGGGGAATTCTGAACAATGAGTTTTTGACATGAGAATGAAGAAAATAAAGTTTAATGCACTAATCAGTTCTGAGTAATAAACAGAGTCAAAGAAAGTAAGAACTTGGAAACCTCAACATTATTTTAAGTTTCTGTTAATGGGCTTTTAACACTGTTGTGCATTACATAAATGTTGTGTTCATTGATGTTTGAACTGTTGTTTATTTGGTAAAGTGGCCAAAATTCCAAACAAATATTCTTTGGGAACAGGGCCTATTTTTAACTTGGAAAAATTCTCTTTTCTTTTAATATTTCTTTCTCAAGGTTTAGCATAATCATTAAATAGCTATGCATTTTAAATTGTTTTAAGTTCCCGTTATTTTCATGATTTCTTTTACCCCCTTCCTTCTCTCTCAACTTCCTTTCTCCCTTTCCTTTTACCATTTCAGTTTATTTATTTGCCCTTTGTTTCAAAAGGTACTTGAAAAGCAGTAAAATATTGCAATTAATCTTACTGTTTGTAAAGAAATGTCTCCTTAGAAAGCAACTTAGATAGCATGTTAAGTTAATTAAGTTAGAATAGGAAATGTGGGCCAGAAACAACAATTATCATCTGATATCAAAATGTAAAACACATACAAAGCCGCTATTCATAGGTTAAAGTCCTGAATTAAAGAGATAGTATTTACAAAGAAATAAATATAAATGGAGCCACACCAATTCACTCAGGCTTCCTCCAAAGCCACCATCTCACCCTTCTATTCTTTTCTCCTGTTTCAGGTGGAAGTTGTGAACACTTAAGCCAGAGAATTGATTCCAAAGTGGGAAATAAGTGTTGCTCTTCATTGTATCAGACATTAATATCTTGCATTGCAAATAATTGCTATTTTTCTAAATGACTCTTATTGGGCCACTCCAGTTTGATACTTTGGCTCCTCTTTAGAAGCAATATGTTGCTAGGCCACATCGCTAAGCAACACCACACAGTGAGAAATGCTGAATTCTGAGATTTAGTGGCAGATTTCAAAATATATTCCTTTTTTTTATTTTGGTATACTATGGGGGTACAAATATTAGGGTTACGTATATTGTCCATGCTCCTCCTCCCCCCTCGAGTCAGAGCTTTGAGCGTGACCATCCCCCAGACGGCACATCTCACTCATTATGTATGTATATACCAACCCCTCCACCCTCCTCCCACCTGTCCAATAACTGATAAATGTTATTCCTATATGTCCACTTAGGTGTTAATCAGTGAAACCAATT
>VBSM01000272.1:66094370-66130162 GCA_008086735.1 Cheirogaleus medius
TATTGTTTTTTCCTATAAGATTTTTTATTCTTTCATTATATATTTTCAAAAATTCCTATAAGATTTTTTATTCTTTTATTATATATTTAAAAATATAGCATCCATATTTGTGGCAAAGATACATTTTCTCTTATCTCTTTGAGGATATTGATCATATTAGGGTTTTCTGTTTCTTGTTTTGTTTCAATTTACTCCTACTTTTGTTTTCTTTGTTTTGGTCTAGTCTATGTTTTTATATTTTAATTTAGTTTAATATTCAAATCAATTCCAAACTGAATAAACTTTAACTTTATATATAAATTAAATAACTAAAATAAATTGCACTATGTCATTTGACAGGAAAGTGATATATTCAAGCCACAAACATGACTTCATAGTTGGCTTTTTAAATTCCTATGTTATGTTTTCCTTACCATTTTCACATTGATAATGGAGGATTGACTAGAATAAACTACTGATAAAAAGAAAACTTTGTGTATTATCAGAGAGAAAAATATGGTTTAGTGATTATCTTTTTAAAATTGTGTAATACTATGATCTTTCATTTTTTATAATCTTTTGAAAAGATAGGATTATTTCTATGATACTCATTTATATGATCATATAAATTATTTATGGAACAAATGATTTGTAGTAAGAGAACAATTAACATATTCTGTCCTTTGGGTAAAAGATTATGTTTTTGGTATGTGTTCTGTAAAGAAAAATAACTGAGTGACTTGTAGTGTCTCAACCCTGAGTGTCTTTCCTGAGAATGGAAGTGTCCATGAGGGAAAAAATCTCATATTGATATAGTTTAGTTGCTGGAAATTCACATATGCATAAACGTCTTTCAAGTTTGATTTATTAGAAAGTACCAAAACCCAGCTCCCATCCTAACTGAGCAGAATAAAAACTAGCTTACATTTTGAAACACTTTTACTTTTTTAAAATCTGAATTTAAAACCTGAAGGAAACATTGTGCCTGAATGTTTTTCAAAGAATGTCTAGGGATCTCCAGCTACACTGAGAGTTAATAGTATTGTGTGGAAAAGAATCCATGCACAGATACTTGTGCAGAATCCTGGGTTAAGCATAGATTCTGTCTTAAATAATGCTGATGCGCAGACAACTTTGTGAGAAAAGATACCATTCTAGTAAATGAAGTATCACAAAAATGGAAATAAGCACCACATGTACTCATCATCAAATTGGTATTAATTGATCAACACTTATGTACACATATAACAGTAGTAACATTCATCAGGTGTTGGGCAGGTGGAGAGGAGGAATGGATGGGTATATTCACCTCTAATGGGTACGGTGAACACCACTTGGGGGATGGACACACTTGAAGCTCTGACTCGGGTGGGACAAAGGCAATATATGTAATCTAAACATTTTTACCCCTGTAATATGCTGAAATTAAAAAATTAAATGACAAAAATATACTAAGTATATTTTGCAAAGATACTGACTGTATTTTGCAAAGTTATGAGTGCATTTTACCATTCATGGTGCCTGTATTTGGTAGAAAATTAAAGGTTACAATACACAAATCACATCTTACTTTTATATGTGAAGAAATTATGAATTTGAAAATATTAAGTGCATTGCTTGAAGTTTCACGGCTGATTAATGGCAGAGATATAATTTGAATACCAAAGAATCTAGTCCAGATTCCATTCCATTTGTTTATATTCTTTCCTATCAAGTTAAAAACTTCAAAATTTTTGATGTGGTGAATTTGGAGTTGTCAGTGAAATAATAAATAAGATAGTAAGAATAAGTGGAACTGAATTAAGATATCTCTATATTTGGCTGAGTATAATATTTGTGGGATCCAGTACAATATGAAATTTAAGACCCTTATTCAAAAAGCAGTAAGGAGGAAGTGCAGTTAAAAACACTAAAATATAAATCTTTTTCTGCAAAAACATAAAACACAATATAGTGATGAAACATGAATAACAATATAAATTTAAAAATATCAGAAAATAATGGTGTGGCTCATAGTTATATAATGATAATGACATGTATTGATATACTTTCTCATATATGACAAAATAATAATACTTTTTAATGTTATATCTTGAGTTTTCAGATCTGCTTTCTTAATCTTTATTAGGTAATCAAATTTATACTTTTAGTAACTTCATTTTTAATCTATATAAATGAAAGCAACATTGGTTGCAAAATGTTATCAAATAAATCTTGATAATTTTTAATTAAAAAATCCTTCTTCTGATGTAATTGTTACGAGAGCTTGAGTAAGTTTCTAGTACATTAGTTCAGACTATAAATTTCAGTATATAGAGCCTATGATTTTTGAGGAAAATTTATGTTAAAAATACTTAATTAGGCCGGGCATGGTGGCTCACGTCTGTAATCCTAGCACTCTGGGAGGCCAAGGCGGGAGTATCGCTTGAGGCCAGAAGTTCGAGACCAGCCTGAGCAAGAGCGAGACCCCGTCTCTACTAAAAATAGAAAGAAATTGGCCAGAAAATTAAAAATATAGAAAAAATTACAGGCATGGTGGCACATGTCTGTAGTCCGAGCTACTCGGAAGGCTGAGGCAGGAGGATCGCTTGAGCCCAGGAGTTTGAGGTTGCTGTGAGTTAGGCTGATGCCACCGGCACTCTAGTCCAGACAACAGAGTGAGACTCTGTCTAAAAAAAATAAATAAATAAAAATCTTAAATTTTCATAAGAATCAGTTTCATAAAAGTCTAAATTTAATTTTAAACACAAATTTGTACCATGGCATTTTGATGTTTCCTCTGGCATTACTTGTAACTTATGGAAGTTATATGAAAAAACAAAAGTGGCTTCATAGTGTGTTTATAATTCAAAATACCTGTTCATTCTTTCTATTGTCCCTTCAATTACAAGAAAAATGAATTAATTATTTTTCTCTTTATTCACTGATTCATTTGAAGCTTCACATGAAAATAGTGTTCTTTTTCATCAAATGTGACAATCTTTAAATTCAATTTCTATTTGTCCGAGTATGGATATTTTCTTTGTAATAGCTCCCTAATATGCTTTATTGTGATGTCCAGGTATACACTTTTATTTTGCAATAAGTTACTGACAAAGTTTCCTGCCTCGGCACTAGCAATTCTTGTCTCAGCATTCAGGCTGGAGAGATAATATTTGTGCAGACATGGCATGGACAGGTGCTGGGAATAGACGAACAAGCTGGCGTTCCATTACTCTCTCATCTGCTGCCGCTGCCATTTGTTTCTGTTGCGGCCGCTGCCACCCTTGCTGTTATTATTGTCACCAATTTGGGTCCAGATCCAAGTCTCAGCTACTCCTTTCTGGGTCCCTGTGCTGTCCTACACCGCCCCTGACATGTACATCCTGCAGCCAGGTCGCCTGCTTGGGTGCATGTTAGATAACATGCTGGCTACCTGAGCTTCTGAGTGCACTCAGCCTGTCTCTTCTGCTTGCATATGCTCCATTGTCCCATTGTTCTTTATTTATAGCACACAAGTTAAAAGTGAAAATTATGATCAATTTCAAGAGAGCAAGAGCAGAATGTTAAACCAAGTGCAAGACCCTTGAATGACTACACAGGTTATAGAATCTGTTGCCAATGACTCTGTCTCTATATATTAATATAACATTTATCTTATCTCTATGTACTAAAATCTTTAAACTGTAATCAAAGCCTAGAAAAATGTCTATACCTCAGGGTTAAAGTTGTAAGATTAGACTATATTATTCAAATTTCTCTCTATAAAACACCTTGTGTTTTTTTCTCACTGTCTTGCAGAGTATCATTTTACCCCTTTTACAATGGTTAACTTGGGTGTGGTTTGTACACAATGGATACATAAACATTATTGATCTAGAAATCTATTTTTGTTCATTTATAAATGATGTCACTTTCAGGAACTTATAGTTAGTGGCTGATTGTGATAATTGTTCATTTTTGGGGATTTAGTAAATGAATCTTTTTAAAATTAATTTTTGAATTTCTACTAGTAGATAATATTAAACAAATCACCTATTTTAAATTTAAGGTAGTGAATACCATGTTTATAGAAGTTATATGCTTCTAAATAAGAGACATAATCTACTTCCACTTTATGACCCTACTCTCTAGACACAGATATATAGATATTAATTTCCAAAGAAACTGATGAGTAAGATTTAGTAACTATTGTATTTCATACCAATTAGATCTTAAATTGTAACTATATGTAAAAATATATGAATAACTATAGTAATGTATTATATATAATACATAATTTTAAATTATATTCATTTATAATTTTAAAACTATATGAAAGCTCATTGTGCTAGATATGAATTATAATTGGAAAAGATTGATCATCAACATTGTAACATAACATTTTTCAACTAAATTTCCCAAAATTGGTTAATTATTAATACTATTATTCAAGTACCTACATAAAAAGATAAATGAGAAACCCTGGTTCAAAGGAAAAAACCTTGATTAAAAATGATCACAAAATTTATTCTAAAGAGGAGAGCAGTTGCTAAAACCCTGGAAATTTTCACAACAAATACCTTGTAATCTAATTTTTCTCTGACAACTGCTGTACTTACTAAATAGGGAACTTGCAGTCTCAAGGCCACATGTGGCCCTCCAGATCCCCAAGTGCGGCCACTTGACTGAATCCAAACTTCATAGGACAAACCCCTTTATTCAAATATTTGTTGTGTAAAATTTCAATTCAGTCAAGAGGCTGCACTCAAAGATCCAGAAGGCCACATGTGGCCCCAATGCCACAGGTTCCCCACCCCAGCTGGACCATAGCATTTAGTAGGTGCTCCATGAATACAAACTATGATTATGCTCAGGGACTTTTACACAGATTGTCATATTAAATATCAGTACAACTCAAGGAGAGACACGTCATTGTCTTCTCCATTTTATAGATGATGAAAGTGCATCACTGACAAATTTAAAGAAATACTCACAGGTAATTCAGCAAGTAAGTTGCGTAATTAAGAAGTGAATTAAAAATGAATTCTTGTTTTGACTCCAAAGCTCTGTCCACTGTGCTGTGCTGTGTTTATGGTTGTTTTCTTTGTTATGTCACACACTGAAGGTTCACCCTAGAACAGACTTTCTCACACATACTACAGGGTATTATTCTAGGGAAATGTTGCACGGATAAGCACAATAGTTAGGAAAATGGGAGGGATTTTTTTGTCAAATATATTTGGTTAATGCTGCATTCTCTTCCTCCCATTAGAAATCCATGAAATATATTAGCATGTTCAATTATCTAAGATACCTTGCAAGATAAAAAACAAATCAACTCTGTTTGCTCTCTTAGCACATATACCAAAAATTGCAATGACACACAAAATAATATCATAGTTCTTGTGTAGAGGTGACACTTATATTATAATTTTGAAACAGATATTTTTGTATGCCTTACCTATTTCAAGATAAATTTTAAAATATATAGGTCTGATGGACTTTGTTTAAATGTAACAGTGTTTCTCACATTGATTTGATTATGCGCCCATTCTTTTTCTAACACTAATTTTCAAATAGTGGAAATATTGTTTCATCAAATAATTTTTTGGGAAAAATGATGTGGAGATGTAGCTCCAAAGAGAAGATGTATAGCTATTTAGAAGCATTAACCACATTATGGCACATAGATCCCATAAATCTCATTGTTAGGACTCAGTTTGCATTATTGTTTTACTAATGTGGGGAATAATGTCATATAATACCTAAACTGGTAAATGAAAAATTATATTTATCTAAAATAATCATGCATATTTGGGAGGAGATTATTTTTATATAAGATGCCTTTTGTTTACTGATCTATGAAATCAACATTGAAGTCGTGATGTAGAATATTAGAGCAATATTAAAATCTGTGAGGGAGGTTGTGATTTGTATAGGAGATTTGATCAGTGGATGAAAAAGAAGTTCAAATTGAGAAAAAAGAAAAATAAAAGCTAGGATTAGGTTTAAATTTAAAGGTCTGCAACTTAAGAAAATTATCAATGACAATTTAAAACGAGATAAATCCTGCAAAAAAAGTTTAAAATATAGTAGGTCCTGATGTGTTAAAAATATACAAAATGGTAACAGAATATTAATTGTTTCACAAGGTTATTTTGTCTAGCCCTGTATTTCTAAATATATTGCTAAATTTGTTTTTCTGAATGTGGAGAAAATAAGTCTTCAATATTTGATATGTCTGCTGTATTCCTTCACTTTGCTTGGGCCCCTGGTTATCTGGTTATCTCATTATACAACTCAGTCAAGCTATTTCTTTGGAAAAATCAGGACACCAAAGTAATTTTGGCTCTCAAACCCAACTGGAAATTAATGCATAAAAATTATAACCTTTTGTTTCATTTGATCTGGCAGTTATCATTTTTAGAAGGATTAACCCAATTGATTCTCAGTATAGTAGGTCTTTCTTAATATCCCTGTAGTTGTCCTCTCAGCTTAGAATCTACAAGGTGAAGATGGGAAATGTTCTGAGAAACATAAGGATTTAGTAAATAACAAATTTTCAAAAAGAGCACTTCTTCTTTAGCAAGTAGCTCAGGTATTTGCAGCAGAGTGTTAAGCTGGGCACCAGAAGGGGGATGATACGGGCAGCAGTGCTTGAAAATTTTCTATTGCTTTGGTGCCCTGCAGCAATCTTTTGAATGGGGCAGGTATTTTCAAAATAACACTTGCCTAAAAGAATCCATAGTCTTTGTAGTAGTATTGGCAGCTTGAAAATTTCCTGACTTGGGTTTCATTACTGGAAAAAAATCCAAATGGAACTTCTGTTGAGAGAATATAACCACAACAGGGGTTCTGATGTGGGCCTCTTTATAATAGAAATGAAGGTAGACTGTGTTTTAGATTGCACTAATTTCCCAACATCTGTTTCGTATTCAATTTACTAGATCCAGGATTTTTTACCTTAATGCTAAATGTATATTAACTTTGCAAAGTAAGCATGAAAAGGAATATCCCCATGTGTATTTTATTTGAGGGCAAAAACAAATATGGCAAATGGAGTAGAAAAATTAATTAAAACAATCTCATCTTTGTTGTTTAATTGTAAAGAGAGAATTTCAGTGATTATATTTGAACATATACATTCAGAGTTATAAGTCCTAAATATCTTCTTTCCTCTTGAATAATAAGGAAGTATGCATTTGACTGGCATTTTATATTCCATCATCACAATCCGCTAGAGACACATAGATATGAATACTTACAGCAGTGCTTCTCAAGGTATGGTCCAAGCATCTCAGCAACTGAATGAATCACCCAGTGTACTTTGGTATTTCTTATAGTATAAATTTCTCAGTCTCTCCCAAGATTTATTAAGTCATAATCTGAATGCAGTAGTGCTCTGACAATTGCATTTTACAGAAAATTTTCAGTTAATTTGATGTAATAAGTTTTGACAATGTATGCCTTAATGTTTAAGCATAAATAATTTTTTCTTCAATAATTCTGAAGGTTTTTGGTTTTTTTTAAATGAAAGGTATCAGTCTGCCAAAGTTGCCATAAGAAAATACCACTGGGTAGACTAAGGAAGAGAAATTTATTTTCTCACAGTTCTGGAAGATAGAAGCTAGAAGATCAAGTTTTCTTTGGGGTTTAGTTTCTTGTGAGAGGTGTATTCCTGGTTTGCAGATGTCTACCTTTCAGGCTGTGTGCTCACATGACTCCTTAGTGTGAGTATAGAGAGAGACAATGAGCTCTCTGGTGTCTGTTCAAAAGAGACCAATTGTATTTTATCAGGGCCCCACCCTTATGACCTCATTTAACCTTAATTACTTCCTTAGAAGCCCCATCTCCAAATATATCCACATTAGGGGCTAGGCCTTCATAATATTCATAATATAAATTTTGGGGGAACACAAACATTCAGTTCATAATGGTGTATACTATATTTTTTCCCTTCATAAAACTGTAAGAATGTAACAGTAAAAAGCATTATTTCTATCAGTAAAGATAAGAAGACTGGAAAACAACTCTACTTTTGAAAGTCCTTCCTTGCCAAGAGGAGAGAAACTTTATAAATAGTTCGGTTAAACTTTTGCATCTTGGAAGAAAAATGAATCAAGAACCTTTCAAATTTTTATTTTGTGAATTTTTTAATGCAATGGATAATCAGTGAAAAACCCCTGAAATAGTTTCAGAGTTTAGTCAAATCAAATGGATGTATACCAGCAGCCAAAGCTTAGCCCTGGGTCTGGGTTCAAAGACAGTCGTGAAGGATAGTGATGGAGGGTAATTTCTTGTAAAGGACAACAAAGTTTGAGAAGCTGGAGAAAAAGCAAGACAAATGTAGGAAACTTAGAAATTTGGGTTTCAGGAAAAGGAGCAAGAGTTCACTGGCTGATTGTATAGATAAACATTGAAGAAACACAGACTTAGATACTGGATAGATGCTTGTTTGAATCCTGAATCTAGATGGCTGAGGATGCTTAACCTGCCTGACATTTACCTCCCATTACAAAATAGAATAATATGTCACCTTTTTATTGATGCACAACAAACTTAGTAGCTTACAATACCCATTTATCATCTTGCAGTTTCTATAAGTCAGGAGTCTGGGCACGGAGTAACTGGGTCTTCCGAGTAGGGTCATACAAGGCTGCAATCAGTTGTTAGCTGAATTCTCATTCAGAAACATGATTGTGTATAGATATGCTTCCAAGCTCACTGGGCTACTTGGCAGATTTTGTTTCCTTGAGATTGTCTGACTGAGGGTCCTGGCTGTTTGCTAGTTGTTGGCTGTTGACTGCCCTCAGATCTTGCAGTTCCTTGAGGCTGCTTATAAGTTCTTGCCACATACGCTTCCTCAACATGGCTGCTTACTTCATCAAGTCAGCAAGGAGAGACTCTAGCTTTATTCTGCAAAGACAAAATCTTATATAACATAATGTCATCATAGGAGTGACATCTTATGTAATCTACTCAAGGGAGCAATAACCCATCACTTGTGTTATATTGTATTGGTTAGAATCAAGTCACAGATTTCAGCTGCAGTCAGGTAAAGGGGTTTATGCAAGGGCATGATTCATTGAAGGTTACCTTTTGTTATGTCCACCACAGATGGTAATATCTACCCACACAGCTCTTTTCAGATTAAATAAGATAATAAACACAGAGTTTCTGGTACATATTATGAAATCCTCACTCAGCAGCCATGACTGTATTCCACTGACAGGTCTGGTGGAAAAAGGATCCTGTGAGGCAGTAACTGATCTTTTGACTCTACTTTATTTCAGAGATTCCACCCAGAGCAACCAGAGTATACTGTGCTAATTTGACAGATGTCAAACTTGTTTCTTATGACCAGTTTATGTTAAGATTTCCATCTGAACTGACTCTCAGAGAAAAAAAAAATATGAAGAGAGAAAAATGACAACCTACTTCCATTTTTTTACTCCTGCCTCCACCCCTTGACACACACCTTAATATAATATTATAACTATACATCTCTCTCCAACATTCAGTGGCCTTATGCTATCCTCTGGATCCTCTGAGACCCTCTTATGTACTTCTTTCATATCAACTCTGTTTAGAAAAAGAGTCTTCTATTATAAATACAGCTAACAACAAGCTTTGGTGTCATCATCTCATGCACAACTTACCTTGGCATCTTGCATTCATGTGACTATTGGAAAGCTTAAGCTCTTTCAATATATTTCTTAATATGTTACCTCTCCCAGGAGACACTAGTAGATACCATCTCTACACCCAGAGAAATGCAACCAAAGAGTGACTGAGTGAGCTTGGAAGCGTATTTATTCCAAGTCAAACCTCTGGATGAGAATGTAGCCCAGCCAGCACCTTGATTGCAGCATGTGAGAGTCTGGGTAGGGGACTTATTTAAGACTTACCTGGGATTCTAACCTACAGAAACCATGTTTCTAGTAATAATATTTTACGTATTGTTTCTGAACTGTGAATTTTCATCACAGGAAGACCTTACCACACTCTCAAATCAAACAAAACTTCTTTCATCCTTTTTTTTTTTATTGTTCACTGTGGAGCTTATATTTAACATACAGATCAATTACATGTCTTTAAATAAACTGTTCAGCATCTAAGTAGACATTTCTTATAAATGCACATTGCTTCGAATGGAACTTGAAATAATCACTCTTAGAAGAGTAATCAGTGTTTTATTAATCTTTACAGCTTTCAAGGTACTTTTACATACATTCTCACAATCCTGATTTTATGTTTGAAAGATGTTTGAATAGTGGTTTTTTAAGAGACTTCTATAAATTTTTCTAAAGACGCTTAAGATTTTCAGAAGACAAGTATAAAAATACAAATAAAAATTTATTTTAAAAAATTTAATAATATTTCCCAGAGATAATAGTTTAAATCTATTTTAATCTGTAGTTTAAATTAAATTGCAAGTACCTATGGGAGTGCATGTCTCATGGCTATTTGGCTGGTGTTAATATTAAGAAGAAAGAAGAGGTAACACATCCTTTGCTCTTGCTGAAGTGGTTCTTATATTGGAAAGTTTAAGAAAAACGGAGTTAGAATAAAGTTTCCAATACTCAGTAAATTAAAAATATCCAGGGAATAGATGTTTAATTTGGCCTATAGTGCTGTATTTCAGCACTTTAGAAACACGAAACACAAGTAGGTGAATTAAGCAGCTTTGGCACGTTGAGACACCAAATAGTAGCCCTCAGTCACCTCCAGAAGGCATCCTATCAAGCACGAAGACCATCATCAGACTGTTTCTGTGCATGACAGACAGTCTTCAGGACCAGAGTAGAAACAGCTTAATTGAATCCTTTTTCATTTCTTGAATCAGCCTCACTGAACTGAACTGATTAACCGTAAAGATGGAAGTATCAGTTTGATGAAGATTAAGGCATTTCCCCACCTCTAGTATACATTGGATTAAAGGAATGAAATGGGATATAGCACGTAGCATGGATGGTTGGATAGGTGATGCTACTGTATAGATAGCTAAGAGTCACCCCTCTTACTTTCTACCCTTATTCCCCTCTCTAAGCTGCAACCCTTAAAGTGAAGAAAGCTTGGCAACTCAATTAAAACAAAACAGAAATTATGTAGTGCTTAAACTTCAAACCCATACACAGGACCATCTACATAATTTTCAGGGTACAGTGTAAAACAAAAATGTAGAGCCCTTTCTCCAAACAATGTTAAACATGTTGAGGTGGTAATAGAGCAGAACATTAAGACAATTGCAGGGCCTTTCTGAGCACGGGGCCCTGTGTGACTGCACAGGTCACACCCCATGAAGCTGGTTCTGCAAAGATCACCCCCTCCCCAACTGCAGTCTCCCAAACATCAGTAGCACAAAAATCCATAGGGTAGCAAAAATATGAGTGACTGAATGGCCTGTAGCTTCATTGTGCTTTAGAAGGAAGATGGGATCCAAGGGAGCTTGGACAGTGAGAAACGTATATTGCCCACAAGCTGGTACATACACTATTCTGTGCTTTATTTTTCTTTCTTTTACTGTTTGATACTTGTTTTAATTCAAAATACAAATAGAGTAAAATGATGAAGGCAAAATGAGTTTTTTTTTCCCTTTTCTTATACTGTATGTATGGTCCCGGATCTCCAAAGAAAGTGCTTATTTTGTTTTGATTCTTGGAAGAGGTTACATAATCATGTCTCTATGAACATGTCATAAAATGCAGCATGAAAGCACCAACTTTGGAGTTAGAATATGTAGGTTTTAATACAGGTTCTGCCACTTCCCAGTTGTTTCATCTTTGGAAGATCTTTGGTAAACCAGCTATCTTCCCTTAGTCTGTTTCCTAATGTAGATGATAATAAAAATGCCTATTTCATAGGGCTGTTTTGTGCATTAAATGAGATAAGGCTTATACAGAAAAGTGCCTGGCATATTATAAATACTCAAAAATATGATCTATGTATCTTACCATTATTATAATTTCTAATCATACTTTGCAGACAACATCAATAAATTTTATCTTAACATAAAGAATATGAAATTGAGAAGCATAGAACTACAGAGAACTTCAAAGATTTTTCTTTTTTTTAGTAGTAGTAGTAGTTTAGTAGTTTAGTAGTAGTAGTTTAGTAGTTTCTTAGTAGTTGTTGGGATTATAGATCCTTCTGAATTCTGATAAAAGGCAATTGATGATCTTTCCCCCAAAAGTTACACATGCAGTTAGCATTCTATTTTGTGGGATTCCTTCACCACTTGAACTCATCATTGAAACCTATAAACACAGGTTAAAGAGTGTATCAAACCTTATATCATGGGTTCCTATTCATGTAACAACAGTGGGACTGGCCTCTAAATACCCAGATCCCATTATTGAAAGAAGAGCCCCTCCATAACCTTGTCTGTTTCCCTAATATACATTTTTTTTCTTTGTCACGAAATGCTGAATGTAGCTTGGAAATTAATGACAAGAACCAGGGAAAAATGTGGAATATTAGACAGTCAAATGCAAACATTGGTGGTCAGGTAGAAACCAGCCACTTGAGTTATTTTTTTAAAAGATTTCCAAACTTCATCCATGGTTTTTGACCATGCACACCTTCTCTTGTTACACACAAAAAATTACTGCACAACAAACTTCTGCCAGCAGCAGATACATTGATACACTTCACAGAGACTCTGAAAATAAAGCCAAAAGAGAACAGAAAGACAGTTCCATCACATCAGTTAAGCTCACAGCTTAGTACTCCTTTTGCTTTCTGGTTTCTATTGGACCCAGGCAAATTCTTTCTTATTTTAAGGATACATCCTAGGGTTTCATTTTTTTATTTCAGAATATTATAGGGGTACAAATGTTTAGGTCACATATATTGCCTTTGCACTGCCTGAGTTAGAACTACAAGTATGCCCATCCCCCAGGCAGTGTGCACCAAACCCATTAGGTGTGAATTTACCCATCCCCTCTTCCCCCCCACCACCTGCCTGACACCCAATCAATGTTACTTCCATATGCGCACATAAGTGTTTATCAATAAGTACTAATTTGATGGTGAGTGCATGTACTGCTTGTTTTTCCATTCTCATGATACTTCACTTAGGAGAATGGGCTCCAGATTTATCCAGGATAATTCAAGAGGTGCTGGATCACCGTTGTTTTTTTGTGGCTGGGTGGTATACATACCATGGCATGTATGGTGGTATATATATACCACATTTTGTTAATCCACTCATGTATTGATGGGCACTTGGAAGATGCATCTAGAGAATATATAAAGAGAACTTCAAAAGAGTAAGCCCAAAGAGGGCTAATTTCTCTTTTTGGATATTTTGGCTCCAAGACATTTTTATATTCCTCCTAGCTCTAGATCAAGCTGATGTTGAAAAGCATTATATCCTGATTGTTTCCACATTTCTCGCAATGATATTGCAAGGTGAAATCCAGGGAGAATGGAAACATCATCTGTTATGTTTAGCCAGGATGAAGTTATATGACATTTAAAGTGCAGGAGTGGGGAAAGTAGCTGCCAACCTGGAAGTTTTTAATCCCCATTCCTGAACATGTACAGAGATGCCACACTAATCCCACAGGGTGAACGCCTTGCCGGCTGCTGACGTGCCATCTGCTCTTGTTCGTAGTGGGTGTGATCAGATGTGAACCTCAAAGACCTTGTCGAAGCTAAGCCTTATTTGAGTCCTGAATCATTAACTTTCACGCAGACTCATCACATTTTGCCGTCTGCCCACACAGGTTTTATTTAATAGGGAAGTAATTGATATGTGGCAAGTATGAAACACATACTGAGGGAAAGAAACTTCGACTTAAGTGCTCATTTCTTCAGGGTCATAAAGCTTTGACAAAGTTGCTCAGCTTTTCGTCACTTAGGATGCTTTTAAAATGTATTTATATTTGTAAAGTTGTGTGTGAGCTTGCTCCAGTGTTTAATTGTCTCTGATCCTAGTAATAAAAAAGGAGAAAAGCTTCTTATGTAAGAAGTCTCAACAGCAGGAAGAGGTATTAAATGAAGCCTTGTCAGAAATAACCTCAAGAGAAAGCAGAATGGGGTATTTTCTATGTTTTAGGAGTTGATGGAATTTCAAGTGGGACTCATTGTACCAAAATAAGTCCCAAGAGCTTATCATTTTTGCTGTTACAGATCCACTCCTTTGGTGTGAATGATTTTTAGTCTTTAAAAGTGCGGCTATTAAATTGCAAGTTATCTTAGAAAATATTAGGCAGTATCTGCTAATCCCCCAGTTGAAAGCCAATTAGACACTTGATCCGTAAAAAAGGGGCATGAAATGGGTGCCAGCATGATGAGGATTGTAGGGGAGAACCATCCTGAAATTGCAAAGTACAGAAAGACAAAAATTACCTGCCCCATGATTTGTTAAATTTAGACCCTACTCTTAACTGTGGTGCTTCAGTCTGGGAGAGTGAGGAGCTATACAAAACTGACCAACAGTGGGGCTTACATTTAACTTAATAATGAATGAGAAATGTCTAAATGATGCTGCTATCATTGTGTTCTCAGTAAAGTAAATAGAGTAATAAAGTACTCTTAAAGCTCTCTACAGTGTACACAGCCTTTTCACAATCACAATTTTATTTGTTTCATTATAAGCCTGTATACATATAGAACACATATTACTTTCCTTATGATCTCCAGAGGAATTATTTATATTGCACACACCAAGTATACATGAGCACAGGGAAATTTAAAAGAATGTACTTTTGAGCAGAAACGTTAGGATCAGGAACTGAGTTACAAATAGAGAAATAACTTATTCAAGGTTGCATTAGAGATGCTCTCATGAAATGTGCATTTTTATTTTGATTGGTTTATATTATATTGCTTAAAATGTATGGATCATTTTTGGTAATTTCATCACTATCACCATATTTGAACATGCAATTTTTAAAATTTCTAATATTTGACATGATCTGTTGGAGTGGTTTTTCTATTTAATGTAAGTCAATAAGGGAGAGGAAGCATGACAATGTTATTAATTAGACAGGGAAATAATTCATATGGGATTTCTTTTTGGCAGCATATTCTTCATGGTCCTGTCATAATGGTGCATCCAAAAATATATTCCTGGATAGAGGAATAATTTTATTCTTACTTAATTCTTATAATATATTCATTATTTCAATCAACATTTTTTGAATCAAAATATAAATATGTCACCTGGCATTCAATATTTATTACTATTAAAAAAAACATGGAACTTGTTGCAAAGGTAGAAAAGCTACATCATATTTTATATTTAATGAATTTAATTTGCAGAAAGAAAATCACGTGACATTGGAATTATTCACGAATATTTAGGATAAATGACTGCTGTTCATAGAAATAAAGTTTATGAATTATGACAGAAAGAAGAAAGTTAATATAGAAAAAATAATGAGGACTATATAATATTACTCTTTCTTCTATATTGTTCTCTTAGAAAATAAGAACATTTTAGAATGTAATCTTATAGCACAGAATCCAAACTTCTACAAAAAACACTTGAAGAAATTCAGTTATTTCTTTCAGATTTGCACAGTTACATGGTAAGTCTCCTAATTTTATTAATGTTATTCATCGGTTGATACCAATTTAATTAGCCTCTATGTCTCACAGTATTTTTGCTTTTAAAAATCAGAGACAGCTAGGGATGGTGGTGAGTGCCTGTGGTCCCAGCTGCCCCAGAGGCTGAGAGAGGAAGATTGCTTGAGTCCAGGAGTTCAAGGCTGCAGTGAGCTATGATCAAGCCACTGCACTTGAGCCTGGGCAACAGAGAGAGACCTCGTATTTAACAAAAACAAAAATTAAAAGAAAAGGACTCCCAAATAGCCAGAATGCATATTCTTCTCAGAATTTTACTTTAAAATTAATTCTATGCTAAAGACTAAATTGTTGTTTTTCTGTGGACTTTCAAAGACACTGAAGACTTGCTAGTTGTGAACAAGTGGTAATATAGGGGGCAGACAAGTGCAAAAATAACCAATTAGCTGGCCTCGAATTCTCATGAACTAGGTCAAAATAGATACACCTGTTCTTTTGAATAATTTAGGACTTAAGAGAACATAAGAGTAAAAAATGTTGGATAGATCCCCTGTTTTAAGAGTGGCTGTCAATGGGAGATGTATCCTTCTGTTTTTCATCAAAATGCATTAACTTCTTAGAGAGTTATAAGATTAATGGTGTCAGCCACTGCACTGGCGTTCTAGGAAGGGCTATATCTGGGAAATATCTCCAATAAAATGCTCTGGTCTAAATATAAGCTGGTTGGAGATTATGAATACTAGGCTTTTTTTATCTCTTGAACATAGAATGATGGGATATGGTAAGTTGGTTTGAGAAGAAGTCAGGGGATTTAAGAGTCTATGGCACTTAAAATTTAGAAGTCAACAATTAGAGACTATGCTTTGTATCTCATTAATATACCTTGAAAAATTCATGAAATCTTTCTCAGCTTCCTTTTCATCTTTTCTAAAATTCATACCTGTTCTACTGAGGGCAGCTCAAGTATGAGGTAAGCTGAAATCCAGGCACATCAAGACTGCGAATGTGCTACATAGAAAACCATGCTAAAATTTGTCTTACAACACATCTTGTTTATCATAATTGTGAGTATACTGAGTGAGTTTTCTACTGGTCTGATCTGGATTATTCATGTTGCATTTAGCTATAAAGCTCTTAAAATGTAATGCTGAAAGTCCTATAGTGTCCCTTCTGCCACATTTTATTGGACAAAGCAAGTCACAAAGCTAGTCCTTATTCAAGGGGAAAAAATAATCAATCCCACAACTTGATGAAAGGGGTGGCGAAGTCTGCTTGCAGACGGTATGCAAGATGAAAGATATTATGACCATATTTTAAAATAATCTACCAAAAAGGGAGAGTGAGAAGCTCAGGACTTGGGCATAGGATGGTACTAAGGTATGGACACTGGTAATAGTACCCTCTACTGTGATGGAAAGCCAGTGGTTCAAGTTACCATATTCAAAGCCCATGCCCAAGCAGAGTTCAATGAATCTTCTTGGTTAAAAGCATGGACTCTAGAAGCAAAACAACTTTAGGGATAAACTCTAGCTCACTATTTCCTGACTAACTGATTAAGCTCTTCTGTGCTTTGATGGCCTCATCTGTAAAATAAAAGGAATAACAGCTTGTATTTCATAGAGTTATTATTTTGAAAATTAAATAATTATACATAAACAACTTACAACTATGCTTGGAAAATAGTAAATACTTAAAAAGTGTTGTTATTATTCTTACAATTATTGCAATGTATTTAGACGTACTTCGTAGGGATTGTTTTTAAGTGAGCAAGAAACTTCAGTCATAGCTACAACTGGGATCTTACGCAGGAATTGTCAGTTTCACGAAACCAATCTATATTTTGCAGGGACCTCATTGGGGAGCACATAAAGGAAACACATATGAAAAGGAGTCACCTCTTGAAGGAAGATCTGACAGGAGGTAGCTGATGTGTCAGTGTCTTGAGTATAAGACAGGACCCCAATTCTCAGGCCATGAAATACAGAGCCAATTCAACAGGCAGAAGAAATACATGAGAATTTAATCACAGGCACGCATTTATGAAAGGGCTGACTCTTGGCTACAGCTTTGTAGGGACAAGGCTATCTTCGGCTTTCCTCAGACGAAAAACTCCACTTCTGTACAAATAAGTCTTGAGACACTAGGAAACCCAGATATCTTGGCTGAATCACTGAACCTAAGATACAGGACTACATTCCTTCCAGCAGAATATTCATACTTCCTATTGCTCTTGACTGGTTTAGGAACTCAATTCTGCCTTGCTCTGTAAGTGAGGCCAGGAGGAGTAAATGGATTCAGCTCTGGAACTAGTGAGAGGAAGGTAAATGAAGTTGCTAAAACACAGACTGACGACCTTGTTGGGTGGTTATAATGATCAAATTAAACAATGTATATAAAAAAGCTTTATAAATTACTATCATCAAGTATACCTCCTGTGGCAAATAATTTTTATTTTTTAAAATGAATATACTTGACAAATTTTTAAACTAAACATCCAAGGATAGAATCCATAATGTCAAAATGTCATGAGGGAAAGCTGAGGTTAGTTTAGTGTCAGAAAGTCTAAATTGGGCAGGACAGCTTAAACTGAAACAGTGTTTAAGGACAGAGCTCAGGACTAAAGCAATCATGAAGGAAAGGGTAGAGAAGGTATTGGAACTAGATGATCAGAAACCTTAAATGCTGAAAGTGTGGATGAATACTTCACTCATGTGTGCCAGGGAAATATGACTGCAATCCCATGATAAACAGAGGTTTATAATCCCTCTGTTCTGGTGTTAAGCAGTCTTTCTGATGTGGATGGATGAAGGCTCACAGGTGTGTTCTGAGCCCTAGAATAAATTTTGCAGGTGCTGGTGATTGCAGGAGAGGTCTAAGTCCCTTTAGAGAGTCCTCACCATCTGAACAAATGAAATGATTTTGAATGCTTCTGCTTGCTACAGGGAAATTGATTAAAAAAAAAGATGGCATACTTTAATGCTCCTATGGACAGTTTTTTGAAAGAGACCTGTGCCAAGAAAATTATTCCCCAAAAGCCTGCTAAAGTTTTATAATGGAAACAAATTTATTCATTAATGTAAGTGACATTAATTCTATTTTTAATTTGCAATGTGAGAGAGTTGAGGTTTTTAATCACTCTGTCTATGTCTTAATATTGGGGCTCTTTGTATAGCCAGTATTTGACAAAGATTTCATCATTGCACTCATTTACGATAGGATGGTTTTTAAAATGACATTTTGCTCATTGTATTTATTATTGTATATTTTACTGAGAATTAGTGAGGAATGGGTTGCCAAATCACTAAATTATCATATAATAAAATATGAACTATTTTACGAAAATTAATTTTATGTAAAGGTAAGACCACCAGACAATTGAGACCACACTGAAAAGACTAACTTTTTTCTTTATTTCCCAATTTCTGCTTCTCTTTCCTTTTTCAAGTACCAAAAGGATGATTCCTTGGGCTTGACCACTTCTAGCTAAATTTAATTAATATTCTAGGTATGAGTTGAGGTGAAAAGTTAACCAATTACATGATCATTTCTTCCAAAAAATGCCATTAATTCAGATAAAATTAGTTTCAGTTTTGGAATTATGCTGTCTTTTCAGACTTATCTTTATAATTTCATAATTTACAATGAAGTTATTCCAAAAGTACATATTTTCCATAATTTCCTAAGTTTGTGTGATAGCTCCAGGAAAGTCATATGTTAAACTCCTGTTGCAGATTGGAGGCTAAGAAGTGAAATGCAAAATCCATAGACTGGTGGGCAAGAAGCAGAATTGAACAATTAATGAGGTGACAAGAATTGAAGAGGCTGGGAGTTCAGAAAGATTCTGAAAGAAATCATTGAACTTTAACAAGATGACGAAAAGGCATCTTGACAGAAAGAAAGGTTCATGAACCATTCTTTTGGGTGGGTTATACAATAGAATAAACCTACGAAATATTCATTTTTCTCGGTAAAACTCTGATGTACTTTCACTGAATTGAAAATTATATTCGTCTCATCAAAATGTTATTGGCCTAAAATAAGATTATTTTTTCCCCATTCCCTATTGGTAAATGTGAGACTAAGCTTAAATTAATAGAAAAATTATTTTTCAGATTTGAGGGCCTCCTTTAAAATCTCATAAACTACTTAAGCAATTCTAAATTCCAAATCAGACCAGCCTTAAGATTTGTGTCTCCTATAAACCACGTTGCCATCAACAGAAAAACAAATGAATAAAGGTAAAGCCCCGTACCTCGCCTCTTTGGAAGCAACTAACTCAAATGCTTTATAAACTTTTAACAAATTTGTTTTACAAAAACAAAATCTCTGTTTGCCTTTATTGTATATAATCAAAATACAATGTAGTTTAATATTTATGTCTCTATACTAAGTCACAGTAATCTTATGAGAAGATGAATGGCTTCTCTTTTCAGACCTTATTGATCACATTTAGTAAATATATTATCCTCACTATGTGTTAAGCTTTGTTCTCAGTACAGTGCTAATCTAACTCATTAAATTCTCATAATATCACTATGAAATATATACCATTAATATCTCCATTTTAAAGATTAATAAACCAAGGCACAGGAGGGTTAAATAATTGCTCAATTTCACAGAGCTCAAAAGGAGCAGAGCAAGAATAGGATTCTTGGCAGTAGAGATTTAGAGTCTATGCTCTTAACCAGTGATATTCTTAAGCAGATGCTCATAGAGAACTTGCTTTAATAAACAATACAACCAGTGAATGCCATTGATTAGGTAGGACTCCCATATGCTATAGGGAATTCAACTACTCTCTGCCTATTTTCATTTCTACCTGCATTTCCTATGGTCACTCTAAACTCAAATTTCTAAGTTTAAACTCATTTTCTTCCTACCCAGATGTGTTCTTTCTGTATAGCCTGAATTGGATGATGAATCACTAATCATCTAGTATCTTATGTCAAAACCTAGGAGTCATTCCAGAAATCTACCAATGCTCAATGTCTACATCTAAATAGTAATCAAATCTTACTCTTCCTGAATAGTCTTAAGATTTGTTTGTCCTTTCTATCCCATTGCCACTTTTAGACTACTTTTCATGCCTTCATCAACTTATGATGAGACTGTTGAATTGTTACCTAAACAATCTCTTTATTTTTAAATTTCCCTTATTCTAGCCAGCCTCCACACTAATGCAAAAATAATCTTTAAAATATGTTTATCTGATCATGTTTCTGTTCCACTTAAGGTACTTCATTCTATCCTAAATGCCTACATTACAAAATTTAAATTGCTTGGTATAAAATTGGCCCTATTTGATATGATCCCTTTCATATTTCCTGCTACTCCTGTAATCATACTTTATAATGTGTCAAATAACACAGATTTTGCTGTTTTCAGCCTCCTGTCTTTGCACATGCTATTCCCTCTGCTTGGAATATCCTACTCACCATTTGTCCTCCTGCCAAACTCATGTAAATGCTCAATACTCATCCATCTGGATGTGTCCTGCAAGCCTGCTGGAGTCCAGGAGAATTAGTTAGGCATTGATGCTTTGTCTGTACAGACTTGTACAGACTTCTGTTGCTGCATTTACTACACTTTATTGTAATTATTTGTTTATATTCTGTGCTAAACTCTGAGTTCCTTAAGGGGACAGCAATTAACAAGAGGTCAAGAAATGTCAGTGTAATAAATTTGTTATGAATTTCTATTCTAGCTCATTGAACTCTGAAAATTTTCATGCAGTTGGAAGATGGAGAAATTTCAAAAATAGTACATTCTAACATTCAGTGCTGGCTAAAAATGATAAAGATGGTAAATATAAAAGATTGGAAAATAAGGGAGAAAACAATGCGTCATTTAAGGTGGAGGAAAAATCAGACCTTATTTGGACTATATTCATTTTCTTTCCTAAATTGGCAAGTTTTTACCTTTAATATATTGGTTTCTAATTCAGTACAGTTCCACTTGGTATCTATTGTCTCATAAATTCTACTATAAGCAATGATTACCCCTGAAGTTTTGTATGACCACTGCATGGTGCTATTTCTTTCTTTCTTTCTTTTTCTATTACTATTGCTTTGTCTTATTATTATTTCTATTGTTTTACTTCTGAGGACTTCAAGGTTTACCTCATAGTCATTTTCTTTAATTTCAGAATATTTTGGAGGTATAAATGCCTTGCTTACATGGATTGCTTTTGTACTGCTTGAGTCAAAGTTACAGTTATAAGTGTACCCATCACCCAGACAGTGTGCACTGTATCTGTTAGGTATGATTTCACCCATCCCCTCCTCCCCTTCCCACCTGCATGATTTTCAATGAGTTTTACTTCCATCTGTGCACATGAATGCTGATCAGTTAGTTCCAATTTAATAGTGGGTACATGTGGTGTTTGTTTTTCCATTCTTGAGATACTTCACTAAGGAGGTTGGTCTCCAGTTCCATCCAGATTGTTGCAAAAGGTATTAGTTCATTTTTTATGGCTGAGTAGTACTCCATGGTACACATATGCCACACTTTATAATTTACTCATGAGCTGATGGACACTTGGGTTAATTCCACATCTTTGCCATTATGAATTGTGTTGCAATAAACATTCTAGTGCAGGTGTCTTTTTGATAAAATGACTCTTTTTCTTTGGGTAAATACCCAGTAGTGGGATTGCTGGATCAAATGGCAGGTCTACTTTTAGTTCTTTGAGTAATCTCCATACTATTTTCCATACAAGTTGCACTAGTTTGCTGTCCCACCAACAGTATATAAATGTTCCTTTTTCTCTGCATCCTTGCCAGCATCTATTGTTTTGGTAGTTTTTGATAAAATCCATTCTTACTGGGCTTAAGTGATATCTCATTATGGTTTTCATTTGCATTTCTCTGATAATTAGTGACAGTGAGCATTTTTTCATATGTTTATTGGCCATTAGTCTATCTTATTTTAAAAAGCTTCTGTTTGTGTCTTTTGCCCACTTTTTAATGGGGTTGTTTGACTATTTTTTCTTGCTAATTTACTTGAGTTATTTGTAGATTCTAGTTATTAGTCCTTTATTGGATGTATAGCATGCAAATTTTTTCTCCCGTTCTGTAGGTTGTCTATTTGCTCTATTGATTGTTTCCTTGGCTGTACAGAAGCTTTTTAATTTAATCAAGTCCCATTTATTTATTTTTGTTTTCGTTGTGATTGCCCTCGGGGTCTTCTTCATAAATTCTTTGCCTAGGCAGATATCTAGAAGAGTTTTTACAACATTTTCTTCTAGAATTCTTGTGGTTTTATGTGTTAGATTTAGTCCGTTATCCATCTTGAATTAATTTTTGTAAGTGGTAAGAGATATGGATCCTGTTTCAATCTTCTACATGTGGTTATCCAAGTTCCTCAGCACCATTTATTGAATAGGGATTATTTTCTCCAGTGTATATTGCTGTCTACTCTGTCAAAGATTGGATGTAAATGTGTGGATGATTATATATCTGGGTTCTCTGCTCTCATCCATTGGTATATGTCTCATTTTTTTTTCCAGTAAAATGTTGTTTTAGTTATTGCAGCCTTGTAGTAGAGCTGAAAGACTGGTAAAGTGATGACTCCAGATTTTTCCTTTTCATGAAGGTTGCTTTGGCTGTTCGGTTTCTTTTCTGGTTCCAAATGAAGCATAGAATTATTTTTTCCAGATATGTGAAAAATGACATTGGTGTTTTGATGGGGATTGCAGTGAATCTGTAAATCATTTTGGGTAGTATGGACATTTTAACAATGTTGATTCTGCCAATCCATGAGCATTATTATGTTTTTCCCTTTGTTTACGTCATCTGCAATTTCCTTCCTCAGTGATTCTTAGTTCTCTTTGTAGACATCTTTCACCTCTGTGATTAAATATATTCCTAGGTATTTTATTTTCTGTGTAGCTATTGTGAAAGGTATTGAGTCTTTGATTTGATTCTCAGCTTGACTATTGCTGGTGTATAGGAATGCTACTGATTTGTGTACATTGATTTTGTAGACTGAGACTGTGATGAATTTATTTATCAATTCCAGGAGTCTTTTGGCAGAATCTTTGGTGTTTTCTAAATATAAGAACATATTATCAGTCAAGAGTGGTAGTTTGACTTCCTCTTTTCCTATTTAGATACCCTAAATTTCATTCTCTTGCCTGATTGCTCTGGCTTCTATCACTATGTTGAATAGAAGTGATGACAGTGGGCATCCTTGTCTTGTTCCAGTTCTGAATGGTAATGCTTTCAACTTTTCCCCACTCAGTATGATGTTGGCTGTGGATTTGCCAGATATACCTTTTACATTAATTTTGAGGTATGTTCCATCTATGGCAATTTTGTTAAGTTTTATTTTTATCATAAAAGGGTGCTGAATTTTGTCAAATGCTTTTTTTACATCTATTGAGATGATGATATTATATTTATTTTTGCTTCCGTTTATGTGGTTAACCACAATTATGGATTTATGTATGTTGAACCATCCTTGCATCCCTGGGATGAAGCCCACTTGGTCGTGGTGGATTATTTTTAGATGTCCTATTGAATTTGGTTTGCTAGCATTTTATTGAGGATTTTTCATCCATATTCATAAGGGATATCGGTCTATAGTTTTCTTTTATTTGTTGTGTCCTTTTATGGCTTTGGTATCATGGTAATACTGGCTTCATAGAATGAGTTGGGTAGGATCCCTTCTTTCTCAATGTTATGAAATAATTTCTGCAGTGTGAGTACCAATTCTTCTTCATAGGTCTGATAAAATTTGATTATGAAGCCATCTGGTCCCTGACTTTTTTTGGTTGGAAGATTTCTTATTGCTGCTTCAATTTTGTTGCTTATTATTTGTCTGTTCAGGACCATTTCTTCCTGATTAAGCCTTGAGAGGTTGCGTGTTTCCAAGAAATTGTCCATTTCCTCAACGCTTTTGAGTTTATGTGTATAGAGACATTTATAGTATTCATAGATGATATTTTGTGTTTGTGTGATATCAGTTGTAATATCTCCTTTTTCATTTCTGATCGAGCTTATTTGGGTCCTTTCTTTTTTATTTCTAGTTAATCTAGTGAGAGGTCTATGAATTTTGTTTCTCTTTTCAAAGAACCAATGCTTTGTTTCATTAATCTTCTGTATTTTTTGTTGCTGTTTTCTATTTCATTTAGTTGTGCTCTGACCTCAGTTATTTCTTTTCTTCTGCTGTGTTTGGGTTCCTTGAGAGGAGCATTATATCATTGGTTTGTAATTGTTCTGTCTTTTTGATGTAGGCATTTAAGGCTATGAATTTTTGCCTTAGGATTGCTTTTGCAGAATCCCAAAGATTTTGATAACTTGTGTCCCTTTTGTTACTTAGTTTGAGGAATCTTTTGATAGCCATCTTAATGTCCTTCTTGACTCAACAATTGTTCAGCAGTAGGTTGTTTAATTTCCATGACTTTGTGTAGAATTAAGTGTTTTTCTTGGAATTTATTTCTAATTTTATTCTGCTATGGTTTGAGAAGACACATGGTATAATTTCCATTTTTTTGAATTTGTTGAGACATGTTTTGTGCCCTAAGATGTGATCTATCTTAGGGAATGTTTCATGTGGTGATGAGACAAATGTATACTCAGCAGTTTTCAGGTAGAATGTTCTGTAAATATCTGTTATAATCATTTACTCTACAGTTCCATTTAAGTCCAGTGTTTATTTACGTATTTTCTGCATGGAGGTTCTGTCCAGTTCTGTAAGTGGAGTTTTGAAATCCCCAGCAATTATGATGCTGCTGTTTATGACTTTGTTTAGATCTAGTAGGGTTTGCTTTATGAATCTTAGTGCACCTGTGTTGAGTGCATAAATATTTATGATTGTTATGTCTTCTTGAAGAATTGCTCCCTTTTCCATTATATAATGACTATCTTGTCTTTCTTTACTATTTTTTATTTGAAGTCTATGTTATCTGATATGATAATGGATACCCCTGCTTTCTTTTGATTTCCATTTTTTTCATCCCTTCACTTTTAGTCTGAATGAGTCCTTGTGGGTTAGATGTGTATCCTGGGGACACTAGGTACTTGGCTTGTATTTTTATATATATTCAGCTAGTCTGTGTCTCTTGAGTGGGGAATTCAAGCCATTCACATTTATTGAAAATAATTGGTAAGTACGATGCATTTATTTATTTTTAAGAGACAGGGTCTCACTGTGCTCAGGTCAGTGTCTAGCCCCTGAGCTGTAGCTATTCTCCCACCTCTGCATCCCACAAAGCTAGGATTATAGGTGTGAGCCACCACACCTGGCCATATTTCTGTTCATCCTGTTGAGTAGAACCTTACTGCTTTGTTTTACCTCCTAAGCAATTATTTCACATGGGCTCTGAACTTTAGCTTTTATATGATTTTACACTGGTGGGTTTCTATAGTGCTAATCAATGTATAATGAAGATTTGAGTACTTCCTTCAGGGCAGGTCTGGTCTTAACAAATTCCCTCAGTATTTGCTTGCCTGAAAAAGTCTTTATTTCTCCCTAATATAAGAAAATTAGTTTTGCAGGATACAAAATTCTAGGCTGGCCATTATTCTATTTAAAAAGAGTGAAGATAGGTCTCGGTCCTTGTGGCTCGTAAGGTTTCAGTTGAGAAGTCTACAGTTAGCCTGATGTGTTTTGGTTTGTAAGTTACCTGATGTTTTTGCCTTACAGCTTGCAGGAATTTCTCCTTTATGTTGGCTTTGGCTACACTGATGACTATGTATTGTGGTGATTGCCTCTTTACGATAAATCTCCCAGGTGTTCATTGAGCTTCTTGTACCTGAATATCGAAATTTCTATCAAGACCAGGGAACTTTTCCTCATATATTCCCTCAAATAGGTTTTCTAACCCTTGTTTGTTTTCTTCTTCACCCTCACATTATCTTTAATTCTTATGTGTGGCCTTTTTACATAGTCGATATTTCTTGTAGTCTTTGTTTTTCCTCTTAATTTTCTGTTCTTTATCTTTGACTGACTTGTTTAATTTGAAGTTGTTGTTTTCAAGCTCTGAGATTCTTTCTTTTGCCTGGTCTAATCTACTCTTTAGACTTTCCACTGTGTTTTGTATTTCTTGAATGAATTTTTTATATCCTGAAGTTCTATTTGATTTTTTTTAAATAATTCAACATTTTTAGTGAATTTCTCATGCATTTCCTAATTTTTTTGTGGTTTCTTTGTGTTGGTTTTCCATTTTCTCTTGTATTTCATTAATTTGATTATAATCCATATTTATAAATCTTAATCTGTCATTTCAATATGCTCATTCTGGTTCGTTTCCATTTGTTAGAGAGCTGGTGTTTTCTTTTGAGGGTGACCTTTTGCTCTGATTCTTCATACTTCCGGAGTGCTTTTGATGATTCCTTCTCATCTTGAGCAGCTGTTGCTTCTTATTTTTGGATTTTCTTTTGTTTGGAAAGGGCTTTTTCCCCTTGCCTCACTCTTATGGGTGTGTTTGTAGCATATTTGGGTAAGAAACTTGTCTTTACTTGTGAATGCTTTGATGGTGATCTAGGTTCTGGATGGATGCCTTGGTTATAGATACCCTTGGTTTTCTCAGTGTTAGTTGTTTGTAGGCTGTAGGAGTGGTGAGCTATGTTAGTGGGCAGATTGCTTGCATCTCTTTGATGATGGAGGATGGAGGTGTTTGAAATCTTTTCTCTTTCCCCAGCCCTGTGATCTTCTTAAAGTGTGATTTATAATGGCATGCCCAGTTTAATGTCTGATAAAGCAGGTTTTCCTTGTGGGTGACAATCTACCACACCCTGTATGATTGAGTCAGTAAGTTCTGTAAAGTGTATGCAAATTGACCTCCCTGTCAGTAGTTGGTACTTGCTAGAAGGAATAAGTTGCAATGTTGTTTTGGGGTTCTGTGACCAGCTCTAGACCCTCAGTAGAAGAATTTGAATGCCCCAGGTGGTGGGTGGGGCCCTTAAACTTCAGATGAGTCCTTATTCTCTGCTAGAGTAGAGGTGGGTGGGAGAGTGTAGCTGGACATGGCTGGGTTGGGTGAGCTTGCCCTCAGGCTCCACAAAAGCTGGGAAACTATCTGATTCAGTAGTGGTTGAAGGTCTGTTTCCAGCTTCTGGGCAAAGTCTCCAGGGAGGGGGCTGAAATGGTCTCAGCCAATAAGTCTGCTTGTGGAGTTAGGGCCATTGAGATTCACAGTCTCGCAGTTTGGAGTGGGCCTCTTTCCTCTCCACCCTCTCCTGCTCCTAGGTTCCCCCTATCATCTGCCAGCTTGTAGGAGCTCAAGCCAGCTGAGTCACCCCAGGGCCAGGAATTTACTGCCTAGGATCCTAGCCTGAGTTGAGAATGCAGCTCTCCTGTGGGAGGAAGGATGCCCCTTGGGCATGGTGCAGCTAGAACCCACACTTCACTCTCCTCCCAGATCTGCACACACACACACTTCCTTGCCTCCTGAGACTAATTCACAAATATCCCCTCCTCGCCCCCCAGCAACTCAATCAAGACCTGCAGGTATGGCATCTGACCTGCAGGCCTACCCTTGGATCCCCAGAGATCAATCCCTGACCATGTGAGGGAGAAGGACACTGATCCCAAGTCACGCACAAGGTGCTCAAGCAATTTTGATGTTTCTCTCCATTGGGGCATGCCCCACTCTGAAGGAATTGTCAGGCAAGCAGCACTAAGGAGAGCTGGCAGGTAGAGAGCTCACAGCATGAGCACCACTCAGTCTGCTGCAGGACCTCAAGAGGAAAAGTCTGAGCCTTTCTGTGGAAGCCTCAATTTGATGGCTTAATTGTCTCTTTCAGTAGCTGCGGGTGAGGGAGGCAAAGGGGAAAATAATTGTATGAATGGAGAAAAGCTAGCACTCTGGTTTTGTCAGTTTCTCATTCTGTGAGGCTGGCTCCCCCCCACCCTCCCCGTAGAATGTACAGGCATTGGAGTCATGCAGATCATCCAGGGTCTACTGGGCCCTTGTTGCTCCTGCAGTCTTGGCCAGAGTTGAGAAAGGTCTGTGTAGGAACAAGCAAGATGAAATCTGAGGAGCTGAAGCCTCCTAGGTAGGACAAATCTTCATTGTGGGTAGAGAAGCAATATGACACCTGCTATCCTGACTTGGGTCTGTGGGGCTAGAAAGTGCCCCAGGGGGTTGGGAGTCTGGTGCCCTGTCCACAAGAAGCTCCCAGCTCACTGACAGCAACAGCCTCTGGGCTCTTGTGGGCAGAAAGTCTCCGCAGCAGCTTGGGAACTCACCAACAACCAGAGATAACAGGGAAGGAGAAAAAAACTGATCCACCTACCCTTCTCACTGACTTCCAATCCTCTCAGGGGTTGATCTCTGCCAATACCTTGCTCCTTTCTGTTCTGCTCTGCAACTTCTTCCCATGGACTTTTCTGAAGGTTCTGGTATCCTTCCCTCAGATCCACACCCAATCTCTGTTTTTCTCTTTCACCTAAAACTTCTTTTCACTGAAATGTTCTGGCAGCTGGTGTCTCTGGTCATGATGCTATTAGTACTCAGAAAAACCCCTATCATTTGGTAAATGGAACTAATTTTATATGGACACCATCTGAAAGAGTAAGACTAAAGATATACAAGCCCTCTCTAAGAAGCTTTTATACTTTCCTTAAAGACCATCATTTTTATTGGCTGATTGCTGTCATATTTTCATAACCGAATTCTGATAATTGGAACTAGCACATAAATGATTTTCACTCTTTTATGTACAGTAAGATTATTGCAAACATATAGACAATTTGAATATGAACCTACAGTTTATTATACAAGTATTTAACTATATTTCATAGATTGCAAGGCTGGATTTGCTGTGGTATGTAAGAGTTTTTGTATTGTACATCATAATGTATTTTTAGAATTTAGGAATACCACATCTATACTATCAGTTTTTCTCCCTTAAACTTTAGAAGTCTTAACTCCACTAATATTCAATTTAAGCAGTGAGGGGTTTTTTTTCTTTTCTTTTTTCCTCTTATGATCTCTATTAATGGATGTTTCCAGAGAGTTTTAGAAAAAGAAATGTGGACTCAAATGTTTCAAAATAGGAGAAATTATGTTCTTGATAATTCTGTTCTATATTATTTTCTTGCCTTCTGAGGTATTAATATTTACTCTTATTGCATATACACATTTACTGACCATTATTTCCTTTTTAATTTTCAGTTTCATTTATCTACTACAGTTTAACAAATCATGCTAACATTTAGTGGCTTAAAACAGCAATTATCTAGTTTTCTCATAAATGTCCAGTTTGTTCAGGGTACAGCAGGACAAATCATCTCTGTTCCATAATTTCTGGGATGGCTGAAACACCTGTAGTCAGAAACAAATGGGGTTGAGCAGGCAGCTCTCTCTCCTCTTAAAATCTCAGGATTTTTCCAGGATGTTTCTCTATATGTTTTTTCCACCATAGTGACTTCATCAGACTTCTCTACATTGTAGTTCAGGGCTCTAAGAATCAGTGCTCCTAGAAAGTATGGCCTTTATGACATAGCCTCAGAAATCTTGCAATAAAATATTATATCCTCTGCTATATTGTATTGGCTCACACATGATAAGCCCCAATTCATTGAAGGAGTAATCTATGCAAGAGTATGAATATTGGGAGTACTAGATCACTTGGGAAAAATCTTAGGGCCAGCCTATCACAGTTCTATATCCCTTTTCCTCTTTCTCTTCCTCTCCTCCTCTCCCTTCATGTCCCTTTTCCCCACTTTGGTATGACTTAATTACAGGACAATTTTGAAAAATGTATACAGTGGTTTAATCATGGCTACAACAAACATATTGAATAGTTCCATAACCCAAAATATTCCTGTGTGTCTCTGTACTCAATACAATCTCCCCAATCCAAGCATCTGACATCCAAGAGACTTTCTTTGCCTCCCTATAGTTGTACCCTCTCCAGAATGTCATAAAAAAGGAATCATACTCTATCCTTTGAGACTGGCTTATTTCATTTAGTACAATGCTTTTGGGATTCATTCATGTGTTGTATGTTCAGTAGTTTGTGTTTTTTATTGTTCAGTTGTTTTCCATTATAAAGCTCTACCACACTTTTTTATTCATCCACCAGTTGAAGAAGAATTAGATATTTTCTAGGTTTTGGTGATAATTTAAAATGTTGCTGAAATAGAGTGCTGCTGTAAAAAATACCTAAAAATGTGGAAGTGGCTTTAGAACTGGGTAACGAGTAAAGGCTGGAAGAGTTTTTAGATGCAGCCTAGAAAAGACTATATTGCCTTGAAGAACTAACTATTGGTAGAAATAGGAATTTAAAGGTGATTCTGGTGAGGACTCAGAAAGAAAAAAGGAGAAGTATAGAGAAAACCACTATTGTCTTAGGAAATATATGTGTCATCATGAATAAAATGTTGATAAAAACATGTATATTAAAGGACATTTCAATGATTTATCAGATGAAAATGAGGAACACATTACTGGAAACAGGAGCCTTGCTATAAAGTGAAAAAGAACTTAGCTGAATTATATTCTAGTATTTGTGGAAGGTATAAGTTGTGAGTGGTGAAACTGAATATTTATCTGAGGATATTTCTAAGTGAAGTGGTGAAGAAGCAGCATGGTTTCTCCTTCCTACTGATAGGAAAATGCAAGAAATGAGGAATAAATTAAAAGCACAGGGAGAAATAAATTGTTAAACAAAAAGTTACCAGAATTTAAAGATTTATAAAATTCTCAACCTGTCCATATTTCCAAAAATGAGGAAGCATGTTTGGATGAGAACACTAAAGGTGTGACTGAGGAATAATTTAATAAAGAGATCATGAGTGTGGTCGATTGATTTAATCAACCACCCAAGGAAGAGCTGGGAATGAAGATAGGATTATACAATCAGAAACACTGCCAATTTGAACTAAAGGGGATAGAGAAAATGAGATAAATAAAAGAATGAAAGAAGGTTGTCTGATTTCTTGGATTATACAGAATGGCACAGTAGAACTTTTTGGCTGCAAACATGCTTTATCTTTCAAGAAAATAGATGAATCATTCTGAAATTGATACAGAGATCATCAGGGTTACCATGGCTGCCATAGGCCATAGGCAGTGATCCTGCATCCTCCTTGGTTTCAGAGAGTGAGTCATGCTCCTCAGTTTCAGAAAGCTAAGTGCCCACAACAAAGAGCCCCATAGATGGGGCTGCCACAGAGAACCATGGAAACTGAGTCACTCATCTGAACTTGAAGTGACAGAACCACCACACAGATCTGTGAATGTGACGTGCCACCACAGATGACCTAAAGGGAAGAACATCAAAGCAAAGAGGATTATTCTCAAGCCTTAAGATCTAATGAAATTTGTTGTGCTTTGATTTGACTTACTTAAATTCATCACTCTTTCCTTCTTTTCTTTCATTGTTTTTTCTTTTGGAATGGGAATGTCTATCTTATGCCTATCTCACATTGTATTTGGGAAGCATATAACTTGTCTGGATTCAGATTCACAACTAGGGAAGAATTTTGCCTCAGGATGAATCATACCTTGACTCTCACCCATGTCTGATTTAGATGAGATTTTGGAGTTTAAACATTAGAATTGATGCTGGAATGAGTTAAGACATTTGTGGTTGTTGGAATGGAATGCATGTATTTTGCCTGTGAGACAGACATAAATTTTGGGGGAGACAAGGGTGAATGTTATGAACTGCATGTTTGTGTCATCTCCAAATTCATACATTAAAGCCCTAACTTCCAGTGTGGTTGTATTTGGAGTAGGGTTTTCTAAGGTAGTAATTAAGGTTAAATAAGGTTATAAGGATGGAGCCCTCATCCAATAGGATTTGTGTCCTTAGAGGAAGACACATGAAATAGCTGCCCCTGTCATATGTATGCACTGAGAAAAAGCTCTGTGAAGACATAGAGAGTGGGTGGCTATCTGCAAGGCAGGATGAAAGTCTTCACCAGAATCTGAATCTGCCAGAACCTTGATCTTGAATTTCTAGCCTCCAGAACTTTGAGAAAGTAAATTTTCATTGTTTAAGTCACCTAATCTATGGTACTTTGTATGGCAGTCTGAGCTGACTAATAGTTACCATAATGTTTATGCACAGGTTTTGGTGTAGATATATATCTTCATTTTATCTTGGTTAAACATCTGGAAGTGAATTACTGGGTTGTCTGGTAAATATATGTTTCACTATATAAGAAATCGTCAAATTGTTTTCCAAAGTGACTCTAATGGCTTGCATTCCTACCAGCAATGTATGAGAGTTCAAGTTATTGCATACTTTCACCAGTACTTGGTATGCTCTGGGTTTCATTTTTTTTAGACATTCTAGAAGGCATGTAGTGGTATCTAATGGTGCTTTAATTTATCTATGTTTTCCTGGTAACTATGCTGAAAATCCTTGTGTGCTTAATTGTATATTTTTTTTTTTGGTCAAGTACCTGAATCTTTTAGCCATTTTGTATTTGATTTTTTTTCAAAATTAGGTTTTGAGTATTCTTTACATAGTCTGAATACCAGCACTTTATCAAATACATATTTTGCAAATATTTTCTGGCAGTCTGTGGCATAACTTTTTAGATGCTTAATAGTGTCTTTTAAAGAACAGATGTTTTTAATTTTGATGAAGTTCACAAATATTTTCTTCTTATATTTTTTGGAGAATTTGTTAATTTTGGGTTTCACATTTAGATCAATGATTTATTTGTGTATGTTGTATGTATGTTGCAATATAGGAAGTGAAGGTTAATTTATTTGCATGTGGATATCCAGTATTTCTTGCACTATTGCTGAAAATATTATCTTTCTTCATTGAAAGATGCACCTTTGCACCTTTGTTGAAATAAATTGTCCTCATACATATACCTCTATATCTGGACTCTTTATTTTGTTTCACTGATTTTTATATCTATCCATTTGTTAATATTACACTTATTGATTACTTTAGCTTTTTGATATGTTTTAAGTCAGGAGGTATGAGTGTTTTAAGTTAGTTCTAAGTTTTCGAAATAGGTTTGTCCATGCTAGGTCCTTTGCTTTTCTATATAAATTTTTGAATCTGCTTGTTTGTTAAAAAAAACAAAACAAAACGAGCCTGCCATGATTTCTCTTGGAATTATATTGACTCTATCTATATCCATTTAAGCACAAATGACATACTAAGAATATTGAGTTATCGTATACATATACATGATATATCTCTTCATTAATTTAAATTATTCATCTCATCATTTTTCATATTTCAGCATACAAATATTGAAAATAATTTGATAGATTTATTTCTAAACATTTCATCTTGTGTGGGTAACTGTAAATGATATTTCATAAAATTATTCTAATTTCCAGTTTTATATTGTAAGATCAAAAATATAATTGATTTTTTGGTAAAGAGACCTTCACTGTTATAACTTAGCCAAACTCACCTAACAGTTCTAGTAATTTTTTTCCTGATCTTTAGAATATTCCCTATAGAAAATCATGCATCTGCAAAGAGAGACAAGTTTATTTCTTCCTTTTCAATCTTTGTGCTTTTTATTTCTTTTTCTTACTTCTTGTCCTGGCTAGGATTTCCAACACAAAATTGTGCCCAGTCTTGGGGGAAAAGCATTTAGTCCTCCCTTCTTTTTCCAATTTTTTTGGAATTTCAATCATGAATGAGTGTTACATTTTGCTTTTTTTTGTTTCATCTTTTAAGGTGATCTTATAGTTTTTCCTTTCTAGCCTATTGATTTGATGGATATTTAGCTTGATATTTTAATGTCAACCCAAAATTGCATTTCTGGCATAAACTCAATTTGGTCTTGATATATTATTCTTTTTACCTATTGTTAGATACCATTTACTAATATTTTGTTAAAGATTTTGTGTCTATGTTCATGAAGGGTATTGATTTGTAGTTGTATTTTCTCATAATGTCTTGGTCTGGTTTTAGTATCAAGACAATGTTGGTCTCATAAAAAATTGTGATGTGCTCCCTACTTTTCTATTTTCTGGAAGAGTTTGTGTAGACAGGGTAGTGTTTCTTCCTTAATTTTTAGAATAATCTGTCAGTGAAGCTTTTCAGGTCTGGTGTTTTAATTCTGGGAAAGCTTTTGAATACAAATTTAATTTCTTTAATTGGTGTAAGACTATTCACAATTCTTATTACTTCTTGAGTTAGCTTTTTGGCACAGTTTTTTTTTGTCTTTAAATGAGTTATTTTGATTTCATCTAACTTCTCAGTTTTTTAAACATAAAATTGCTTATTGTATTTTTTCTATAATATTTTTAAGGTATTTATAGTCCATTGGTATGTTCCTTCTTTTATTCCTAATATTGGTAAGTAGTGTCTACTCTTTTGTTATTGTTGTTGATAAGTCTCTAATGGTTTATCAATTTTATTGCTCATTACAAAGAACCAGACTTTGTATGAATTGATTTTCTCTATTAGTTATTTTCAATTTTATTGATTTATTATATTATCTTTGTTATTTCTTCTATATGTTCGCTTTGTGTTTCATTTTTCCTCCATATCATTAATACTACAAAATTTCCTCTAAGCTCTGCTTTAGTTGCTTTACATGAATTTGAAATGTTATTTTTCTTTTTATTTCAGTCACATATTTTAATATTTCCTTGTTACTTTCATTTTGGCTCATTTATTAGAATTTTTTTATTAACTTCTAAATATTTGAGGATTTTTTAGATATCTTGTGTTATTGGTTTTGAGTTTAATTATGATGTTAGAGAATATACTTTGTATGATTTCAATTTTTTTTACACTGGTTAAAGAGTTTTAAATGTTTGGCCCAGAATGTGTTCTATCTTTGTAAAAGCTTCATATGCACTTGCAAAAAATGTCTATTTTTCTGTTCCTTGTTGAAGTTTTATATAAACATCAATTTGATTAGATTGATTGGTAGTATTGTTAAATATTTCATTTTCTCATGATTTTTTTTGTCTACCTATTGTATCATAATAGTGAGAGAAAAGCATTAATATCTAATAGTCCATTTGTATATATCTCCTGTCAGTTCTATAATTTTTTGCTTTATGCCTTTTGAAGACTATTATTAGGTACATGCATGAGAAGGGCTGTTAAATTTTCTTGATGAACTAACTCCTTTCTCACTCTATAGTTTCTCTGTATATCTCTGACAATATTCCTTATTCTGAAGTTTATTAATATAATAATTCTCATATTTTTTATTTCAGCATATTATGAGGGTACAAATATTATGGTTACGTACATTGCCCATGCCCCCCCTCGAGGCAGAGCCTCAGGAATGACCATCCCCCAAACGTTGCACATCTCACTCATTATGTTTATATATACTCATCCCCTCCTCCCCCCTCCCACCCATCCGACACCCGATAAATGTTATTCCTATATGTCCACTTAGGTGTTGATCCGTTA
>VBSM01000272.1:66130262-66169935 GCA_008086735.1 Cheirogaleus medius
GCAGCAACAAAAATAAATAAATGGGACCTGATCAAATTAAAAAGCTTCTGCATAACTCATTTTATAACTTTTAAAGTGTATATTTTTCTATCCTTTTATTTTTAATCTATTTATATTATAATATTTAAAGTGAGTTTCATGTAGACAGCTTATAGAAGGGCTTGCTTTAAAAGTAAACTTATCTGATTAATGCTGTCTTTTATTTCAAGTGTTCAGAATAATTAATGAAGTTAATAATATAGTTACATTAATATTTTAAAATATTATGTTAATTTATTTTCTATTTGTCCAATCTGTTCTTTTTAGTTTTTACTGCCTTCTTTTTGAGTGAGTTTTTATATTATTTTATTTTATCTGTACTTTTGGTTTATTTAGTGTAACTTTTTTGTAAATTTTTTTGTCAAATTGGTTATAGTGTTGTTTCGGTCTTCTAAATACTTGTTGACTTTGTTTATTTGTTCTAACAACTTGTGGAGGAGAAGTATTGCTATCTCTGTGGATTTCTCTATTCCCTCAATTCTATTTCTTTTACTTTATGCATTTTGAAGGCATTTTTATTGACTCATTTGTTCATTCATTCACTTATATACAGGATTTTTGTGTCTTCATTGTGCATTGTCTCCTTTATTATGAAATATTATTGCTTCTTATCCTTCTCAAACAAGTTTCCTCATCATTACTCTTACACAACGTTGACTAGTTTTTGGACATGAATATATCCTTTTTAATCCAATTTGGCAATATCTACCATTTGTTTGTGTTTATTACAATCAATGTAATAATATACACAGTTGGATTAAAATCAACCATCTTGCTATTTTCTTTCTATTTGTCTCAGTTTTCTTAGTACGATTTTTCTTTTTCTTTCTGTTATTACATTAATTGTGAAGTTATTATGATTTCTTTTACATGAGTATATCCTTCAAGAAATTTTTGCAATTTTTCCAGGGTTAACAATCTATCCTTAATGTATTAAAACTAATTTTCCAATAATATGATACCACTTCTCATATATTGTAAAAAATTTACATTTTAAAGGAATATTAAAATATTTACAATATTTTAAAGTAAACCCTAAAAGAATCTTTGCCTTCATTTTTGAAATATATTTTCATTGGCATAATATTCAGGAATGATAGGCTTTTTTACCTTATGTACTTTGAAGATATCCTCTGGCTTACATAATTCCTATAAAAAGTGTACTATAATTCAGATATTTGGCCTTTTACATATAAAATACATTCCCTCCCCTACCTGCCTGCCTTTCATATTTTTACATTGTGTGTGTGTGTGTGAGTTTATCCTGAGTGAGATTATGAAATTTGTTATTTATGTCTTTCATTATTTTGGGAAATTCTCCACCATTATCACTTCAAATATATCCTCTGTTACATTCTCTTCTTACTCCTTTTGGAACTCAAATTACACATATGTTAGACCATTTAAAATTTTGTGTATCTTCTAGATAATCTCTTTGCCCTTTACCCCCTTCTTTTTTCTCTTTGTATTTTAGTTTGGATAATTTCTGTGGATCTATCTTTAAGTTTTCTAATTATTTAATTAAACTGTTTTGAATCTACTTATGAGCCTGTGAAATGAATTCTTTTTGTGTCTTTAAAAAATTTTTTTAATAGCATTTATATTTGAAATTTTACATAATTTTCACCTCTACTGTAATTCCCTACCCATTCATTCATGTTGTCTCTTTTCTTTTCCCCCTACATTAAAAAAATTTTAGTCATAGTTACTTTTAAGTTTTCATTGGATAGTTACAACACAGGATCATCTCTCACTCTGGTTTAGCATATTCTATGATATATTTCTTTTGTGGTTTTTTTTGTTTACTTTTTAATGTCTTGTAATCTTTGACTGAATGTTAGATATCACATCAAAACAGTGAAAGTAGAAGTCAATACTTTTCATGTCTTGAAAAATTGTGCCTCTTCTTTAAGTTGTTAGTGAGGTATGAGTTTGAGTTCATCTAGTCAGGTATTAAGCTGGATGTGGGTTTTATTATTATGAAGATTATATTCAGTGCACCACTTGCTTCAAATTTCTTTACTTTGGGCTGCTCTTGGCTTGTAGTTTGGGTTTGGTTTGAATCGGTGGATGAGTTTTCTCAGTATAAATAGTCCCTCTTCAGCTATCAGCTGTTTCTGCACACCTGTGCCACAGCTCGAGATCTCTACCCATGCTCCTTACCCTCCTTCAGCAGTAAACGCTGCTGCCTGCTGCTCTGTACTAGGATCACTTTTGCTCCAGGGGTTTCTTTTTTATTTTTCTGATTCAGACTCATACTTATGAAGGCTCTGTGTGCCTTGGCTTTGGGAATGTGGTTTTCTCAGCATTCCAGCCCCTCATCTCCATGAGTGTCAAGCACTGTCTTCTATCTGTGATTCATTTTAATGGAAGTTTTCTTCCCCTCAACTAGTGATGAGAGAAAACTATTTGATGTCAGTTATCGGGTCTTAGGTCCAAAGCGGTTCCTGTCCTCTTCTGAAGTAAGGAGTTCGTTCCTCTGTTCTTCTAGCCACAAGATCTTTGCCTGTGCTCTGGATGTAACAGACTTTGCTGTCCTCACATCAGCAGTTTTAAGATTTTTGCTTCATAAAAAAGAAAGGCCCAGAGAAGTGTTTAGTATTTAATTACTATTTCTTCCCAGCTTCCAATTATCTACTGTATATCTGCATCACTCTGCCTAGGCTTATGTCCTTTTTCCAATTTTTCTTCTCTCACCTAGCAAAGTCTTATAAGAAAGAATTTTCAAATGAGTGGGGACTTCCCTTGGGGCTAGGATCTTTTAAACTGACAAACCTGTCTATGCTTGGACTTTGGCAGTTTAACAAAATTTTAGCTATTTTTATCTTATCTGCTTGCATGGTGGCTGGTGCCTCTTCATCCTATGCTCTGGCACTGGTATGACAATTTTTACACCTTGTCTCTCCTTGGAGAAGATTGTCTTTAGAATTTACTTGCTTACTTGCGTGTCATTTTTTACACCTATCTTCTCAATGATAGGTGTAAAAAACATTGTGAATGTGTATTTTTTTATTGTTGAGCTGGAAGCAACATTCTTTGCAGCTTTTTACATATTAGCAGGAGAACTAATTTTATGTTTCTTATTTTTTGCCCTGTTCTTAATGGATGCTGATTCATTGGCCAAAAGCTAAATTACATAGCAAAATTATGGAAATATTGAATTTAAAGAATTCATTTAATCAACTATTTTCTAACATAATATAATAAAAAGTTTTATTTAAAAGAGCCTTCCATATGCAAATATAAACTCCATTGATAATCATGACCATAAAATTACATAAGTGTTATAAGTTCTGTATTATAGGTAATCACACGAGAGGGGAGGTTAACATATTTCCTTATGGTTGGTTGATGTTGGGTCTCAGATTTGAATCCAATAACACATTTGTAATTTCAACTCATATCTTTAGTTATGGAAATTTATGCTTTTCTTTTGCCATGGTACCAATAATTGTTCTTGAAATGAAGCTAAGTTTTCAGGATATAAATATGTAGTTATTTCCATTCAAAAATAAGTAAAAAAAGACATATATATCTATATATATATATAAGGAAATAATACACAATGAATATTATAAGTACTATAGCTGAGACTTGGACAAAGTGCTATAGAAATACAAATTAGAGAGCTGTTAATAATTCTACCTGGAAGAGACATGGATGAATTTACATTGGAGGTAATATATAACCCATGTTTGGAGGACTAATGGGTTTTTGCAGGAATAAAACGTGCCGACATGCTTTTGTTTATGCCAAAATATATACATGTACAAAGTAAGTGCTGTTTCTAAGGGGAAGCAAAAATGTTGCATGGAAGAATGCACTGTGTATAATATAATTTGGTGGGTATAGACTGAAAAGGAAAAATGGAATCAGATTGTGAAGATCTCTGATGCCAAGCTAAGGTTATAATATAAAAACATTGGAACATTTTAATCAAGAGGATAGTAAAATCAATTTGTGTTCACCAATATGTTGATAGGGTTAGTAGAAATAATGAACAGTTATGTTCATTGGCTAGAGGCATGGGAAATTATTAGTTAGTCCTTAGAATATTCCAAGTGAGTACTAAGCTAAGAGAGACAGAGGAATTGAAGACAGAAGTATAGTTTCATAAAGGGTCTCAGGTAAAATTTTAGACAAACTATTGGATAATTATCTGGGCAATAATAAAGTGTTATTAGAATTTGGAGTCATTTGTAATTTAGGAGATAGGATGACAGTATTGTATGAAATCGTATATTTAACCTTCAGTGGTACTACAATAAAGATAATTTGTAGATAATATGATGAGCATGATGGGTTAATAAAAGACAATAGAGAATATATTAGTCTGAACGTGTTCATAGAATAAGATTGACGTGTATTTACTGGTCACCTATTGAGTACAGAGATATAGTTCAAGGTAATTTGAGAGGCATACAAACCTCCCCCCCACACACAATTGTACCCTCCAAGTACAAAATTGAGTTGGAGAGCTAAGACAAAAAGGATTATTAAAAGACATACTGGAAAACAATATAAAATATTTTCTAAAGTGATACATGATTAATTGTTTAATGATTTACAAGATATAAAAGAAGGCAGCTTAATTATAGGTGGCCATGACAGAAGGCAACATAAGTTTTAGGAAGTTTATAGCATGTCAGTTTTCCTTGGAGAATAAGCAAAGGGAGTCAATGACTGTTGATTTTCTGGAAGTGTGTGTGTGTGTGTGTGTGTGTGTAGGAAAGATTTAGTTTTAAAAATAATAAAGCTTGAAATCTGCCATTTGGGGGTCTGCATGGAGTTGCTGTCACTGGGGGGAGAAATTGGACTTAGTGTTTGTTTGCATTGTCCGGAAGATTACTGCAGCTTTGCTCTCTCTCTCATGCCATGCGTTTATAAGCAACTATCTGCTTTCTCTTTATAGAGTAACCTGAAAAAGAGAAGTAATTAAAATGCTGCTTCCAGCCAAGATGTCTTTTTTTTTTAATGATAGAAGTTAGGTTTATCTTATGCAAGTGTGTATCCCTGCTGAGACAGAGAAAACACATTTTTCCCTTAAATATGGATTTATGCTATCCCATGACTGAAAACTGTTATTTGTTCTTAGGAGAAGGTGTTCTTTACATTGAAATATTTACTTGCATTTGTTGGAAGAACAGATAATCTCAGAAAGAACATGTAAGACTGAGAGTGCCTTCATAACATCTTAGAAGAAAGGCTGTTAGCCTGGACTGAGGCTGTCATGATGCAATTCTGCTGCTCTATTGATGTGTCATATGCAATGCTATATAATGTTGTAAAGGCCAGATACAGAAAATAATGTCTACTAGTATATTTGTCTTGATTCCTAGACCCTATTTTCTAGGTGGAGATGGGAATTTCCCTTAAAAAAAGAATTTAAAATCCTCCTGAGAAGTATTAAATTCTGGGACAAGAAAGGATGAAATCTTGGATTGGAGCAGAGATATGTTTTGTCTCTGGGATGGAATCAGAGTTGTTCTGGGGCACTAAAGTGGTGAGATAACTTTGGTGGAGCCTCAGCTAGCTTTCCTCATTTCAGTGTGCTAAGAACTAGGCAGCGACATGAGCCATTTGTTTTACTGTACTTCTTCTATTCTTTCAGTAAAAATGTTTCAAAAATATAACAGCTTAATGAAAGACAAGTTTTGATTAATGAAAAGAGAGACATGTTATCAATGTAGGTATTGTGATAGTGACAGGACCTTCAGGAAAGCAGTTACTAGTGGGAGGAGATGACGTGCATGTTTTAGTCACCATCAGTGGTCCCAAATGAGAGCAGCTGGTGAAAGTGACAAACAAGAGGAATTTGAGGCACATAGGTGCATCTTTTGGGGGTTCTCATAAATTGCGTGACATCAAGAAGTTTGCAGAAAAATGGACTTCCTGAAGACTATCCCATATGACTGTTTAAGCATTAAAGGAAAATTGAAAGTAAACAATATTTAGAATATTGTAATGGAAAAATATGTTAATAAAATTTTACTAAAATGAGCCCAAAGTTTGGGATACTCTTTTTTTCACCGAAAGGGCATTCATACATAAAACCAAATTAAAGTCAGTTTTTTGGTTTTTTTTTTTTTTTACTCAGAAGCATCTCTTAAAATGAAGTATGCTTTACAAACCATGTGAGAATTTTGTAATTATTAGAGCTCATGCGACTGAGCAATTAATTTCAACTCACTCTCATTTTTAAAAATAAAAAAACAGTGCATAAAAACAGATTATGGAAATGAAACAAAATACTTGAATAAATTGAAATGTTGGAACCCAATATTTTTACAAACCTAAAGTATATGTTTTTCAGGTACTCAGGGGATTTTATAGATGAACCTGATATTAATATCAGTCTTGATGAAAGTACTTGAAGTGTTTGCTTTTATATTTGATGAAACTATATCTCTCTATAACTGATTTAATTAATATTATCCTCTGAATAAATAGCATTGGAAATGAAAGATTACTGGTGTGGGTGGTGAATCATTGAATTGCTCTAGCCCACTAATGGCACAAGCATATGGCAGGATTATTAACAGTGCCTGGAAAATGTTCATCAGTGTTCCTTGTTTAGTGACACTTGAGACTACAATGCTGTGATATGTATTATTCAAATCCTTCTTTACTTATCCAGACTTATAGCCTATTACCTGCCAGAGTCTGACCCAGGGAAGTTGTTGGCTAAGCAACCTCGTTGTAACTTACTTTTCTTTGATTCAAAGTGGTGTTAAGAAATAATAAAATAGGCTACCACTTCTGTGCCATGGACTTGTTTGAACAGCAGGGATATTTTTAAATTTTTTGATACATAATTATTATACAATAAATATGTGCAAAATAATGGTGGTGGAGTATGATATTTTGATACATGTGTACAATGTATAATGATAAAATTAGGGTAATTAGCATATCCCTCTCCTTGAACATTCATTGTTTCTTTGTGGTAAAAACATTCAAAATCTTTTCCTCCATTTTGAAATATGCAATATATTATTGTTAACTGTAGTCATTCTACTCTGGAATGGAACTCTGGAACTTATTTCTCCTTTCTTGCTGCTACATTGTACCCATTGATCAGCCTCTTCCCATTCTCCTCTACCCACTACCCTTCCCAGCTTCTGGTAATCATTATTCTACTCTCTACTTCTATGAGATCAACTTTTTTAGATTCTACATATGAGTGAGACCATGTAGTATATTTGTCTTTCTGTTCCTGGATTATTTCACTTAATATGATATCTTCTGGGTTCATCCATGTTGCCACAAATGACAGGATTTCATTCTATTTTTATGGCTGAATAATATTTCATTATGTAAATATACCAAATTTTTTTCCATTCATCTGTTGATGTACACTTAACTTGCTTCCATATCTTGGCTATTGTGAATAGCACTGCAATAACTATGGGAGTGCAGATAGCTTTTTGGCATACTGATTTCATTTCATTTGTGTGTCTATCAAGTAGTGTTTGAATATAAAGGTACCCATGGTTCATTTCTCTTCTATTGATTAATCAAATTTTAGAAAAATAAATTAGAACCAAAAATTAACCTTAATACTGGTGTTTTTATTATTTATTAACATTAGCAGTTTTCTAGAAATGTATTGCATCTATATTAATGAACAAGTTTAACAACTGTACACAATATTAATTAATTAATGAAGTAAATAGGCAAATACTTTTGGGTCTACTATTTTTCAAGCAATGTGTTGAGCCTTGAGGATATAATGGTAAATAAACGGTGATTTGTGTTATAGTTTAGTGGAGTAGATAAACATTGATCTAGAAATTAGAAGTTTAATATGTTATAAAAGTTGAAGTATGGGATACTATGGAAACATAAAACAGTATAGGTGAATCTAGTGTGAGAGTTCATTTAAGACTGTTGGCAAAAACATAGAGGATTTTTACTGGAGAAAAAGAATTTAAAAATTCAAAACCCTGTGTATGAGAATAGGATTTTGGTCTTTATCTTATTTATTTTATAGAAAGCCATTGAAAGATTTTTAAAAAGTTGGGTGACACGATCTAATTTATATTTCAAAAATATCTTTTTGGAATGCATAAAATAGATTGGAAAAGAGTAGGAGAAGTATAGACTCATTAGGAGAAAGGATAGTGACTTGTACCAATATGCAGGAATCAGAAAGGTGAGAAATGCAACATTTTGAGAAATAATTGTCATGTGAAAATGAGAGGTGATTGATTAGATGGCAAGTGTGGGGAAATGGTAGCTGTGAGATTTTTTAAAAATTATTTGTACTTTTTGACATGGTAATAATTTAGTTCTCATTATGTTGAGTTTGAATGGCATTTGAAACATGCATATGGAGATAATATTTTCAGTTTATATATAGTTCTGAAGTAGAGTAGAAAAATATGGGCTTCAGATACAGATTTATAGGTTATTAGCATATTAAATGAGTTTGCTAAGAAAGAATGTGTAGAGTGATTAGATAAGAGTGTCTAGGAGAAATACCTAAGGTATATAATAGTTGGTTTAACTAGAAGGGAAAATCTAGCACAGAAAACTAGGAAAGGGAAGCTTAGAAGAATGACACTGGAGTTGAGGAAAGAAAACATTTTGGGAAGGTCTACTAGTCTATATTGTGGCACACTGCCAAAATTATGCCCACATATAAATGCATACATGTGTAGTAAAATCACATTAGTTTGGACTAATAGATGTCTAGGTTAAATGAATAGCTAGTGATTGTTTCCTTTCCATATTTATCTAAATTTTTGGCTTCTGGATTTCGAAAGCCTTTCATCCTCTAACTTCTATTCAATTGCCATATCTACTCCTCCAATATCTAATACATGTCTACTCTCATAGCTACTTCACTGTCTCTACACTAATCTGGTACCTTACTGTGATGTTCTAAGAACTTTTCACCTACTTCATTTATATCGCATCACCCCCGACTTTAATGCATCCTATGTAGTAATGGATTAGTTGTTCTAATTTATAACTCTTATTTTACCACTATCTTCACATAAATCTTCAATGGCTCATTTTCTGCTGAATTTATGATAAATTTCTGTGTGACAAGGTTTAAAGGATAGACAGTAAATTATAAAGCTTTAATTTCTCCTCTTCTATTGCATTAAAAGGAAAATGGATTTTGCTTATTGGTTGTGTGCCCCATTTAATACAATGAGCTGTAAAAAATTATTTTATTTATAATTTATTTGTCATAAATAGAAATATGAAATATACTATGTTATAAATTAATAAAAGATAATACAATTTATTCAGATTTTACTAACATGTTTCCTTTAGTAGTATTATAGGCTATATGTTTCAATATAGTTATAGGCTGTATGTTTCAATTAACAAATAAAATATATTTGACTGTATAGAAATTGCACACACCTAATCAAATGTATACTGCATATTAAGTTTAGATCTATATCCATATCATGATATAAAACATGATCTCTGAATCAAAGAACATATCATTTATCAGTTAAAGTTTAAACAGCAGCCAGAAGTGCATCTTGTACTAGTTCTCTGAGCTTTAATACCCATAGGTGACAGGGTGGCTATAGCCAGATATACCTGGATGTTCAGTGGGGGCTACCGCGGGGGAGGAACCTTACAATTATAAGAGTCAGTTCTCACGTAGGGCAGCTAGCATATTTATCCTTCTTCCATCCTAGAGAACAGAGAAAGCTTCACCCTGGAATGTATTCAAATGTTCTCTAAGGAAGAAAGAAGATCTCTGCCATAGGATGTAATCAAATGTCTTTAACCTATGCGATTTTCTCAGAAAGCCTGAATCATGCAGAATGTGAAAATGTTCTTGGAGATGTTTCCCAATACATATTTAACTGTATAAAAACCCCTCATGTCTAGACACTGAATGACATTTAAAAATTTATTTACCTGTATATTTTAAACATCTCTGCCATTGTTGTTGGCTAAGTTGTATCAATGTGAAGAAAGAGCAAGTTTCATTTGCATACAAATATTTATATATTTTAAATTAGTACAATCTAAATTTTGAGTGATTTTTTGAGCATATATGTCAATGTTTTTATATAGTTAATATTCACACATATATCTAATGTCATAGTTATTACTATCACAAAATCTAAAATCTAAGAAATGTACATATTCAATAGCTGGTTGAGTAATTCAGAACTTTTAATAATTTGGAGAATTCTTGATAGCAATTTGCTTTTTTCAATATGTGGCCGGGTGCAGTGGCTCACGCCTGTAATCCTAGCACTCTGGGAGGCTGAGGTGGGAGGATTGCTCGAGGTCAGGAGTTAGAGACCAGCCTGAGCAAGAGTGAGACCCCGTCTCTACTAAAAATAGAAAGAAATTAGCTGGACAATGAAAATATATACAGAAAAAGCTAACCAGGCGTCCTGGCGCATGCCTGTAGTCCCAGCTACTCTGAAGGCTGAGGCAGGAGGATCACTTGAGCCCAGGAGTTTGAGGTTGCCGTGAGCTAGGCAGATGCCAGGGCACTCTAGCCCGGGCAACAGAGTGAGACTCTGTCTCTCTCTCTGTCCATATATATATATATATATATGTATGTATTTTTATTAGAAATTTTGTGAACACAACTAAAAAATAAAAGGAAATTTAAATATTTTCAGAATTAAACAAGGTCCTTTTTATGTGCCTATTATATTACATGCTCTTATTTATATATTCCAAATTATACTATTATATGTTCACTTTTATTGTAAACTATTTCAAGTGAATCAATAAATTTAGAACATGATGTTACAAATAGTGATATATGTGCTACTTTGTCTAATTAAATCTTAATGTTTGCCATAATCACTTTAGAACATTTACCAATTAATAAATAATGTTTAATATTCTCAGTCCCATTTCCCTCTTCCCTCTTTAATGTAATCTCTATTTTCATTGTCCTATTATGCATTATTTTATATATAACTATAGTGTTGATTAACATGAAAAACATAGGTTACAGCTTTGCATGTTTCAAAATTTTTAAGTGAACAGGATCATCCTCTATGTCTGATTTTTCAGCTCTTTTAATTTTTGTTGGTGAGGTTTATCCATATTGATACTGTATTAATGAGAGTTCTCTGGATAAACAAAGCCAAAGGCATGTACATATATAGAGAAAAAGAGGTTTATTATAAACAATTGGCTCATATGATTATGAGGCTGAGAAATCCCAAAATTGTCAGTGGCAATCTGGAGATGGAGAGGGCTGATGTAGCTTCAGTCCAAGGCCCCAGAGAACCAAGAAAGCTGATGGTGTAAGTTCTAGTGGGAAAACTGGTAGGATCCATATCTAAGAAGAGCTAGTTTCAGTTCAAGTTGGAAGGCAAGAAAAGACTGATGTCTTAATTCAAGCAGTCTGGCAGGAAGAACACCCTTTTAGTCTTGGGAGAGTTAGTCTTTTTGTTCCATTCAGGCCTTCAGCTAATTAGATAAGGCCCACCCACACCAAGGAGTCCAATGTGCTTTACTCAGTTTACTGGCTTAGCTATTAATTTCATCTAGAAACATTCTCGCAGACACGTCCAGAATAATGTTTAACCAAATGTTTGGGCACACCATGGCCTATTAAAGTTGATAAATAAAATTAACCATCACAAACACCTTTACTCATTTTATTCGAATTAACTACTTTGAAGTGTTTTATGGCTGGAATATCACATTTTCAAAAAATACATTCTTTTGTACTGAAGATATTAATAATTACAGTGTTTCTGATTTTTTGCCTTTATAAAAGGCACTTTGATTAATACTCTTATATATGCCTTTTGTGCTTATATGTGAAATATATCTTAGGATATTTTCTAGAAAGAGCATTCCTAGATATTAGTGAATGAAAATCTTCAGCTTTGTTAAATAGAGCCAAGTACTTCTCTAAAATGTTTGTTTATATAAATGGACATTTCCACCAATAGTGAAAGTTTCTGTTCAACATTCTCACCAAGACTTGGAATCATCAGGTTTTTCAGAGAGTTATAAAAGATATACCCTGGAGCTAGAATTGATTGCAATTCAAGCTTTGCCAATTACTAGCTTTGTGTCCAAGGCCAATGACTTTACTTCTATTTACATCAAATTCCTCATCTTCAAAATGAGAATGATAATAAAACCTTTTACAAAGATTTGTCATGAGAATAAAAAGATTTAATAAAATTTGAGTACTTGGTATAGTTTCTGGAAGGTTGAAAGTACAATTTAAATATTTGAAAACAACTTACTGAATGGAAATTTTTCTTGTATTATCTCATTGTAGTTTGTTTTAATTTTCAGTTCCACAAGTAGTATTGAGATTGACTATATTTTCTCTTCTTTGATATGTATGTTAACATCTTTTCTCTTTTTACAATAAAGTTTTATGTCTTTTTATTATGCATTTATGGAAATTTAAAATATTTGTTTTTTACTATACTTTGGTGATGTTAGAATTGCAAATGCAATGTTCTAATCTATTATTTTAATTTTCATTTACCATTTTCTTAGTTTGCAGGAATTTTAATATTAATGCAGTCCAACTTGTCAACATATTCTTTAGTTTCTTAACTTTTTGTTTCTATGAAATTTTTCTCTATTATGAATATTAATTATCATTAATTTATTAAAAGTTTTCCATAAAGTCTATTAAAAGTTTTGTACTATTTTTCACTATTGGCTCCTGAATTTAATTGGACTTTATTTTGGGGTATGATGTGAGAAAGATAATTTTTATTTTATTTACTATGTGGCTAACTATAACCACCAGTACCATTTATTATATATTTCAATCTTTTACCACTGATTTATAGTGTTTTCTTTATGTATATAAAAATTTTATCTATATGTGGGCTTACTTTTAAGTTCTATATCTTTGTTACGTATTCTTCTATATTGGTATATTTGTACATTCTTGGCCTTAAATCCTGATTATACAACCTGATTTAAACAAATCTTGGTCATTTTGCATTTTTTCTTTCTTAGAAATTTATAGTTGGTAGGGCATGACAGGGAAGACAAGAGGTCCTAGAACTGAGCTCTTCATCATTAAAACATGAAGTCATCTGGTAGACCAGGAAGAACCAAAAATGAATACAGAAAAGGAGCAATCAACAAGGTAAGAAGGGAAAAGTAAAAGAGGTGAGAATCCTGGAAACGAAGGGGAAAAATCTCATCAAGGATTAGAAAAGGATCAACTATTTCAAATGTTGCAGATTGGTCAGATAAGACTGGGGCTAAGAAGTTTTTAGTGACCTTGACAAAAGCAATTTCATCGAGCTGTTGTTGGGGGCAAAATAGGAAGTGGGTTTAAAAGATAATAATAGAAGATAAATTGGAGACAATAGAGCAACTCTTTCAGGAGTTTTGGTACAAAGAAAGCAAAAAACATAGTAAGAGCTGGCAGGGATGGTGAGGTCAGCATGTGTGTGTGCTGTTATGAATGATCCAGCAGGAAGCACAAACTTGACATGAAGGAAGTTGAGCAATGCTGGAGCTGAATCTTTAAATAGATGAGAGGGTTGGACATTAATACACTCACTGACTGTCCAGCACTCTTCTGAGGGCTCTACATGTGTCGATTCAATTTATTCTCACACAGCCCTATGAAGTGGTTATTACCATCCTGTTTTACCCATGGTCACAGTTAGTAATGGAGCCAGGGTTTGAATACAAGCTGGTTTCCTTGAGCTGAGCTGTTAAATCCTGGAAAGTGTTTCTGTCCTGTATGCAGGACTTCAGCTTCTATTACCTAGCTGGAACTGAATTTCCATCCCACACCGCTTGTATGTGCCTGAGCCCAGCATGCCTATGCAGTTTACTCCCCTCAGCAGCACATAATTTTGTTACATACCTTGTGTACAGAGATTGTTATTATAGTTTTGAGCCATGTTTTCCTTTTGGGATTTCACTTTTTATATTTTATTTTATCATTGCTGTTTGCTTGAAGTAAAAGGGTATATCAATGTATTGACTTACTGTACTCCAAAGGAATACATATTTAAGGAAAACCTTATGACATTTACTGAACACAATTTAGGAGATATTGTTAATTCAATTCTAAATTCTAGTTCCACATATTGGATTAATTGGCAAATTCCCTGATTCTCACCTTAGCATTCAACTCCTATCATTTTTCTACTGTTTCCATATTTTCCTTTTTGTTTTTTATTCCCTATAGTTAACTCCATTATAACAAAATCTGCTTGAAGTTTCTGAGGTTTAGTATCAGCATTTTAATCTTAGGAGAATGTCTTTTCTTGTCTGAGCTGACAATCCCTGTTCCAACACTTCATTCAATATTTTAGTCAAAAAATAACTTTTTCCAGGAACTCTCCCTGGATTCACTCCCTGTACCACTCGCATCACAGTCTTTCATTTTTACAGTAGATTGTTCTCTACTGACTGACAAATTGATTTGTAGCTATTCTCTAGACATACTAAGATTTTGTAGATTCCATAAAGTTTTAATCTCTTAGAGAGTAGGAACCTTGTTTGCTGATTTTTAAAAAATCATATTCTTTATTGGTAATTATAATTATTTTTTGGATATTAATTTTTATTCAAAATGCATGTTAATTAATACTTATTTCATATATATTGAGAACAAAAATAATAAAAACCATAAAGTAGCAGGTGAAAACTTTTCTTATAAGGAAGTGACATATAAATTTTAAGAGGGAAATAAATATCTATTTACTGCATTTCAATTATTCACTTCTCCATTTATTCGTTCAAAAAATCTTTTGTTCCTAGAGTTGTAGGTTCCAGACATTGTCCCAGGCACTGTTCTAACAACTTGATCATAATTTTTGAACAAAATGGACTAAGTTCCTGTCCTCATGAAGCTGAGTTTGGAGCCTGTAGGAAAAATAGATGAAGAAATGTCAAAGATTATCTTAAGGAGAAAACCTGGAATAAATAAAACATATATTAGCAAAACAGAAAACATGACTCTTTTGACAGATAAGATTAAACCCTGAATTTTGGGTGAAGAGCTCCGTGATCTACCTGAAAAATTGAGATGACTGAAGGTGGTTAACTGTGGGGCCGAGACCTGTAAAGAGGAAACAAGAAGTTTAGGGGTGAGGGTAGAATGTCTCTCCAGCTTCTCTGATGTCTGGGATGCCCCAAATGCTAAATACCAAACCTGAAAGGTGCTTTAAATTAAATGGAAGACAGTCATTAACTTTTATTTCAGGTACTTAAATGATTTAAGTATATTATATTGCTATTCATTTTCTATTTGACCTACCTACTCTTTGTTCCTTTTTTCTTTTTCCTGCCTCTTTAAAAATTGATTACATTTTATAATCGAATTTTAGCTATTAGCTTATGAGTTATACCTCTTCCTATCTCTATCTATCTATCTATCTATCTATAGCTATACCTCTACCTATATCTATCTGTCTATCTATAAATACATCTATATGTAGGCCAGTGGTTCTCGCCATAGGATGATTTTGCACTCCCCAGGGAATGTTAATTTAACAATATTATATCTGGAGACCTTTTTGATTATCACAACTGGGGGATGCTACGCATCTGTAAGGTAGAGAGGCCAAGGAGCCTAATGAACATCCTATAATGCATAGAGCAGGCTCCACAAAAAAGACACGTCCAGTTCACAATGTTAATAGTACCAACATTGAGAAACTCTGTTTTAGGGTTTAAAATAGAGATCTTGAATTATGAGAGTATATTTTTAAATATTTTTATGACGTTTCAAGTGAAGTGGAATGGTGAGAATTTCTCAGAATTCCTGCTCCTTCTATAAAGACAAATAATCAATTTTTCTTATTCAAGGATATTCCCCGAGCCCATTCTCTCCTCCCCTATGGCAAAGAACACTGCCTGTGTCATTGCAGCATCCTGAACACATTTACACCTCCTGTCCCTTTCCTAGTGGCAGAATGCTTTTGCCCATGTTAACACAGTCTAGCCTCGTAGCAGTTGAGCTTGCCTGGGGTCAGGGAAAGGCCTGGTGAGTGAGAGGTCTCCCGCTTCTTCCCCAGAAGAAGATGGATTTTGAGAGAAGGATGCAAACGTGCGAGCAGATTTGTGGCCTCTCTTGCAGTGGCAGCTGACTTTGACTAACCTATACTCACACAGGTCCTGAAAGAAACACAAATGATGCTTCTCGATATTGCTGTTCCATCCTCAAATCCAGGCCAACTCTTCAAGTCCACACACTCAGGTGGTGTTCACAGGTCTGCTGCCTTGCCTCCAATTTTCTGTTAGAATCCCAGGAAAACCTGTGAAAAAGACCTCATGAGTGGATGAAAAATGCTCTTGTACCTGAGGTTCCCAAGTATTCTAAATTGTCACATTAGCCCACACTAATCCTTGAATAATTTGTTAAATTTCAATTATGTTCTTTTTACCTGCTTTTACAGAGGCTGACTCTTACTCTCTTCCTTTCTCACTCCACGCAAAATGAAAGTGTGTTCTACCTTTCCTCCCAGGGGCTTGTTTCCTTTGGAAATATGGTTTATCTGATCTCTTTGTGACTTCAACTATCTAAGGTGTTCCAAAAATTATAATTTTTAACATTTAATCAGCTGTTTCATTCATTGTTAGTATTCTAAGTGCTCATTAGCACCAAGTGACACAACACTGAAGTATGTAAAACAAACAAGACATAGGGTTGTACAGTCTACTTGCCAATAATCATGACCTGTGGCAAAATGGCTAGATTCTCTTTGGCAGCTGATAGTTTGTTATTAAAGGGGAAAACCATCAGGATAAGAGCATTCATCACAATCCCTGCATGCCCACAAACATATACATATACATCAAAAGTTAACCAACACAACACTCACCATTTCTATATATGTTCAATTTTGATTTTTTTGTTTTACGTCTGTTTTATTCTATTGACTATATTTTATATAAAATGTTGATTTCTGTCTAATACATTTATTTCTATACCACTAATTAATAAAACTATACCATGTTTCCCTGAAAATAAGACAGGGTCTTATATTTATTTTTCCTCAAGAAGATACCCTAAGGGCTTATTTTCAGGGGATGTGTTATTTATTTTAAGTACGGTACAACAATCTACATTTATTCAAATATAGTTAAGTCGTCTTCTGGAACATCATCATAACTCTCCAAACCCCAAATTCCATCCTGAATTTCTTACGACTCTATTTCCTTTAGAACCATTGGCCCTAATCTCTCATGTGGAGCAATAGAGCTCTCATGGGGCAGATGAGAAGGGCTGTTTATCTTCTTTATCGCTCCGCCAAAGTGCATGGGTTGTGCAGATATGCTGAGTAGCCACGCCCATCACTAGTCTTATTTTTGGGGTAGGGCTTATATTGCGCAAATGCTTAGAAATCCTGCTAGGGCTTATTTTACGCATAGGTCTTATTTTCAGGGAAACACAGTAGTTTGAAATACAATGCCTTGAACTATATTCCTGAAAGTGATATTTTTGTTTCAAAAATAAACATATTTATAATGCCTCTCTTTTAATAGACAGTTAAATGTTTGTTAAATTTTATTGAAAGAGAAATACTATGAAATGCTCTTGCCTACCTAACTAAAGTAATGACAGGAGGAATATCAAGAAAGAGACTAAAAACGTGGGAAAGTACTGAGATCAATGCATAAATATGGGGGATATATATACATATATAACATATATAATGTATATATATAATCTCATTCATATAACAAGTAAAAAGTAATAGACATGTTTACCATGATTGGTTAATTCCTCTCTACCATCTTCTCTTTTCCTGTCCCATTCCTCAAGTTATTTACTTAATGGCTTTAATGATCTCTTTTGTATCCTTCTTAACATTTAATGTGTGTTCAAGAAAAGACATATACAGACCTTTCTGCAGATAGTGTCAAGTACTCCTCTTATTTCATACTGTTTAACAACATGTTTTTGTTTCCCTCAGTTAATCTGTCTTAGATAAATTAAGCATTTATTTAATTTATATATTAAACCTTTGCCTAATATGGATTTTTTCTACAAATCATGTAATTATTTTCTTATTTATGGGTATTCAGGTTTTATTTTTTATATTTTAATTGCTATATACAATTCTACAATCAACCCTCTGCCTGTATATAAATTATTTTAGTTCCTATTTTTATTCCAGTCTTTCCATCAAATAAATATGTAATGATGGAATTAACTAGATTAAAAAACACACATATAGGTTAAATTTTGATATTGGACTATCACCTTCCCAAAAGTTGTGCCAGTTTATTCCCCCATGACTATAAGTGAGAATGTTTGATTACTCAGATGTTCATTGTATTCCTAACATTGAACTATTTTTGTTTTGCTGGGATGAATCACACATGTTTGTATTTATTATTCTTTTAGTGTATGGCTTACTTCTATTTAATAATATTTTGTATACATATGTGAATAATAATGAGTGAGTGTGTGTGTGTGTGTATGAGAGAGAGAGAGAAAGAGAGAGAGAGACAAATTTTCATCAATATTTCATGGGAAAATGAGCTGTAATTTTTTGGTCACACTTTGGTGTCAAAACGGAAAAGTTGGAACATTTCAAATTTCAATTGTTTTACTATTTTCTGACTTAGGTGTTTTAGAAATATGTTGCTATTTAACAAATCACCCAAAAACTTAGTGACTTAAAACAATAATTTATTACTATGTCTAATAATTCTCTGTGTTGACTGTTCTCAACAGGACAGTTCTTCTCCTGGTCTTTTCAGAAGTTGTATTAGTATTATTGGGGGTGATTTAAATTTGTTGAAAGAAAATAACTTGGTGCTTTTAAGGTATTAATATAGAAGACTAAAATGGCATAAAAACTAATCTGGAGAAGGGAAATTAATGAACAAGAGCACTTTTGTTGCAACACTTGGATCAAATAAATATTTAAAAATGATCTTTATAGAACTGATTTTTTTTTGCTTATGTTAATAATAATGAATAATTGAATCTCCTCTTCTCAAAAACATATTTTGTATAAGGTTCCTTTAGGACAGCTCGATGGCAATGTCACTAAGTGGCTGTAATGTTTCTTCTGTTTCCCGCCCTTAAGTGCCCCAATATAATTCTATAGTTTATCTAGTTGTTATGTATCACCTACCCATCTTTGCTCCAAAGCACTTTGTAGACAGATCACATCCAATCCAATGTAGCCTAGGAAATGCTGCTCTGTTGACTAAGCTGATTCTGGAATTTCTCTCTAAGGTATAACCTTAAAACACAACCTGAAACAACATTTTGCTATTTAATTTATCAGCAAAAAAGTAGTTATGCTGAGATGAAATAAAGTTAGAACTGCATAGGTTAACATGGCCACTCAGCATTGATAGTGATCAGAACTTGGGTTACTCAAATATTATTTCAAATAATGAGGAAACAACTAACATTGCCAGATTTATGAATTATACTTCATTTTGATACTATGAAAGGAATCTATGTTTGTGATTACAGGTGAAAAATGGGGGAAATCAACGTAGGTACAATAGGGTTTGATTTTTCTCTGAGGAACAAAGTTAAAAACTCAAATCAAGCTTCAGTACTTGCATAAGCAGAATAGCCTCTTAGATGCCCAATCAGAGTTATTAATGCTGTTTTGGGAATTGCATTATTCCAGCTAGTGATTCTACACATCAACTGAATCACGAGCCCATTGCCCTGACTTCTGCCCTCCTCACTTCCACAGTATTTGCATAGTTTTGGAAGCTTCCCACATTGGGAAAGCTCTGGAAATTTGTTATTAGTTACTTCTGTTTTCAAACGTTCAGCACTAAATTTAATTGTGCAGAGGAGGTTGTTTTAAAATTTAATGCTAACTATCATAAGCACTGCTCTGTAATCTCTTTCTGCTTATATGCCTCTCCTGTGCTATTAATAAACTTCATACCTTGCACTCAAATTATTAATTTAGTTTCCACTTTAGCAGCATGAAAGACAGAGAGAGGGAGAGAGAGAGAGAGAGACACAGAGAGGGCACCAGCGTTGTGTTCTACATTTTGAAAAATAGATCTTTGGTCCTTTAAGGTTTTAGACTATCAATACCTGGGGATAGGAAAAGCTCTACTGTTCATTTGCTAACTTGCTTCTTTCCCCTGCTTTTGTGCTTTGTTATAGACAAGTGGCTTGACCATATATGATTCTTCATCCTAGAAGAAAGTACAAGCCATAAAAATGGAGTGTGGTGGTAACTTGAAAGAGAGGATTACATCTTATTCCCATAGAGACACAATTAAATATATATATTTTTATACATATATTTCTCATTATGTATGTGTAGTAATATGTATGTAATTTATAGAGAGAAATTTATTATATATAGAAATATTGTTTTATATGTAGAATATTACATATTAAGTAGTATATACAATATTTCCATATATTCTGTCTATATAGAAATATTAAATATTTCTACATATTCTCTCCATGTATATGGAATCATGTCTATATATATCATATATATTTATAGAAAGAGGGAGAGAAGGGAAGGAGAATTTTGGCAAGATGGTAACATTTTAACTGTCCACTTTCTGAAGTTCTGTGTGTAACAGAAGCCATTTAAAATCTAATGCAAGTCTATTCATTTATTTGAACGTGAGACTGAATGGTCATCATTGTACTCTCTGTTTCTGATTCCTTTACGTTGTTCACTCCAGTTTTCTAGTTCAAGTGTTAGGATAAATTAGGGAGTACCATACAGGCCCTCTTAGTTCTTATAGGTTCAAGAGAGAAATTTGGATGTGGACGAAAATCACTCAGCGTGGACAGTTTTTATGGCTACCTTACCTTCTGTTTGTTTCTCAAATATTTAAACATCTTACTTTTTATCTGTCTCCAATACATTCCCCTCTATAGGCTAATTGAAGTACATTATTATTACCACTCCACAACTGTGCTTAACCTGTGGCACAACACCTCGTTCTAGACACCTCATACACTAGACTCTCAAATTTGATTCTGTCCAATATTGCTTGCCACTGTTTTCATCTCTGTCAGGTAGCTGAGAATAACAAAAACATGATGTATCATACAATTTTGAAATTTAGTAGCAAAAACATGTGGAAACACACTTTTTTAGGTCCAAGAGAATCTAAAATCCCATTAGGAAACCTTCTCTTGTCTGCCTAATGATGTATGAGAACAGTGAGAGTCACGGGTGATGGTTCCTCTTGGAAGAAATCAATTACTGTCTCATCTACTCTTTCCCTGTGGGACTAGGATGAATGGCAATAAAATTCCAGTTGGCAAAACACCTTGCAAAATGCCTCCCTTTCCTGGTTAACATCTGAAAATGTTTCAAATAAAAGAAGGCACTAACTCTGTTGTTTACATATTTCTTTCTCTCTTCTTTCATTTCTTTCACTGGATCACAGAAGCAGAGCAAATTATACTGAATTAATATAATTGTAATGTACTTTGCAATATTTAATTTACCTTCACTGTAAGAATTTATGAAGAAATGAAATGATTTTTTGTTTTCTAGCTGATTTAAAATCCAATAGGAAACTCTGAAGTAAAATAAAAATTTTAAACTGTGAAAAATTTGATTGCTAGCTAATGGAGGTGGTATAGAAAGGGAGATGAGAAATTAATGCCTTTTATTCTTTAGTTCTTTCATCAGCCAACAACGTATCTCCCCCAAACTTGGCAGAGATATAACTTTCTTGAATGTGAAAATCATAAATAATATAGATATCATGTTTTTTGGCATAAGTAATCCTAAAACAATAGTGGAGAGGGGCATTAAAGATTCTCTTACCTTACACAGCCATTTGGTGTAGGTCCAATTCAAGCAAGCTATCACCTACTTGTCCCTGGTCAAAAAAAATATCTGTCTATTCTGAAGAAATTGTGGTCCTCTAAGGCCATGAAGCTTCTCTAAGGCCATGAAACTTCTCTAAGGCCATGAAGCTTCCCACTAAACTTCGTGTGGTATTCAAAACCAATCCAAGTTAAGATAAAACATAGAAAAAAATTATATGCTAGATTAAGAATTGAATAAAGGAGATTTACAACTCAAAAGGGTCTTAAGATTACATAAACTAGACACTAATTCCATTGCTGAATAAAGTTATGCAAACTCAATTATAATAAATGAGACTGTTCTGGGCCACCAGTTTGAAATCTCTGGAAATTACATCAATATTTTTAAGGTACTAAGTCTTTTCAGGTTACTATAATAAAATACCATAGATGAGGTGGCTTGCAAACAACAGAAATTTATTTCTCACAGTTCTGGAGGCTAGGAAGTCCAAGATCAAGGCACTGGCAGATTCAGAGTCTGGTGTGGGTCTATTTTCTGATTCACAGATGACTGTCTTCTCGCTGTGTCTTCACATGTCAGAAGGGGCAAGGGAGCTTGCTGGAATCTCTCTTACAAGTGTACTAACCCATTCATTAAGACTCCATGTTTATAACCTGATCACCTCCCAAAGATCCCACCTACCCATACCATCACACAGGGAATTAATTAGGTTTCAACATATGAATTTTGATGAGACAAACACAAACATTTAGTCTATTGCAGATATGTCCTAAGAAATACTCATCTTAGAAGATTCCCCAGGGGAAAAAAAACTTTCATGATAATCGTATGTATTAGTAAAATTATGCACATATCTCCACTTTGCAGATTTCTAATATACATCAACACACTAAAATAGTGGTGTCTAAATTGGATGTGTCCACATTAAAGGGTACACAGATGATTCAGTAGCAGGTAGGAAGGGAACATGAGAAAGTTTTTCATATGTATTTTTATAACCTTTTAAATTTCTTTTGTTTATGTATATTTTATAATGTATATTACATTATTACAATAGTTCAGAAAAAGTCCCAGATTTCTTCATTAAAGATCTTAAAATTTTTCAGTAGAGCAATATTACTTTGAACTTATATCACCATGGGCAACTTTATGCGTATATATCTATCATCAATTATGATCCAGTGAAACGCTTTGTGGAACACTATTTCAGAAGCCAGATGCTTATTTTCCAGACAGTATGCCTGCATTTACTGGATCTGCTAAAAGCGAAAGGATAATGACCTGAATTTTAGAGTGCGATTTGCAAATTCAATTATTCCTGGAAAGTTTTCATCAGAGAGTATAGAACTAAATCAGAAATTGCAAGAACTGGAATTTTTACCTTTCTTGTAAGCTAACAAGTTAGCTTGCCACACTTTAATGGATGCTGCTGGTAGATGATATGAGATTTGGAGTTCATGGATCAATGGGAGAAGACTAAGTTGTAGCCAGAGTATGAGAATTTTTTTTTCTGTTCCCTAAGCTCCAATTCCCACAGAGAGACAGGAAGAGGGCTGGATGACATCTGCACAGAACAAGATGCTTACAGGAGGGGAAGCCTGGGCTTAGGGAATCTGCATCTTCTGTATTGAGCAAGAAGCATCTTTTTCCTTTGCCTCAGATAAAGACACTATCTCTAGCTTCACAGGCAGTTCACTACGCAAATATTCTTGAAAAAAGTCTTGAACAAAAGACAGTGCCTCTGCTCACAAGATCACAAGATAGAAACATGAAATTCACGGAGAAATGTCTCTCAATTAAACTACACTACTAAGTTGGTTTTTAAAAATTACACCAAGATACCCTGTACTATATCTAGCTGAATTATCTCTTTCAAACACTTGTGCACAGGATTATCTTAATGAGTGTATAACAAGTGCAAACACACAAAGCCCTATGCTCAGAAACCCCTCACATCCACCCAACACTGTAGTTTAATGGTCTTTGGTCATCTGTGATTTCTACCTTCAAACTCTTAATGTTATCTTGGAACTTATGTTTTGTAAGTGAAATCATATGGGATAATAGAAAAGTTACCTGGCACTTGGAGTCTTGACTTATGCAGGGTCATGCCTCTTGACACATGCCTCCTAGGGTTCTGGGGTACCTTCCACCCTGACACTCATATGCTGTCCAGCCTCCCCCTCCGTGCCTCACCCCAGGAAGGCTGTTACTCTCTGTCTGGAGCAGTGATTGAATTGTGTTATTTGAGGGAGGCCCCATCCCCTTGCGGGGGAGTGGGGGGATGTGGCGGCAGCTTTTCTACCATGAGCTGACATTTGCACATGCATCCAGACCCAGAAAAGACCATGGATGGGTGAGAGAACTCCCCAACCCACCCCGATACAGGTACTGAGTGCATCCTGGCACATGTGGGAATTTAAGGACCCTGGGTATGGTCCATTCGCCATGATTGGAGCAATAGTCTGTGGGAAGTGGAGATAACCGGCTTGACTTCCCTTGAGCTGGCCCCAGTTAGGGTGCCCTATGTCAGTCTAGCAGCAGACAGGAAGGGGAGCCCAGCCTGCTATGAGTCACAAGGTGGAGCCTCCAGGAACATATGAGAGTCTGTGCCTGCCCCATGAAAATCCGAGTTTCCAAGGAAGTATTCCCCTGCTGGCTAGGTGCCTCGCAGGGCCATCTTTTTTGATTTCCAACCTTCCTAAATTTAGTCTGCATTGTTTATTTCAGCCAGCTTGAAGCACCATCTGAAGATTAACTGTGGGATGCAAATTGTGAAATTTTGGTATTTCTTTAAATAATTTAATACTCTAATATTTCCAGATAAAACTGGCATTGCACATGATGATGAGTGGTTAAATTCATGCCAATAATTAAATATTTTAATTTTTCTTTACTTACAATCTAAATAACAAATAAAACACCTGATGGGAAGCTGATAGACAGCAGAAGAAAAGTGTATATTTAATACTTTAAATACTATTTTCCTGCATTTTCAACAAGGAACTCTGTGTTTTCATTTTGCTGTTGGCCCCTGAAATTTATGCTGCTACCCTGCTCACTCAGGTGTCTCTGCTTCACCTCAGTCTATGCCCTTCACCTCAGAATTCACTGAATTTGGAAACTATCAGAGAATATATCCATATTTTGCATGTGGACCATACCCTGTTCATTCCACTTTTTACAACAGAAAAAGAGCTCCTATTCTTCATTCTCGGTCAACCTATTCCCTTGTATTCTGCACCCTTTACTCTTATTCTTATTAGGGATCCCCCACTAGTAGTTATCTTCTCACTCTCTGGAATCATGAAATCTTCACTATTTTCATCTCTTCAGTATGATTCCCATTAATATACAAACATACTTCATTTAGTATCATATACTTTTAACTTTAATGTATACAAACAACAACAATCATAGACAATAAGAAAGTCACTTGGCCCCCTCCACCCCACCCAGCTCTAGCTGCCTTCCTCTCTGCTATCTTTTACAGCAAACATTCTCAAGAGTTATGTATATGTATTACTCGATCTTCACTTCAAATCTGCTCATCTTCCCACTCCACCCCAGATATTGTCCATACACTTCCTCTGAAATTATTTATTGAATTACCAAATAATCCCTTTAATGCCAAATGTAATGCTTATTTAATGCTCCATCACACTTGACTTTTCAGCAGCATTCAGCGTAGCCAACAACTCCTTCCTTCTTGGAATTCTCGGTGTCTGTGACTTCTCACTATCCTCACTGTTCATCTATGTTATTGGTTATTTATCAGTCTTTCTTGGCTACTCCTTTCCTCTACCCAAACTTTGAATCTTTGAATGTTGGAATGCATCCAAAGCTTAGTAATTGTCTCCCTTATTTTTCTCTATGCACCCTTCCTAGGGCACCTCAGCCCCAGGATGAGTTACACACACACACACACACACACACACACACACACACACATATCTCTAGTTTACGTTTCCAGATTATATATCCACCTGCTTCATCTCAAATGTATAACAGGCATATCAAAATTAACATGGCCAAAATGCAACTCTTGATTGTAAGTCTGCTGTGTTTTGAGCTCAGTAAATGATATTGTCATCTAATCAGTTGCTCAACCCCTTGTTTTATCTTCCCTTTATCTTTCACTTGCTGGCCATCAGCTAGTACTATTTGTCAAACCTATAAATCTAGTTGAAATTTGTTCTCTTTTCCATCTTCTCAGACACTATCTCAGTCTAAACTACCCATGCCTCCTGCTGGTCATAGATTCTAGGCTAGTCTTATTTCCACACTTGTTACTCTGCAGACCTGACAATGATCTGAGTGATTTTTTATAAGGATAGATAGTTAGTTTTAGATTCATAAATTTAGTGTCATGGCTTCTAAAATCACATATTCCTTGGGACCGGTCTACATTTCCAAGGTTATCATGTATTATTTTCCCTGGCATGTTCCAGGCACACTTACCTTCTTCTTATTCCTCTCATGAGCACAGAGTTCATTTCCTTGGGGGCAAACAGTTTAGAGTACCGGCTGGCATTTGAAGCAGTGCTTGGAATATAGTATTTAATAGATGTTAAATAAATACATATATTATCCATCTACCCATCTATCAATTTTTCCCAGTATGAGCATATTAAGTTTCTACTATATTATTATTTGAAGATAAATTTTAATGTTATCATATTGGGAAAATGCCACAGAAAACTCTATGAAACACAAACTTTCATATCAAACGGTCTCTGTTTTTAAAGTTGTTCATCCATTCCCTTAAACAGAAACGTTTATTTGTTACTTTAATGTTCTGGTTTGATTGTTTCCTTTAGACTATTAGTATAATTGATTGGTAGAATCATGGTTGTGGGGAACCATATAGCTTAATGGAATTCTTCAGGACCAGGAATTAAAATTCATCCTGACTTTATGCCTTTACTATTTTTGACCTGGTACACATCCTTATCTAGAGAGTGGAATTAGTGTAATATCTGTATCAGGGATGAACAACTTCATGAAGCAGGGCATCATGTAGCTCTATCCTACTTCAGGTAAAATGGGGGTGGATATCAAATATGAATAGACAAGAAGCACCAGAGCACTCACATTTTCATCTCCTTTTTTATATTTTAGAGATTCCATTGTATTAAAACATTTCTTTTGTGTAAAGTTGGATGCTGTCTAGAAGAGCATTCATTTATATCAATATGATTACCAAAGTGTCTGTTGATTGTCTATTGGTTAGTAGCACCAAAAAATAGGTAGAGAGCAGTAGATTTTCAGACTGTGGGATATTTCAGAAGCTGAAGGATCAAGGTTATACCTGACTGTAAAGTACGGTGGGAAAGATTCTCCTTTTCCCTTTATTAAAAAGTTGTAGAACAAAATTAAATAGAGACACGTTTTTTCATAATTTTTCCAGAACTTGAAAATCCATATGATCTTCAAAATAGTTCCAATAACTTATTAATGACCAAGCATTTGCATATCCAAATATCCTCTTGTAACATTCTATAAAAAAGATATCTTGCACTCGAATGTTTATAGCAGCACAATTCACAATTGCAAAAATGTGGAAACAACCCAAGTGCCCATCAATACATGAGTGAATTAATAAAATGTGGTATATGTATACCATGGAGTACTATTCAGCTATAAGAAACAATGTTGATATAGCCCCTTTTGTATGTTCCTGGATAGAGCTAGAACCCGTTCTATTAAGTGAAATATCCCAAGAATGAAAAAATAAGCACCACGTGTACTCACCATCAAATTGGTTTCACTGATCAACACCTAGTTGCACATATAGAAATAACATTTATTGGGCATTGGGCAGGTGGGAGGGGGAAGGAGGGGATAGGTGTATACTTACATGGTGAGTGCAATGCACACCACCTGGAGGATGAACACACTAGAAGCTCTGACTTGGTGGGGGGGCGGGGCAATATATGTAACCTTAACAATATTTGTAACCCCATAATATGATGAAATAAAAAAAAACTATAGAAGGTAAAGAAAATTTAGAAAAGGGTATAATATACAGGTACGTGTGTGTGAGAGAGAGAAAAGAGAGAGAGAGACAGAGAGAGTGAAAGTGAAAGAGAGAAAGACAGTGCACATACTACACTCTGCTTGCTTATATGCCTGTGCAACTTACGCACTGTATGTGGAAACTACATATTATTGCTCTAGCATTTGAGTATTTTGTTTTGGATTCTTTTCTTCTCTGGAAAAGCATGAATCTTGGAAATTAAAAGTTTTGGGTTTGGGCACTAAAATAAAACAAACAAACAAACAAATATCCTCTTGTAGCAGTGCAATTTCTTTTTTCTATATGAGACTTCTAAGTGTAAGTTTCAAAGACTTCAAATTAGAATTTTTAGTTGCCGAAGTAGTATACATCTCACCATTCACATTTTTATTTGGGTACCTTTGAAAATAGACTAAGATGGTATTTATCCTTCTAAAAATCACAAAAATGTTTAAATAAAGAACTATTTTAGACAATGGCTAATTATAACACCTGCACACCCCTTGACTGTATCCTTTTAGTAAACATTATCTGCCACACTTATTACACATCTTTTTCTAATTCCATTTCTGTTGTCTTCTCAGTTTGCAATGTTGCATGAGATTGTCTGTTTTGAAAAAAAACCAAAAAGCTGTTATACTTTACCCATATGTGCATAATTTTCTACCCTAGAATTAGATCCTTTGTATTTATTTGAAATAATCATATATATTAGTATAAATAGCAGATTTAAAAAATATATTAGGTTCAGGTTCTGTGAAGGGTAAATGGTTAATATGATTTTTGGAAATGGCCTTTTAGAAGTGAATCACTGGTTCAAACATAGCGTAAGTTAGAAATGAACAAAAGCCATTACCCTCTGAAAGTTAAGTGGTGATTTTGGTCCAGTTCCTAGTTTTCCCATGTACTAGCATCCGGCTTCAATAATTATACTTAATTTAACACTGCTGATGGGAGCCTTCTCTGAAAGGGGCTACTTGAATGGTCCCCAGCATCCAGTACTAAAAATCATCCTAACTAAGGGATCAAATGCAGCTGAAAACTTTTTTTATGTTCTTTTCATAATTTCATAATACATTACCTCAATTCAATTCACTTAGATGAATAAATACTTCTGTATTAACAATATAATAGTACACACAGATTAGTCATGAAGTACTATTCCTAGGACACTTCAGCTTTTTTGTTTTGTTTCTATAATGAGGTAGCCTTCAATCTATAGTGATGAAACTATAACCAGGCTTACATAAATTTCTTTGTTTACTGGGTAAATTAGGTTGCAGCTTCATTTAATTAGAGAACATTGATTCTTTCTTAGGCACTGGTATATCAGTGATGGTACTTAAAATCTACCAGGCTCAAGTATTTCTTTGGTAAAGCATACCTATGTCTATTTATCATTTGAACAAATATAACTAGAAATAACTCAATAAGCATATGTGAGACGATTAGAAATCAAATATTATTCATTTAAGAGTGAATGTTATTACTGGTAAACAGTCCCTAATAAGTTTAATTTTGCCAGGAATACTTGAGAATTCCCTCTTCCTCAACCCTTTGTCTCTTTAAATAGCTGATATTCATTTGTCAGATATGTGTTCCAGCCTATCCATGTTTCAGAGTCTTGATTCATAATACATGGCTGTGTATGTGAGTGTGTGTGTGTGTGTGAGTGTGTGTGTGTTTCACTCTTTGTTGATTCTATTGGCTGAGTTGATAATGGTTTCCTACAATGCTTTTGTTCAGGTTATGTGTTCATTGGAGTTTCTCGGGCACCTTCTAAACTCAAATTCAAATCACTCCTGAGCTTGCTGACCTAAATGCACATATTTACACAAATCTTTGCATATCTGTTTGGTCAGTGTTGCTGTTTTTCACTTCTCCATACTCATCGAATTTTTCTCTAGTTGTTCATTTCCATATAAGAAGTGAAACTCTGAGGCTTATTCTTTTCCACTCTCTAAATGAAGAGGGGAGATTTACTTAAAATTTGGAGAAAAACACATCACTGAGATAGTAAAATCTGTCTTTATGCAGTATTACTAGAGAGCATTATTGTTTTAAAACAGAAATTGTCTTCTGATACTTCTTCCCTCTCTTTCTTTTTTTCTTTCTCTCCTGAATTTAAAAATAATGGTATATTAATTGTGGAAAAATTGAATATAAAAGTGTACATGAGAAAATGAAAACCAGCAGTATGCTCAACTCCTAGAAAGAGCCTCTGTTAACTTTCTGCTAAATTTCCTTCTGATCTTTTCCCAGTGTTTGTGACCACTAGTTTATAAATATCTTAAAATTTTTAAACAAAAAGCATTTGCATATACAGATAGTTATGTATATGTCCACATATATTTGCCTACTTGGGATCAAAGTGTATATATTTTTTACCCTAGTAAATGTTTCTCACTTATTATACTGTCAATAAGCCCCACACCATTAAGCCTTCTTTAAAAGCATTATTTTAAAACTTTTTTACTATAAAATGAAACATGGTAATCGTGGAAGCATAGTAACTATGGATCAATGTAAAGAAAGAAACTCAGCAGTCATTTCATCCAGAGATCTCCTTCACTGTTAACATTTTCTTGTTTCTTTCTAGACTTTTGTATACATATGTAGAATTATTTCAAAATAAACACTAGTATCATACTGTACAAACTCTTTTGAAATCAACCTTTAAATTTAATGTATTTTGAATATTTTTATGCCATAATTTTTTGATATAAACATCATTTAAATAACTGCATAGTAATCTAATTATTCATTCTTAAACTCTTCTACCAACCAAGCTGAGGCCACCATGATTAAATTTTCTATTCATTCACTGCCAGAAATACCATCTTGTAGATCTTGACATTTTGATATTCATTTTGAATTTTATAAGGTCCAAGAGAAAAAGGAAGAAGAATTTAAAACAGATCTCTATACTTTTCCCCCTTACCTATTTGGAATATTCAGAGTAGCATTATAAAATTTTATTGTCATTATTTGTATTGCAATATTTACTGAGCTATAAGGGAATTAAGTTATTTATGGAATAGCTGTTGATATTGATCCAATATTGTAATTTTACTCCTTTCCCTGTAAATAGAGCTACTATTTGTAGAGGTTTGGAGACAGCATATAAACAGCAACAGAGTCAATTGACAAATTGTAGCAAAGTATAATGTAAGAAGAGCTGGGAAGAAAATCATAACATAATTCTCGAACATTAGGTTCAAGTGTTTGAAACAGAATTAATCTGTTAATGCAATAGGGAAGTCATGGAGAAGTGTAGCTGGTAGCAGGTAGGAGTAGGAGTGAGGAGGAGCTAGGCTGGGGTGGGAAGAATGCTGAACAGGGGATAGTACAATATTCTAGGAATGTAATGATGGGTTGTTATCACCTGTAAGACTGACTGCCACTTGGAAGGAGTTATAGCAGAGGTACACCCAGGTTTCATAGAGATTGAGTCTTATGTCATTTTGTGTGCCTTCATTAAGAAAAAATGATGACAAAATTATGGCTGTAAATTGGGCAGAGAAGTGAATATTTATTTAAATCATGAAACAATAACAAGTTGAAATTTATAAAATGTTAAAATATACTATAATCATTGTAAAATCCAGAATAATTATATTCATTTATATATAATATATTCATTAATTAAAAGCATGACAGACATCTATAATCATTTTTCTTACATTTTTGGCAGCATACACTTTGATTGCATTTTCGTATGATAAACATTTTTGTAATATCATCTTCCGTGGAGAATAGAAAGATAATTAAATCTTTCCTCTAGCAAGGTTGATCTGAAATTGTTCTTTATTATTGATAGTTTAGAAAAGTTTCTTTCTGCTTTGTAATTTATTACTGATAATGTTATGCAATATTTCAGAATTGTTGTCAAATATGAGAAAACCTCTTTGAATTACATTTTAAATGAACAGAAAATTAAAAGTTTCTTTTGTGCAATGACTGATGTTAAATATTCCTATAATTCATGATATTCATTAAACCACTCCGCCCTTAGTGTCAGCAATGCCTTTGTTGTAGCATGTTATGTTTTCTTCATTAATACAAGTTTTCACTGTCACGTTTCATGTCATTTGAGTAACAAATTCAAATCTTTGTCCAATGATTCATTTCTTCATTACATAGATTATTTGTAAAAATCCTCAAAGCAAGAAGCCCAGGGGCTGGGAAAAGAGAAAGGATTTCAAGGTCTCCATTCTCTCTCATCAAGGAGGCATGGGGAATGAGCCCACACGCAGAGCTCACCACTGCTACAGCCTATAATTAGCAACTGAGAAAACCATCACACTAAGGATATCCATAACCAAGGCACTTATCTAGAATCTAGATTGCCATCAAAGCACCTACAAACAAATCCAAAGGTTGTTACCCAACATATGCTATAAAACATCCTTACCAGTGTGCATGTGTGTTGTAGAGAGGCCCCAGCTAAATAAAAGAAAATCCAAAATTAAGAAGCAACAGCTACTCCAGGTGAGAAAGAATCAGTGAAAGAACTCTGGAAGTATTAACAATCAGAGCAAAAGAACACCCCAAAAGGGAACATCAGCTCACTTGCAATGGATTCTAACCAAAATGAAAATATTGAAATGACAGATAAAGAATTCCAAATATGGATTGTAAGGAAGCTAAATGAAAGAGAAAATGGAAAACCAACTAAAAAAAATCTCAGAAAAGCAGTTCAGCAAATGAATGGAAAATTCACTAAAGAGATTGAATATTAAAGAAAACCAAATAGAACTTCTGAAAATGAAAAATTCATTTAAGGAAATACAAAACACAATGAAAAGTTTTGAGAGTGTATTAGACCATTCAGAAGAAAGAAACGCAGAGCTTGAAGACAAATTTTTTGAATTAACTGAATCAGTCAAAGATAATGAACAGAGAATTAAGAGGAATGAACAAAGCCTACAAGAAATTTGGGATTATGGAAAATGGCCAAATATAATAATCACAGACACCCCTGAGGGTGAAGAAGAAAATATACAAGGGCTGGGAAACCTATTTGAGGAAATAATTGAGGAAAACTCCTCTAGACTTGCTAGAGATTTTGACATTCAGATACAAAAAGCCCATTGAACATCTGGGAAAATCATTGCAAAGAGGCAATCACTAAGATACATAATTATTGGACTGGTGAAAGTCAACATGAAGTAGTAACTCCTATGAGCCATAAGGCAAAAACATTAGGTAACTTATAAAGGAAAACCCATCAGGCTAACTACAGACTTCATAACTGAAACCTTATAAGCCAGAAAGGATTGGGGACCCATCTTCAGCCTTCTTTAAACAGAGCAACTGCCACCCTAGAATTGTGTATCTTGCAAAACTAAGTTTCACAAAGGAAGGAGAAATAAAAACTTTTTCAAACAAGCAAACACTGAGGGAATTTGTTATGACCAGACCTGCCTTGCAGAAAATACTAAGAATTACATTATATATACATTAACACAATGGTCAAACACCAGTGTAAACCACCCAATGATGTATATGTGTTCCTTTCTTTTTACAATGTTGGTGGGACTGCACATTAGTACAACCTCTATAGAAAGCAGTATGGAGATTCCTCAAAGAATTAAAAGTAGACCTACCATTTGATCCAGCAATCCCACTACTGAGTATTTACCCAAAGAAAGAGAAGTTATTTTCATCAAAAAGACACCTGCATTTGAATGCTTATTATAGCACAATTCACAATTGCAAATATGTGGAAACAACCCAAGTTCCAATCAATTCAACTGGAGACCATTATCCTAAATGAAGTATCTAAGGAATGGAAAACAAACACCACATGTACTCACTATTAAATTGGAACTAACCAGTGAGCACAGGTGTGCATAGAGGGAAGTAAAACTCAATGGAAATCAAGCAGCGGGGAGAGAGGAGGAGGGGATGGGTGGAAACCCACCTAATGGGTACAATGAACACTATCTGGGTAATGGGACTCTTATAACCAAGCATTATAAAAGTGATCCATGTAATGAAAAATATTTGTACCCTGATAATACTTTGAAATAAAAAATTTTTAAAAATTCCTCAAAGCTATTAATTATTTCTATTTGATATTTCCCTCTTCCTCTTAATGACTCCTTTGTTATAACCAGAATATTTTGCTATAATTCTCTTCTCAAAGATTAGAATAGTATTTATTTATTTTATTTTATTTCATTGGGAAGAAAATTTATACATAGTAAATGCAAAGATCTTAATTGGACAACTCAGAGTTTGACAAATACATATCCATGTAACCAATATCCTAATTGAGGTAGAGATCATTCCATGAGTCTGGAATTTTCCTTTTGTGCCTTTTTATTCAATTCCAATTCCTAGCACCTTATAGGCAACCATCCGGCTCATTGCTGATGCCATGTACCATTTTTGCCTATTTTTGTACTTCATACAAATGATGTTATAAAATATTGTCTCTTTTGTCCCTGCCCTTTTTTCTTTTACTTAAAATATTATTTTTTAGAGCCATGCATGTTCCCACATGTGACAAAAATTCATTTTTTAAAAAAAATTTGTAAGTAAAACTCCATACATAACAATTTTTTTATCTATCTTCTTTTGATGAGAATTCAGGTTGTTTTTAGTTACCAGATATTATGACTATATTTATCAAATGGCTCCAGCACTATTTGCTGGAAAAACTTTCACTATTAAATGGACTTTGTGTGTTTTAGATAGTCAATGGACCATACATTGAACTATTTATCACCCATACAATGTCACATTATCTTGAATTGATTGTTATAGATTATGAATGGAGCTATTATAGACATTCTTGTACTAATAGTTTTATATATATATGTTACATTTCTTTTTGATAATTAAATGGAATTCCTATATATTGATAATATGGTAGGTATATGTATACCTTTGTAAGAAAATATAAAATAATATTTTTAAATGATTATACCATTTTTCACTCTTCATCTTCATCAATATTGACTATTTGTCAATCTTAAATCTTTCCCTTCTAGTTGGTGAATCTCTTTGTGTTTAATTTGAATTTCCCTTATTCCTAATGATTTTCATTTCTCCAAGGATTAATGATGTTGAGCACCTTTTAATACAATTTTTGGGCCTGGCATGGTGGCTTATAACTGTAATTCCAGAGTTTGGAGAGGCCAAGTCTGGAGGATTGCTTGAGGACAGGAGTTTGAGACCAGTCTGGGAAATATACTGAGAACCTGTCTCTACAAATTAGCTGAGTGTGTTGGCACGAGCCTCTAGTCCAAGCAACTTGGGAAGCCAAGCTGGGAAAATCACTTGAACCCAACAGTGTGCTATGATCTCTATCTAAAAAAAACGAAAAAGAAAAAAATATGGTCAAGAAAGGCAAATAAATTCATATACGGAATATAATATTATGTTGATTCCAGTCAAGATACATTTCTGACACTTCCAGGATTGAAAGTCAGCTTACTAGGCTCATTGGCCACCTTTAGGTATAGTGCTATATCAAAGATTCAGCATTGGTCTCCGTTGCTGGCAGCTTGGGCATTAGGAATCAACAGTATCTGCTCAGACTTGATGAATATGAGTCCATAATGTTAGATCTGTATGTAGTTTCCATGCTTGCCATCATGTGTCCCATTATGCTAGCACTAGATATTTTTGCCTCCCTAGTGAAGGATGCTCTCTGGTGAGCAGTAAAATGGGTACAAAGATCTACATGTTTGGTGCCCATTCTCATGGGTTTTAGACTAAGCTATGATAAAAAAAAATACTTCTGGTATGGAGCTTATACCAGAAGTATTAAAAATCTCTCTTACTGTAGTAATGCGGATTTTACATGAAATTAACATGTGGTTGAAATGCATATCTCTGTTATTTTGTTACCTACCTCTCTTCTTACCAGAAAGAAAGACTATAAAATATTCTGGAAACTTCAAGCTTCTTTTTATTCTTTTTGCCTTTAAGTTTAGTGTCAGACTTATCATTCCATCCAACTGACTATCATTAGCTAGTAGAAAGAGTAATCCCTAGGCTTGTCAACTGGGGAGATCACTAAATGGCTATAATACAAATATTATAAATTCAACCAGAAGCAACTTCCAGTGAATGTCCTTGTTATATCCCTATGTGTGTATCTTCAGATAACTAAGAGCTGAAAGTTTCATTTGTCTAAATTGAAAAGCATATTAGTTATAGTTCTGAATTTATGTAACACCTTGTTGCTGAATTCATACCTGAGTATCAAAAAAGATTAAGAGACTGAACAGTGTTCAGAAAGTAGGCAAAAGAGACCTATTTGCATAAGTACTATTTGATCAGAGATAGAATTTTCCTCCAGTGGTGTGCCAAGTGAGCACTTCAGTCACTCACTCAGATTGATGGGAAACCTGGTTTGAGTCTTACATGATCAAGCCTATAGTGGTTTTTTTTAAGGCTGAGCTTCAGATATGACACGCTATACTAAATCTGGAACCCCTTTACAGTGTTATTATCTCCCCCACTGATTTAATTTATGTATTTAATTTTGGTTTCCTGGGTGCAATATGGCTAATTACTGGAGAACTGCAGAACCTTACAAGTGAAATTTTTGCTTTTATAATTTGGGGCACATCAAGTATAATAATGTACATTTAATTTCCTCAAAAAAGATAATTATGCTAATGGAATGATTTGAATAAAAATTTGTACTTTGTGCTGGATTATGTTCTCTACCTACTAATTTATATTAATACATGTCACTAAGGAACTTTTAATAAGCTACTTCAACCCCGAGCGAGTCTGGGAACATCATATAGGCACTACTCCCTCCCTTAATATAAGGAGGAGAAAAGAGTGTATCATTGTACTGGAGGAGTAGGATTCCTATAAGATAAAACTTCATGAGGAATATTGTATAGCTCTAATTTGTAAAACAGAAAATTTTGAAGTATAGACTTTGGTGGAGGGAATAAACTGACTTGTAGAAATCTGAGACCAAAGCCAGGTTCTTTGATAACAATTTTATATAGGTTATGAAAATCAAATAAAGGTCATATGTATGAGATTTTTGTGGCAAGAAGTCTTATCTCTATTGAAGTTGTTTAATGAAGACTTGATTTTAAAGTCAAATTCAGAGTCCTAATAGGTTCTACATAGCCACAGTAGAATATGAGATTGAGGTAGAGTAAGATTAACATTAAAAACCAAGTGCCTTGAGTCTACTGCTGCCATTTTTGCTCACTTATGCTACATGAGAATTTTTTTTAAAGTTCCATTGGGGTTTTGTTTGTTTGTTTGTTTTGTAATAAAACCATCCATTTAGGAAAACACTGACTTCTGAGTCACGATTAGGTGTAGAGTATACAATTAATATGCCTACATGGAAGTGCAACCCTAGTCATCAGTCATTGGAGCACACATCTGCCATAGGCAATAGTGATTAAATTTTATTGCCGTGTTATTAAGGTAATTCGGGTTGTATTTATAAACCTATGTGTATCTTTACCCTTGCATGAATACCGTAAAATAGAAGGTGAGTAAATTTTATACATTTTTTGTTGTTGTAGTTGTTAGTCCACTAAAATTCAATGATTTGGCAAATATGTATATTATGTGCCTATTATGGGTTCACTAGGTGTTTGTTACTTATGGTGGAAACTGTGGCAGTACAACCAGACTGATTCTCTGCCCTCATAGAGTTGGTACACATGTGTTATCACAAATTTAAATGGCTCACAATTGGAAATATCTATTATTTTTACTATACACAAGTGTAATTGTAATAACCTTTTAGGACAACATCCAAACAATATAGAATTATAAAGAATAAAAATCAGCTATTAATGCTATACCTGAAGGCCATGATTAAGAGAAGGGATTGGAGGTATAGAATCAAGAAGACTCGGGTAAAAATTCTGTCTGGGACATGAATTTGTTCTATGTCCTTGGCAAGTCACTTCCATTCTCTGAGTCTAAATTTCATCATCTTATAATAGAAGCAATTATAATACCTCATAAGTTTGCTTGTGGATAAAATGAAATAATACATATAAAGATAATAGCAATACCTAGTACATACCGAACATTTAATAATTAGTAGCTATTAAAATTAAAACAACTGAACAAATAAATGGAAATATCCCCTGTTCATGGACCAGAACAATTAATATTGTTAAAATGACCATACTGCCCAAAGCAGTTTACAGGTTCAGTGCAATCCCTGTCAAAATAATATTATTTTTCACAGAATTAGAAAAAATAATTCTAAAGATCATATGGTAATTTAGAGCCCAAATAGCCAAAGTGAACTTGAGAAAAACAAATAAACAAACAGAACAAAACGAACCAAAAATTGGAGGCATCCCATTGCCTACCTTCAAATTATACTACAAGACTATAGTAACCAAAACAGCATGGCACTGCTATAAAAATGGACAGACCAAAGGGAAAGAATAAAGAACGCAGACATAAAGCCATATCCAGCAGACTGATCTTTCACAAAGTCAATAATAACATACACTGGGGAAATGAGACTCTTTTCAATAAATAGTGCTGGAAAATTTGGATTGTCATATGCAAAAAATGAAACTGGATCCTTATCTCACACCATATATAAAACTCAACTCAAAATGGATTAAAGACTTGCGTATAAGGCCAGAAACTATAAAAATACTAGATGAAAACCTAGGGAAGATTCTTCTGGACATTGGGGTAGGCAAAGAATTCATTATTAGGACCCCGAAAGCACAAACAACAAAAACAAAAATAGACAAATGGGACTTAATTAAATTACAATATTCTGCACAGGAAAAGAAATAATCAATAGAGTGAACAGACAACTTGTAGAATGTGAAAAAATATTTGCAAACTATAGATCTTACAGGGGACTAATATCCAGAATTTACCAGAAATTCAAATAACTCAACAACAACAAAACTTCCCAAATAATTCCATTGAAAAGTGGGCTAAGAACACGAACAGACATTTTTGAAAAGAAGACAAAAAAATGACCAAGAAACATATGAAGTATGTTCAACATCACTAATTATCAGAGAAATGCAAATTAAAACCACAATAAGATATCATCTTATACCAATCAAAGTGGCCATTATAAAAGCTACAAAAATTAACAGATGTTGGTTAGAATGCAGAGAAAAGGAAAGTCTTATACACTGTTGGTGGGAATGTAAATTAGTGCAACTTCTATGGAAAATAGTATGCAGATTTCTCAAAGAACTAAAAATAAAACTACCATATGATCCAGCAATTCCTTTACTAAGTATCTACTGAAAAGAAAATAAATTAATATATAAAAAAGATACCTGCACTTGCACCTGTACGAGATCTATCCGGAAAGTATCTAGCCATTGTTAATATCACAAGAACAGTTTGTGCAACATGAATGTAACCTGGCAGCCAAGGAGAGTGGACCGGAATGTGCATGCATGAACAATGAAAACTTCTCCATACTAGTCAGTGGGGCGCTAGATGACACTGAGTGAGCATGTGTACTGTGTGGCCATCACATTAAAAATGACTGAGCTTTAGTATAGTGTTCTTGTTCTCCCTTTCATTAAGTTCTGCTTTGATCTTCGTTATTTCTTTTCTTCTACTAGGATTGGAAATCGTTTGCTCTTCTTTTCCCAATTCTTTGAGCCTATTCATTAGGTTGTTAGTATCTAAGCTTTCTGTTTTTTGGATGTGAGAGTTAATTGCTATTAGTTTTCCTCTCAGGTAAGCTTTTGCTGTATCCCACAGGTTTTGGCAACAAGTGTCACCGTTATCATTTTGGTGGAAGAAACTCTTGATTTCCCTCTGAATTTCTTCCTTGACCCAATAATTTTTTAATAATAGATTGTTTAGTTTCCATCATTTTGTGAGATGTTGAGTCCTTCTATAGGAATTGAACTGTAATTTTATACCATTATGGTCAGAAAAGATACAA
>VBSM01000272.1:66170035-66182441 GCA_008086735.1 Cheirogaleus medius
ATATATGTAACCCTATCAATATCTGTACCCCCATAATATAATGAAATAAAAGAAAAAAAAATGACTGAGCAAGTAGAGCAAAAAATCTGTATCAAATTTTGCGTTAAGCTTGAACAATCCTCCGCAGAAACTCTTCAGATGATTCAGAAGGCTTTCAGGGACAATGCAATGAGTGCAGCACAAATAAAAGTGTGACAAATGCTTCAAAGATGGTTGAGAATTTGCTGAAAGTGATCCATGTTCTGGAAGGCCTGCAAGAAGCAGAACACTTGAGAATGTTAAACGTGTACGGGTTAGGTTAAGAGACACTGGGAGAACTGTGTGAGACCCCAAAGTGCCTACTTTGAAGGGGACTGAGGCATCTTTGTCCTATGTGCAATGTTTTTTGTATATTGTATCTTCTTCAATAAATGTCTCTATTTTTCATATTACATGGCTGGATACTTTCTGGATAGACCTCATATGTTTATCGCAGCACTATTTACAATAGTAAAGATGCGAAAGCAACCTAAGTGTTCATCAGTGGATGATTGGATAATAAAATGTATATATACACAATGGAATACTACTCAGCCATATAATGGAATGAAATCATGCCTTTTGTAGCAACATGAATGGAACTGGAGGCCATTATCTTAAGTGTAACAGTTAAGACATAGACAAATACTGCATGTTCTCACTTATAAGTGTGACTAAATAATGTGTACACATGGAAACAGAGTGTAGAATGATAGACAATAGAGACTTGTGGGTGGAGGAGTGGGAGAGGGATGAGTTGCTTGGTGGGTACAAAGAGCCTTACTACAGTGATGGATACACTGAAGGCTCTGACTTCACTACATTGCAATATATCAATGTAGCAAAATTGCACTTGTACTCCATGAATATATACAAATAAAAGTAATTTTTTTAAATGCAATTCCTCTCAAAATCTCACCTATCTTTTGTTAGACATATTGGCCACCTTATTTTTAAACTGATATGAAAATACAAAAGAATTCAAATAATCAAACTAATTTTAAAAAGTAAAAACAAAATAAAAAATAGCAGTTTGTGAATAGTCTCAATAATTCTTCTAGGTTATGATCATACAGTTGCATTATTGCATTTTAAAACAAATTATCTATGTCAACTCAATAGAAACAAAAAATAACTTTATCACTCAATTTGTGGAAAAGACCAAATAATCACATAGTTTTAAAAAAAATATTCACAAAAGCAAAGATGTGTAATCAGCTCAAATGCCCATCAATTCATGAGTGGATTAACAAAATGTGGTATATGTATACCATGGAATACTACTCATCCCTGAAGAAGGATAACTTAATGTCTTTTGCAACAATATGGATGGAAGTGGAGACCATTATCCTAAGTGAAGTATCTAAAGAATGGAAAAACAACCACCACAGGTACCCATTATTAAATTAGAACTAAATGATGTGCACGCATGTGCATAGAGGGAAGTATAACTCAATGGAAATCAATCAAGGGGGAGTGGGAAGGAGGGAATGGGAGCAAAGCTGCCTAACAGGTACAATGAACATTTTCTGGGTAATGGGCATACTTAGAACCCTTACTCAAGCATTACAAAAGCAATCCTTGTAACCAAAAACATTTGCACACTCGTAATACTTTGAAATTAAAAAAAAAATTATTCTATCATCATGGCCCTCTTAATTTGTAATTTAGAAGATGCCACCAACGTTCTTCAAAAGCAAACAATGTGACTGGTGACACAGAAAGTTTCAATTTTCTATTAATAGAAATAAATAATAGAATCAGAATGTTGGTCAAACCACTTTATTTCAAAGTTAAGAAAATAGGCAGAAAGATGAGAAATGAAAGATACCAAGACTTTTCTTACATTTTTAAGATTTAATTTTTTAGAGCAGTGGTAGGTTCACCTCAAAATTAAGAGGAAGGGACAGATATTTACTATAATTATAATGCCCCTGTACCTACACATGCATAACCTCTCCCATTATCAATGCCTCCAACAGGAGTATTGTATTTGTTATGCTTGAACCTATAATGTCACATCATAATCACTCAAAGTCCATAGTTTTTTTAGGTTTCACTTTTGATATTGTAGATGCCATGGATTTCAAAGACTTATTTCTTTTTTATAATTATCTTTCCATAATTTAAAATTTGGAAGAAAAATATAATTTTCCTTAATACTCTTTAGACATTTGTTTAATTTCATGCAATTCTCTTTAAAGTCACAAAAGATAAACACAGAAAGAGTTGAGTACATTTATGTAAACACACTGAATTCTAGTGACATTCTCATACCACTTGCTTATGCTACTGAGATATTTGAAATTTGACCTCCTGTGCATAGGAAAACTCCTCCTTTTTCTCTCTCTTTGATAATATTTACATTTACTTTTTTTCTTTACATGAGAATTCAAATAAAAATCAGTGGTGGCACCAAACCAAAATTTGAGACATTTTAAAAAATTAAGATTCGTAGTATCCATTCTCAAAGTGTGTAAAGTCATTGTTCTTTGATAAGGAGTTTGGTGCTTTTTAAATCAACAATGTTGGCATTCATTTTGCTGCTTCAGTAATCTTTTTCATGAATTTTGGCTTGTGCACCTTAGAACTTTTTTGCCTATAAATTACATTATAAAATTAATATGAAATTAATACTGAAGAAAATGCTCCTGTGCTTCCAGTCCTTTATGTTACAGTGAAAGCAAGTTATGTTCTAACTTATGGAAAATTCTGAGCTTTTAGTATTTTCTTTGTCTAATGAGCTCACAAGAGATATTATCTGTTCTTTGGAAAATTATGGGTATTTTATTAATTGTTCCTCTGAAATATCTTACCTGAGGTTACTCTAACCTTGGACGGTTAATTGTTCCTTTCTCTGTGTTCCCGTAACACTCTGTTCACACAATTAATGTAACATATTGTCCTATAATTATTTGTTTACATTGTCAGTCTTCCCCATTACACTTGAAACCACTTGAGAGCAGAGACCTGGTATCTTTAATTATTGGATCAACATCTAACTTTAGTAAAAATTCAGACTAGACCTTTATCCACAGTGGTATAATTTATTAATATATATATTTCCTGACATTTGTTAAATTAGATATTTCTCATGGTAGGATATATAGAATTAAAATTATTTTGGTAATAAGATATTACCTATTATATTATTGAATGCCTACTGTTTGCATTGTTTTCAAGCATGTGACCATCACAATAACACCTGCATCTACACCCTCATTTATTTTTTACATTAGAAAAGTTTTTTTCATCGGAGTTTAGAAACCTAAGAAGTTTCACAAAGGCCCTAAGGAATTGGGATTTGAAATCACCACTTTGCCCTCTGAAGCCATTCTATTATGGGAGAAAGCTGCAGTTAAAACAGAGACAGGGACTTTAGGAAAGGAAAAGGCATATCTTAATCACAAGGAAGTGAAGTTTTACCTGTTATATTATGAAAGCAAAATAAAATTTCTATTTAGGTCTTTAGTGACATCTTAAGTCTGTTTGTGCTGCTGCTACAAAATACCTGAGACTGGGTAATATATAAAGAACAGAAATTTATTTCTCACAGATCTAGAGGTTGAAAAGTATAAGATCAAGACACTGCATCTGGTGAGGGCCTTCTTGCTACCTCTTCACATGGCAGAAAAGCAGAAGAGAGAGAACTCACTCCTGCAAGCCCTTTTTATGGCAGCATTACTCCATTCATAAGGACAGATCCCTTGTGACCTAAACACCTTCCAATAGGCCCCATCTCCAAACCCTGTTGCAATGGAGATTGCTTCCAACACATAAATTTTGGAGGGAACCAAAAACATTCAAACCATAGCAGTGACCATTTATTCGTCAATTGTTTATTTTGTACTATATGTCAAATATTATACTGGGATATGGAGATTACCGGGAATTGTTTCTGATTTCAAAAGAAGATTGCTACCTTAATGGAGATGGAACATAGTCAAATACATTTCCTGTTATAGGAATTATAAGTATTTATAGCACAAATATGAGGCAGTATAACAGGGTTTTAAAAAGCATGAGCACTGGTTATGAGAAAGGCATGAATTCTAGTTCTGACCCTGTTATACTCATAGCTATAAGATACTAGGCAAGTTATAAACTTCTCTTAGCATCAAATTCTTCAGTTGTGAAATTGGGAAAATAGTAATTTACTCATATGATTATTTTGAAAATTAATTTAGATGTTATATATCTTGCAATATAGAAAATTGCTTATTGTTTTACAACTTATCATTGTGTATAGATTACCAGTGTTTCCATCCCCCAGACAGTGTACACCGCACCCATTAGGTGTGAGTATACCTATCTCCTCCACCCCTTCTCACCTGCCTGACACATGATGAATGTTACTACTAAATGTGCACATAAGTGTTGATCTATTAATTCCAATTTGATGGTGAGTACGTGTGGTGCTTGTTTTTCCATCCTTGTAATACTTCACTTAAAATGGGCTCCAGCTCCATCCAGGTTAATACAAGAAGTGTTAGATCACCATTTTGTGTGTGTGTGTGTGTGTGTGTGTACATATATCACATTTTATTAATCCGCTCATGTATTGATGGGTACTTCGGTTGTTTCTATACCTTTGCAATTGTGAATTGTGTTTCTATAAACATTGATTTTGTTTTTGTATAGTTTTAAGAAAACAAAATAAAGATTGGGAGCTCTCTTATAAACAGCATACATTGAATTTATACAAATTCTCCAAAGGCCAAGTTCCCTGCCTAAAGGAAATAAGATGAATATAAAGTCTTTTTCACATAACCGAACTTCGTCTACATGCATTTAGTTAGAGGTTGATTAAACAAGTGAAAGACATTTCCAATTCACACATTTCTAGTTAAAATATTTTGCAATCCTCTGTGCTTATAGAACTTGGGTGAAATTGCCAGTACATGTGTTGGCAAGTAAGTAGAATTCAGAAGAGTTCTTGTGTACTTTTCTAACCCAGAAAAGTACAGAATGACTAAATATTTCAAGACAGAGTAGATAATGAACAGGTGGGAGTACAGAGGGGTGTCCAATTATGTTATTACCTTGATGTGGCTGATTAATGTGTTCTAAAGAGCCATGATAAACCAAATATATGCTTACTGAATCTATAGAGAGTTAGCCTTCACTATACACAATCCATTATGTAGAATCCTCTATAAATGCATTTAATACCCAATACATGATCATGTATTATTCATATCCATTTACATTTAAACTTGCTTTGTGACCTAGTAATTTTCAAATGACACCAAAGGATTTTCTACATTTGATCAAAGAGACAAAATATCTGAAATTCTTTTTAAAAAATTATAGAATCTTTGTTATTTGCAAAAAGACACTCTCAAATTCTCCTACCACTGTGATAACAACTTAGACCTTGGGTCTGGTTGATGTCTTCTCTGACCTTTTATAGGGTGTCTCTAGTAATATCCACTCAGAGACTTCCCTTGGTAGTTAAGTCTATTGTCCAATTGTTCAAAGTACTGAAAAACCTTTGCCCCCCAAATATAAGTTCAAAGTACATTTTCTTTGGTTCTAGGGCACTGATCTTTTCTCTACTATATTGAGAGATTGCGAATAACTCCCTTATTTCATTTATATTTTTAACTTGAAGTTATAGACTGTGATCAAGTGTCTACTAGCCATCTTTTGTGTGGCCTCCTAGAGAGATATGCTGCCCTCTCAGTATTTCTCTACATTTTATCATTCAACCTTTTTGTCTGTTCTGCTACCCTTTCCCCTCCAGGTTTTTCTATCCTTTTCATTAACCTGTAGGGGCTTGCTCTGTACCACAATATCTCTTTTGATTGTCACACCAGGACTAGGTGGCCCTTGCTATTCATCTGTGAGGAGTTCCTTTATCATCTAGTCCTTGTATTTTGACTCTACCAGCTCTGTGTTTTTCTTTCTTTGTAATGCTAGTGATATTCAGCACTGATTTAAGTGGTTTAAACACCCCAAATCACATTCCAAAGCTATTCAGCCTTGTGTTTTTTCCTCAGGCTGAAATTCCATTGATTTTGAGAAGGAAATAACTGTGATTTCATAATTCTAAACTTGTTCCTAAGGTTTTATCCTGGTAAAGTTTGGAGGATCAGAATGTTTCATTGAATGTTAATTGCAAAGGAGAATTCTTTTTAAAATAAGACATTATTTTGTCTCAGTTATTCTGTCTTTCTTAGATTATCATGCATTCTGAATTTTAAAACAATTGTGGAAAAATGTATGGGTATGTAGTAGATGTAAGACATTGGGTCAAGTGCTGTAAGGGTTAAAAATACTAATAGGAATGTTGTCTCTCACTTATTTTTGAACTGTTTTTCCAGGGATAAAGATATGTTTGAACTGCTGTAGCCACACTCCTTCTCCTGGTCAACTGTGTAATCAATCCTGCAGTTGCTTGAGAGATGGTACGTATGGTGTATACAGTGGATAACAGCCCAACCTGAGGAGTCCAGATTCCTTGGCCTGAAATACAAAGTCATTCAGATGTTGATCTTGTTTTCATACCTGGTATACAATTGTGACTCACCTGTTCTCAAACTATGGGGGTTTTGTTAATCATTCTGCCCCTCATGTTCCTTATCTGTAAATTGGTTATATGGTTAGGGTGAAATTTATATTAGATGAACCTCAGTAAATGGTATCTAGTATTGTTTTCCACTCTTATTCTAAATACTCAAATACCACTTTATGTGGTAGCAGAGTATGGTTGCAAATCCCCTACAAAAATAGCTTTTTTTTTTTTTTTTTTTTTTTGAGACAGAGTCTTACTTTGTTGCCCAGGCTAGGGTGAGTGCCGTGGCGTCAGCCTAGCTCACAGCAACCTCAAGCTCCTGGGCTCAAGCAATCCTTCTGCCTCAGCCTCCCGAGTAGCTGGGACTACAGGCATGCGCCACAATGCCCGGCTAATTTTTTCTATATATTTTTAGTTGGCCAATTAATGTATTTCTATTTTTTTAGTAGAGACGGGGTCTCGCTCTTGGCTCAGGCTGGTTTCGAACTCCTGACCTTGAGATATCCACCCGCCTCGGCCTCCCAGAGTGCTAGGATTACAGGCGTGAGCCACCGCGCCCCGCCTCAAAAATAGCTTTTAAGTGTTGCTGCAGAGTCAAGATTTCAGTGCAAAACAAGTTCATAATCTTCATACACCTAGCTTATTTTTTTCTCTTTTATTATTGTATGTAAATTATTCCACCTCTTTCAGGAATATTTTGCTCATTTCATGCCTATTTCATGCCTACTCCTCTATGCTGCACTTATTTTCTAGTAAAACATTTATCACAGGTCCCCATAACTACTTTCTTTCTTTTAACTATTTCTTAAAGTTTAAGTTTGCTCATCTCTGCCTTGTTGAAACATAATAAATATTAAAAGTACCTCATCACTCATCAATCTTTAAAATGTGACCTTTATTCCTATTTGCTTATTATTTGATCTTCTTGTTTCAGTACTTTGCTCAATTGTATGGCTTATTTTAAATAATAAGCCATACAATTGAGCAAAGGAGTATCTAGGCATATTTCTAGGTATATAGTATACTAAATAGGAGTATCTAGGTATATTTCTATTTTAAAATAGGGTTAAAGGCTCTTATATTTTAAGAATAATATAGAACTATTTCTTCCTGTAATTTCCCATGTTTTTTAGTCTTTGCTCAACTTCTATATGATCGTATGTCATTTACTTTCAAAAGAATAAAAGATGTATATTTTCATCAGCCTAACTCAGTCCCCACAAATAAATAGAGCAGCAACTAGAGCAGAAGAAAAAGAACTGTCTATCTAAAGACCACCACAAAGAAATGTAAGGAGTCAATTAGTTGCACACCACAATTAAAACTAATAACATATTTAAAAATATGAAACAGAACAAACTCAAAAATAAGAAAAGTTGAGTAATTAACTTAGATTTATTTTGCTTTTGTGCTTTTATTTTAAGTGAATTAGAACTTTAAAAAATACAGTGTTTCCATATGATTTTGTATCACTTATTGAGGAACTTTGGCTAAAACCCATATTTCAGTTTAGCTCCCATGATGAATCTACAGAGATGTGGTTAAAGACCACCTACCATTCTACTGAATAATGCCTTTTATGAAATGTTGAGAAGACATTATTGATATTAGAAGGTAGTATAACACAGTTCCTCAGGCTTTCAATCATAAAATTAGTACCATTGAGCATTTATTATATTTAAAGCATCAGCCTAGGTGTTGGAGCAATATGGTCATTGCCTTTCGGGAACTGAAGATCTAGTTTCAGAGACACACCTATACACAAGTGAAAATGATTATTAATTTTTTTCTGTCTATTACGTGCCAGCCAGCTGTAGTCCCAAGCTTATAAGATATGGTGATTAATAAAATAGGCAAAGTCCTTAGAATTATATGGAATGGATGATAATATGTACAAGAAAAGTATGACTGGTTCTTTAGAAGTGAATTGTGTGGATATCAACATAAATGTGTAGTTAAATGCAATATCCTAAAAAATATATATATAGTTAATAAAAATATAATAGAATGGGTTCCCAGGAGAGATGCATATAACATCTGAGATTATAATTATCTCCTATAACTATTTTAACTATTTATGATTTTCAAGCTAATTAGGCTGTAAACCGACAAAAGAAGAAAGTCAACTGATACAAAACGAAACGTTTTAAATAAAGCAATTGGCATTTGAATCTTTGATGAGATATTTATAATAAATATCCATCCAAAGATTTGGTAAGTCCTCCATTCTTAACCAGGAAGTACAGTGTATCACATTTGAAACTTTAGACTGAAGCTGATATGGACAAATAGCTTAATCTAACTAAATTTGTGTTTCTTCACCTGCAAAATGGATAAAATAAGGATTTCTACCACACAGAGTAATTGGGAATCATGCAATTTGTCAGACATAGCAACTGTTCTTATATACATATATTCTTAAATTCTTAAACCTTGTTATTCTGTTTTATAATTTTAAAATCCTAAAATAATTTTTATTATTCAAGGTCCAAGCTACTCTAGGCCACATGAGTCTGTAGCATTTCTTCCAAGAGATGAGTATTAGGAAGAAACTTTGTAAAGAAAACACCATCTTCTCTATTAAGAGAATAATAAGTAAATTACATTCATAATAGGTGCCCTTAATTGACCACCTTTTATGGGCTAATTGGGAAACTTAGGTAATTCTAGGAGGGAAGGATTATTTGCCTTGCTTTAAAGATAAGGAAACTGAGACTAAGAGTGCTTCGATGAATTGTCCAAACTCACATTGCTGGTAAGGAGGAAGCAGAGACTTGAACCTAGTTTTAACTATCTTCAAAGATTATGTATGAAATTATGAGTTTGAGGGTTGACAGGCATGGAGATGTGCCGCCCAGATCCCTCTTAGAAGAAAGGTATGTTGCCCCAGCTGCTGGTAGTGTCAGCCTTCTTCAGCTCCTTCAGGGGTCCCTCAGTGGCTGAGAGACCCTCTGTCCAAGGCCATGCCCTTCCCAGTCTGGCCCACATCTAGTGACTGATGGAGAAAAGATATCTCCATCATTTTAGCCTCAGATGGAACAACTCTGATGGACTGTCTGTATTGTAGCCTGACATCTTTCACAACCTGGTCTTACTTCTTACTCCACTTTTCCATGAGTTGGTTCAAAGGGTACTCCCTAAAACATCTTGAACACTAAAGTCAATCTGAGGTTTATTTCCTGGAGAATCTATCCTGCAACACAGTGGATCAACTAGAAAAAGGTCCATAGCATCCCTTGCACCATCCCTTAGTTTCTCTAATCATTTTAATTTTTGTGTTTTTAGAAGAGGTGCTTTAATGTTAAGCTGTCAAATAACATTTATGCATCCTTTCTGTTCAACTTTCTGTCCCTAGATTTGGTTCTGATAAAACGTGATACAATTGACAATTCTTTATTTAAAGTTAAGAATAAATCAATAATCTTTACTCTGCAATAGACAGCTTACTGAAAAGTTTCTTGGGATCACATTTTTGCAGACCAAACCATATCTAGTCGTTTGGGTATAATGGATGGACTTTTAGACAGTGAGTCTAAAAAGCTGAGTTTTTGTTTTGCCCATGCTGTATGACACAGGGTGACTAATTTACTTTTCCTTATCTCCTTATCCCCCAAATAGGATATTTTATTCCTGATACTTTAGGTCCTTTCAGATTCCCAAAATATTTTATTCTTTATTCCTGATTGATCTCTAGAATGAAGGCTCTCTACTCCCTTTAGTCTTTCTATGAAGAAGTTAATGAACTGTAAACAATTACTACAAATTCCTAGTAGAGTCTTAAAGAAACCCCCACAGTGAATCATTTGCAGTGTAAATAATCACCTCCTAATTTATGTGTTTTGTAAACTCAGATTCCATTGGAATATTCTACTTATGCTAAGAAAGTTTGACCTTTTTGAGTGGTACAGAAGTAGCTTCTAAAAGCTGTCACTTATTGAAATGTAATTGCAAAGGTCAAAAATGTCATCATATTGAGGTCACATTTTTGCCATTTTAACATTCCTCACCTATAGAAATTATTCTCTCTGAGGAAGTTTAGCAGTTTTTGTGCCTGAGAATAGTTTTTCTTAGTACACAAGAATCTTTAGAATTTCTGAGCTGTATTCAAAGGCAATTAGTTATAGATGTCCTTAAAAATAGCTTTGGCATTCTTAATACTCTCTGAGAACACGAAGGTACACAGAGGTTTTATAGTCACTGCTTTGGGAATAGTGTACACTGTTCTTTATTTCTCCAAATAAAACTATGTAAAATTATTTATTTTCCAAGTTATGTTGGAGGAAATATTTATTCTATCTACTAATCTGAGCTTAAGCTAAATATCAAAAGTGATGATGCATGATGAAACATGAAGTTTTAACCAAACAAAGAATGAGTAGATAATGCAAAAGGAATGCTTTTCAAGGACATGTGCTGTATATTTGGGACTATACAAAAATTCAAAATTTAAAAAAGCATAATTTTTAGGGTGTCTGTTAATCACAGTGGCAGAGAGAGTATAAAACATATTGTGTCTGTCAAGTTGTAGGTCTCCTATCTAGATAACCTCAAAAGAACAATTTATATAGTCTGAACATAACCCACCCCATTTTCTGGAAGTACCTAGACTGCTCTCATCAAAATTAACTGTTTTCTTCTCTTTTCCTCATGGAACTTTGTTTTCATGTTCATTGCTTTCAGTTCCTTCTCTTTCTATTACATGTAGTTGTTTATAAATTTCCTTCCCTTATTAGGTTATCAACTTTTGAGGGTAGAAGTTTATTCACCTCAGAATCCATTAAAAACTTATTGTGCAATGATCTCTCAGAGTAATCAAAAATAAATATTAGTTGAGAAATGCATGAAAACTAGTCATAAAAATATTTCCATAAACTGCATCAAAATTTTAAAAAATAGTAATATTTTATCAACCAACAATCAGAAAGTACATGAAACATAATTTTGGTGATAGAATATTTGTAGCAATGACCCCTGTTCTAAAGCTGGGAAGCATATTGAATGTTTAAAAGTTAAGTCAGAGAAGTAAGAGGAATAACTGTTTTAGGGTAACTTCTCATATTGTAGATGATTTAATTCTTTATCTAGAAGTTTTAAAATAAAATATAGTAAAGACAAATATTCAAATTCACAATAGAGCTCTTTGAAACTTGATGTATAAATTCTAGAATTCATCTGGAAATGTGAAGGGACATAAACAAAAGCACAACTATTCTTTAAATGCTCATTGGAAAAGCTGAAATGGGAAGTATATAATTTTAAAAGTATCTTCTATCCTAATGCTTTTGATGGCTTCTGTTATACCTTCCTTTTTCTTTCTTTCTTTTTTTTTTTTTTGGCAAATCTCTTGTACATCCTAGTACTTTTGTTTCCTCTCATCTATATGTAATAAAAAATCTAATCCTGTATAAATCAAACTTTTTGCTTCTCTCATCAGTTCAACCGACCCTTCCTCCACTGCACCCCCACTCATAATAAGTTCTGTTCTATTTTTGTCCACTTGCTAGACTGCTTCTGACTCATCCAGGATTGGGCAGGAACAAGGAGTATTCAAAAGATACTGGTGGTATTGAAGTCTTGCAGTAGGCATTCTTCTTGTGGTAGTTGCCCACTCTATATGTGTCTTCTGAGATATTTTTGTTTGCTCTTTTGAGAGCCCAGTCTTTGGGACTCCCATAGTGCATCTTGTACATGACTGATAGTCTTAGTGATTAAATTCTTGTAGAGGCCCTCAGCATCTGCATTCAGATAGTTTACCCTAAAGACATTTTTTCTTCTAGAGTTCTCTTGCATCAGCAGTCAACCTCCTTAAATAGGGTTATTGCACAATTATTTATGGGCTGTTATGGTCTCAAATTCTTTTTTTTTTTTTTT
>VBSM01000272.1:66186424-66261730 GCA_008086735.1 Cheirogaleus medius
AAAAACACTGTAAACTAAATAGTCTTTTCTATCGCGACCTGAAATACTACATCTTGATGAAATACTTATCCTGATGACTCCTAATAGCTGTAGGTGGTGTTTAGAAAACAGTGTCTGCCTCTCTCAGCTGGCAGCCATGAAAATGTGCAGAAGATCCAAATACTACTGTGTTCTTAATGACTTCTTTACCCAATGGTTACCATGGCATCAGAACCTTGGTGTGCATATGTACCTAGTCTCACAGATTACTGCGGTGGGATGGATGGATCCTGCATGGAGTCTGGCAGGGCAGAGGTTAAAATCCCATCCCAAGCAGCCATATGCCCCTGCTGTTCCACTAACAAGAATGAGTGGATCAGCAGGGACTCCATGGTACAGTGCTGATGAGCCTAACTGGCAACAGATGCTCTATTCCCTGGAAGCAAAGCATGGAAGCAAGTAAAAGAGAAGGAAATGAGGACTTGAAAGTACATCTCATTGCAATTACACCTTCATTTTGGAGAAAACCCAACCAGTTATTAAGGGACTAGATTGACAATAAAAAGGTGGTACCCCATCCTTCATACCCTCTGATCTTTTAAGACAATTCTTTCAGTTCTTAAGTCACAAAATGAGATATATGGATTAGATAACTTCCAAGATTGCTTCAGATTTGACATTCCATGTGTTCACTTGTAACTTTCTTGATTTTTCTTGAAATTGGCTAGAATCTTGAAATTTGAACCATGAAAAATGCTTTTTGTTTGTTTGTTTGGAAGAAAGAATGGTATATCGGAAATAACCTGCGTTTTGGAATCAGAAAGACAAGGGCTTGACTTGTAAACCTGTCTGTTGCTATGTATCTTGAGTATGTCTCCTCAGGTTTTTAATTTATAGAATTGACAAACTATTAATAATACCTAACTTGCAAGGCAGTAGTAGGATAATTTAATGCTCATCGCACTCTGTACAGAAATATTTCCTTTAGCCTACTTGCAAATGTAATGGGAATTTAAATATGTCAGAAAATATATTTATATGTTATGCAAAGAAAATTCTTTACTGCGAAGGCTAAAAAATATTATAATTTACTTAATTATACCTCACTCTTAAGATCCTTGATGATATATCCAGGCTTTCATTCATATGCTTTAATTTTGTTCTGTTAATTCACATTTTAATCCATATCTGACAAACTTAAGTCTTGTATGTCTGAAGTTTTTCATGCCTAATGATTTTCACATTTGGCATACCTGATGATTGTAATCATTACCTCAATTATATTCAGTTTAAGAGACATACTTTTTATAATTAGAACAACAGATTCTTTTCTGTTGTTGTTTTACATTCATTTAAAAAAAGTATATCAAAATGCAAAAATGTTTGTCCACTGGCACAAAATTCTGAATTCTGTGTTGAAGATGCAGAAGTGCAAGATATATCAGGAAAGTTTGGATAGTATGAAAACTGAACTTAACATATTTTCACACTTTGAGTCAATTTTTGATAAAACTATTTTCAGTTTCCTATTCTGCAATTTGTAAGTAAATTTGAAAGATTTTGCATTTTTTCATTTCCCAGACTAAGACCTTCCAGTCAGTGGAAAATCTAAAGGGTTTACCATGTATTTACCTGTTGCCCGTTTTCAAGGACATATCAAAATCTTTGAATCATTTTCTCTTAGGCTATCTTAATGTGTAGATGAGTTTTCCATATTGTCTGTGTTATACATCTTTAATTTAGAAACAAACAAACAACAAATAGACAATATAGAAAGCAAAGATAAACAATCCAGAAACAGTTTTTATTCACATTTTCGTGCATAACTATCTAGAATTTTTTTTTTATAATCGTGCCAAACAAGTATGTGGCTAAGCGATATTGTCACATTTATGAATTAAGTGACACAATATATCCATTGATAACATATTATTTTAAACCCTTTTGAAGAAGATGTTGGTGAAAGAGATGAGTGACCCAAGATTGGAGACTGGTAACTTATCTTTTTACCTGCATTGATTCTATTCAATAACTTATATGCTCTTTAGGGAAAAAATACTCAGAAAGAAAGTAATTTTTATAACTTCACAATGTTTCAAAATCTTCAGACATAACAAATTCCTTAGTAGTAATTGATCCAAGTATGAACTATCAAAATTCTTATTAAGCTTTAAAGGTAACATTGAGTATGTTCTATAGCTATCAGCATGGAATCAAAATTAGTTTTATACTGTCAAAAGTAAATAGTCATGATTGTATGAAACAAAGAAATAACAGAAGATTTTATGAACAACAAATGTGTCTCAAAATTTATCATTTAGATGAGTTGATGCTAAATGAATCAGAACCCAAGATGGGCTTTTTCTTCCCTCTTAAAAATATATTTTAGTTGAAATCTTAGGAGGGGAAATATTTAGCAAGAAATTGGTTGTTATTTTATCAATACAAACCATACAATCAATTTTGTGATATTTTATAAAGACATAATTCTATCATCTCTAATAGGGTAGAATTTTTTAAAGTAGAGCTTTTAAGTTTGAAAAGGCAGCTGCTATGCATGTCTTATGAATCTTTACTGTGAATTCATTATAGTGGATTATTATGAAATGACTGGGATGAAAGCAGCAATCTAACTGGGATGAAAGCAGCAATCTGGCTTGCTGAGAAGCTCCCTTCTCCTGTCATCTACTTGTGGAATTTAAACCATAGAGAAGGGCAAATGTCACATTAAAGTACCTACTTAACTACTCATGAGCAAAGGCATTTGATGATTTCTGATGTTGGCTGCATCCTCTTTTTATATTTTTTATAGTGGTATGAACTGTGGCACTCATTATTTACCTTTGCAATGACCCTCTCTATTTTCATTGTCAATATGGCGAATATTTGTAGGAGCAAAAAGATCAATTTGGTACAATGACAATAGCTGAGGATAAGATTTTTGGTGATACTTGAAATTAAGCAAGTATGTATCAGGCTCTAAAATAAAGTTATGTTTAATTATGGAAAGCAAACTGAACCATTATTTTAACCTCTTCACTGGTTCTTTCTTTAAAGCAGAATAATTTAGTTAGTTAGCAAAAAATTGCATATATGTATTTTTAAACCTGAGGACACACAAATATTTTAAATACGTATAACCTCTCCATTTAAAATTATTTTTGAAGGAAGGTTTTTAAAAGCAAAATGATTTTTTTAAAAATACATGATTTTCATGTTTTTCTAGTTAAATTGACATCTCTCTATTAAAATGTATTACAGAGTCTACAAATGCTGAAGTTTTTGTTGCCTAATAACATAGAAACATTTCTTTTATAAAAATGTAGTAGTATAGGACAGGTATAAAATATCAATTCTTGATTATTCACTTCAGTGAAAAAGGATATGTAATACAAAACATTGAAATATAATATAGTCTGTGTTCTATTTAAAAGGCCACAGTCATAGTCCTTTCTTTCTTAGATTGTCTGCAGTATAATTATAATCCCTATATACACAAGGAACACAGTCTCTTAATGAAATCACATTGAAGAGGTAGCTCATAAAAATAATAAAAATTGTATCTTCACTCTATATTTCCATCTCTAGAAAAAAAATCTTTGCAAAATCTTTTTGTTCCTCTCCTTGTAGGTGAGTCAGATTTGATGACTACTTAAATCTCCTTCTAGAATTTTAAACTCTAGATTAATTGTAATAATCTTCAGATATATCATTTCAGTTTGAGGTCTTCTTTAGTCTACATTGAGTCCCAGTGCAATGTCATATAACTTTATCTTTACTTCTGAACTCATTTTCAAGGGGTTGGAGTTTATACGCACAGAAATAGTATAAAGAGAAATAGGAGATAAATTCTGTATCCCTACAAATAATAAAGGTTGATAGAGTGGTTAAAATTCACTCCAGATTATCTCCAAGATAGAGTACGAGTATAAGGGCAACTGTGGGTTCACTATTCTTAACTCTTTATTGACTTAATTGCTAATAATGATGATACAATTTTCAGCATGGGATAAATCTAAATTGAAGGAAGAGGTAGGTAATAATCTTACTTTATCCTCTCTCATGCCAGCCTACCAAAAATAGTGAGGATTGAATTATTAATCAGCAAACATATCGAGGTCTGTAACACTTAGAGATATCATTTAATAGCATGTGGCATAAAAGCAATCACTGTAATAATTTCTATTCAATAAGGAAGACTCAGTAATGGTAATTGAGGAGAAGTTTTAATTTTCCAACCCTAAACTCCAAGATATTTTTAAAATCTTTTACCTACCACCCTTTATGCCGCAGCAGGAAAGATTTTGCAGCCATTCTTGAAAAAATAGACAGGCACATTAAATATTTTGCAAAACTAAGCTGAAAAGCATATTTCCTTAAGATTTTACATTGCTTGTATATATACAAGCAAAAGTTAGCATTGGTGGCAGCCAAGTATAGAAATTTAGTTTAAAAAAACTCTATGTTTATAAAATATAAACTATAAACACATAAAGCATAGTTTCCTGATAATTTATTGTGATTTCTATTATGTTTCAAGTGTCTGTGTCTTCACCAGTTGGTGGGTGTACATTTTACCTCTTTGCCATTTTTTCCATGATTGAAGGGATACTGATTTCTTTTGTAGAGTTTTTCTCCCCCAAGTAATTTCAGAAATCCCAAGCACCTACAGTTTTGTTTTGATTGGTGTTCATTGCTGTCGAGTGTAGATAATTATACCAGGAGTGTCTAACATTTCAACAGAGATGCTCTCTCAGCTGGAACGTTGAAGCCATCATCAAGAACATCAATTGCCACCTACATTCCCACCTTGTGCATATGACAGTACCTTGAAATAAACCATTCCCAGGGCCAGTGAAACCAGACACCAACTGTTGTATTTCAATCACATGTATTTGTATTGTCACTGCTAAGTAGAAAGGAGGATTTGCCTTTTCTGTTACTCTTCCTTGCCAACTTTCACAACCAGATTACTTGAGCTTCAATGTGCCAGTAGTCAATGATGAGCTTTTCTCAGTCACTTTCATAGTTTGTCAGGTGTGTATTCTGTAATCTCAATTTTACACAAGTGCAGCTCCGAATCATAAGATTTCTGTCTTTATGAACCAAAACCAAAGTAGTGGTGGAGTATAGATCTACTGCATCCCTTCAGAGCTGGTGCTGGTAGAGTTTAAATTCAGCTACATCCCACTGACACTAGATGCCACCTATGGGCAAGGACACCTGATTCGCTCATAACTGCTTTAATGAAGTGAGGTGGAGGCTTCAGCTCTCAAAGCAAAGTTTTATGATTAATCCAAGTATTACATGTGTAAGATGATGCATCTCTTTCAATAAGCATGTGCTACTACTTTTACCCAAGGGTGGATTTTATACTGAAGCAGAACTACCACTCGTGGTAATCTCATTCTTTGGCCCTGAATCATGTTCTCAGTCCTTGTCACCGTATCTCTCCCTAGAATGAACTTTCCCTCAGAAGACCCTGCAATTTATCCTCTGCAGGGTATCCTGGTCTATAAAACATGTTTGTATACATTTAGACACCATTGTGAAAAGCCTTCTATTGCTATCTTCTCTGCTAAGGGTTTCAGGAAGATTCTCAGTTCTTATTTGAATAAATTGGTTCATCCATTCAACAAATACATATTCATTATTCACAACACACTAGGAAAAGACACAGACATAGAGTTAAAAAAAGAGAAAGAGAGAAACAAAAAATTGCAAACTCCTCTAGCTTTTTCTCTATAGTGGTTATAGAATAAAAAATTGTATGTGTAAGAAATAACATGTCAGATAGTAATACATGCTAAAGAGAAAAATTAAACAAAGAAGTAGTACTAGGTTGTGCTAGGAGTAAGGATGGTTTTTAATTTTACATAGAGTGATTAGGGATTGCAGGCATATGAAAGACATATTTGAGCCAATACATGAAGAAACTCAGGAAGTGAGCCAAGGCATCTGGGAGGGATCAGTGCAGGCAGAGTGTGCCAAAAGTGTGCAGTCCTGAGGAGGGAGTGTCCTGGGTGACTGTGGCAGGAATAGACATAGGATTGAGCTCTTAATGCCCTAGAACAGCAACTTCTATGTTCCTTATCTGGTCTAGTCAATACACTCATTTATAATGGAAAGAAAAAAAATATAGATTCATCTACTCCAGATTAACTAGGGACACAGAAAAGGACAGCAGACACTGAAGAAACAAGATAAATAAAGATGCTGACACATCAAGGTAAAATAATGTGCATTGTCATATCTCGCTAAGGATAGAATTCCTTAGTGAGACGTGATTAAAAAATAATGTAGGACTAACATGTATTTACATTGGAAAGCATTGGTCCAAGTTCTCTGCTTATTAAGCAGTGTATATAATGCCTAGAGTAGTAGTCTTAGAGGAATTAAACAATTTTCCATTAGTTTAGTGTTTTATTTACAAGCTTTCTTAAATATGGGAACTTTTGGCAATGGAAACCCAATTATAAGCACATTCAAACTGTGTTGCATTGAACAAACAGCTAGAAGAAAATAAAATCTGGCAAAATTCTCAGATACTATTTTAAATAGCATATGTCCAACTTAGTACACTTTTCCTGATTTGGGCCCATAGTCTTCGTTCACCACATATTTCACAGGTACCTCTTATGTTCAAGGCTCTGTGGTAGGTGTACGGATGCAGCAGTGAACCAAATTATATCCTTACCTTCATAGGGTTTATGTGCTAGTAGGCAAGGCAGACATGTGTCAGGTACTGAGTGCTATAAAGAAAAATAAAGCTGGATAAGTGGATAGAGAATTTCCATGGGACAGTTCTTTGGGAAGGCATATTGATCAGATATGCTAGGGTAACAAATGAACCTCTACATTTAGTGGCTTTAAAAACAAAGCATTTTTCCTGTTCATGCTGTCTATACACTATGGTACCAGGCTCTGCTTACTGAAATCATTAAGAGGTCCAGGGTGAAGAAGCAGGTATCATCTTTGATGTTGCTGGTCATTGTGCTAAAGAGCAAAGAAAATTCTGGGGAAACTAGAACCAGCAAATGTGACACATCTTACTTCTACTTATTATTCATTCATTGCCCCAAACTAGTCTCACAGCCCAAACAGCCACAGAATAGTGGGGAAGTTGAGAGACCTAAATATATTTATTAGACAGTACTAATGATCACCAAAGAAGGCATGTCAGATAAAGAAGAACTCTCTGAGGAAGCGCCATTTGAGCTGAGACCTGAAGAAAATGAGGGAGTGAAGTTGGAGCACTTCTAGCAAAAAGGAGAGTAAGGAAGTTAAAGCATATTTAGTTTGTTAAAAAAAGTAGTAAAGACTTCCTCAAAAAAAGTGAAATTAATAAAAAGTAAGAACATAAAAAGAGAAGCTAAAGATGGAGAAAAAATCAATTGCAAATTATCTATCTGGTTGGGGAGATGTAGTCAAAGTATACAAAGAACACTTACAAGTTAATAAGAAGAAGACAAATAACTCAATTCTCAAAACATGAGCAAAATATTTGAGACACTTTACCAAAGAAAATATATGATTAGTAACTGAATACATAAAATATTTTAAACATAATTAATAGAAATGCAAATTAAGCTATAATAAGTTACCATCAGACTCGGTAGAATAGCTATAATTAAAACTGACAATATCAAGTGTTGCAAGAATGTGGAGAAACCAGACCCTCATATGTTGCTGGCGGGAATGTAAAATGGTAAACCTACTTTAAAAAACAGTTTGGCAGTTTCTTAAAAAGTTAAATAGACACTTATCATACAACTTACTAATTTCATTTCCAGTTATATAATGAAGGAAAATGAAAATATATGTTTACACTTAAGACTTAGACATTAATGTTCATAGCAGCATTATTCAAAATAGCCAACAATTAGAGAAAATCCAAATGACAATGAAGTGGTGAATGGATACACGAAACTAGTATATCTATATAGTGGAATACTAGTTAACAATAAAAAGGAATGAGCTACCAACACTTGCTACGATACAGACAGGCCTCAAAAACATTATACTAACTGAAAGAAGCCAGAACAAAAGCCTTCTTTATATTGTATGATTCCATTCATATTCAATTACCACAAGAGGAAAACTATTATATAGATACAGAATGCAAATCAGTAATTTCTTGGAACTATGAGTGGGGGCAAAATTTGACTGAAAATTGGCACAGGATACCTTTTTTGGAATAAAGGAAGTGTCCTAAGACTAGACAGTTTTGATAGTTATAGAATGGCATAAATTTACTAAAACAAATGTACAATTAAATGGATGGATTTTGTGGTATGTAATGTATGCTTCAATAAAGCAGTTTTTACAAAGAACAAAATAAAAGAAACAGTGAAGAGGCCAGTGTGGCTCTCCTAGAGAAAGGAGGGAAAAGAGCCACAGGCAGTGTGGTTAGAGGTGTACCCAATGGACCATTACACCATGGTTAAAGCCTTGGCATCAGAGCTTGGGCTCTTTATACGTTTATGGGAAGTCAATGAACTGTTTTCAGTATTAGAAATACTCAAATTAATTTTTGTATTTAAAGAATGCTCCAGGTTGACTTGCTGTAAGATGAAATTGAAAACAATGAATTAAGATGCTTGTACAGTAATTCAGGCAAGAAAACAACAACAAAAAATTAGACCAAGAATAGTAAACCAGAGGTGGCAAAAAGTAGTCTGCTCTGGAATAAGTTTGATAAATAGAGCTTTCAAGATTAGTTAATGGATGTGATCAGTTTACTAGACTTTTTGTCATTTTTATTAACAAACAATATGAATAAATAACTTCCTTATCCCATTTCTGACCCACTGCTCAGAACTAAGTACAGCTGTAAATCAATATTTAAGTCTTAACTTTAAGGCTTAGGGTGAAGGGAGTCACTGATAGGATGTGGATCATGAAAGTTTGATGCTTACATATTTTAGCAATTAAAAACAAAAAATAAAATCACTTTTTTTGTTGTTTTTCATGAGGTTATTTTTTAAAGTATCATTAAAGCTGCATCAAAATGACCATGTCAAGTTTTTTTGTTCGCCCTTAAAATTATGTATTTTTATTTGAGACTACAAAAATTTACTGCAGGTCTTCATGATAACCATTCAAAACAATTGAACAGAATTAGGCCAATGGACCTCAATTTTTATTATATAAAATTTGTAATTTAGGTTAACAGCTTAGTGCTCAAATAAATAAAATATAATCTGTAGATATTTCTGAGTACAATTTCCCTTCTTCAAATCTGAAGTATGATTTTCTATTATGATAATGCATTTTATTTTTGAAGAATGATTTCAGAGTAATTTTAAGTAATTAAATATATTGGATAGTAATTTTGAAAATTGCATGTGTGAAGGAAATAGGTATAACAATTTGTCTTTGCTTTTTATAGGTTGAACTTATAGAACTAAACATAACATATATAAATTTTGAAGGAACAAAGAATTTAGGAAAAAGCAAATTGTACAACTGGTTTCAAGTATTGTAACATTAGAGTTTTTACAATTTCTCCTCTCAGGAAATTAAGATGACAGAAAAGTTTATATTACCACCAATGATTGTAAGAAATTTTATTTTAAAAGACTTTCTTCCAAGAAGTTTAAATTATAAACCCCACATTTAAAGTAACAATTATTTATTTTTGTATATAGTCTAAATAGTGAATGCTAGGTGACTCTTTTATGACTATTGAAACAGTCAGTCTCATTTTCTTTCTGGAATACAAACTCTGTTCCCTGAAGCAAAATAATTACCCCCATGTGATGCTTCTGATTATTTTGATTTTTCTATAATTGTTTAACAAATTTTAAAATCTCCTTAGTAAGAATAGTTTTATAGTAGAACAAAACAAAACACACAAACAAACAAAAAAATGCCACTCTCTGGAATAACAGACTCCAACATCTTAGTGGCAGAGGTTAATAAAAGTTTGGTTCTTACTTATTTAAATATCAAAAGCTCTCTTCTAGTAATTATTTCATTAAGCTAACGTTTATCCTCGTATCTATGACATCGTCAGCACATGATTTTCTTTTTGTTTGTCTATATTAAATTGATGAATGGGAAAGATTATGTGGGAACTTGCATGAGAGGTTTCTCTGGGCCAAACTGGGAAAAGGTACAGGTCACTACTACTTTCCTTTCCATGACTGGTCAGAGCTCACTCATAGTGTAACAAATAATAATTGTGTCCTTTTTCGTACAAAAAATAAGAAGAAATGAGGTTATTGAACAGCCATCAGTCTCTGTCACAACTATCAAGAAGCTGTATATTATTTTTAGATATCTAGAGAAAAAAATCCTTATTTAAAAATTGCTCTGTTCAATATTTATGTAATGTCCATATCAAGATGGGATCATTTCTTTCTGGCCTTTTTAAAAAATAATAGCTTTGTTAATGTATAATTCACATACCATAAAATTCACTCTTTTATAGAGTATAATTTGGTGGGGGTTTTTGTGTATTCATAAAGTTGTATAGACAGCAATACTCTCTAATTCCAGAACATTTCATTACCCCAAAGCAGCCCTTTATATATTAGCTGTCACTCCTCCCTCTCCTTTGATACCAGTTGCTGGAAACCACTAATTTACTTTTGTCTTTATGGAATTGCCTATTGTAGACATATCATATAAGCTGGATCATAATTGCATGTGTTTTTTTGTGTGAGGCTCCTTTCACAATACAATTACATAAGTATTGAAAAGAGTAATCAGCATAATCTGTTTAAATTTGATTCATGATATAGCATGTATCAATACTACATTTCTTTAATGACTGAGTAACATTCCATTATTGGATATGCCTCGCAAGTATTTGGGTGGACATAAATTTTCAGTTTTTCTTGCATACATACCTAGGAGTGGAACTACTTGGTCAAATGGTAACTCTTTGTATAACTCCAGAAACCTCTAAACCATTTTCCAAAGCTGTTGCAACATTTTGTATCCCCAGCACCAATGTATGAGGGGGTTCTGATTCCCTCACAGCTCCAAAGCTTATCATCAGCTTTGTGATGATAGTCATCCAGGAAGGAAGGTATAAAGTGGTATCTCATTGTGGTTTTGATTTGCATTGCCCTAAAGACTAATGATGCTGAGTGTCTTTTCATATATTTATTAATCATTTATACATCTTCTTTAGAGAAATGTCTAAATCTTTTCTGCATTTTTTTAAAAAATTGGGTTATCTGTTTTTATTTTTAAATGATTTTTTAAATATATTTTGGACACAAATCCCTTATCATATATATGATTTACAGATATTTTCATCTGTTCTGTGGGTTGTCTTTTCATTTTCTTAATCGTGTCTTTTGAAGTACAGTTTGGGTTTTTTTTAAATTTTAATTTAGTCCAACTTATCTAAGTTGTCTTTTCTGACTTCTGATTTTTTGGTCACATTACCTAAGAAACCATCACCTAATCCAAAGTAAGGAAAATTTGATCCTATGTCTTCTAAGAGTTGCATAGTTTTAGCTCTTACATTTAGATCTTAGATTCATTGTGGACATATCATATAAGCTGAATCGTAACTGTATGTAGTTTTTTTTTTTTTTTTTTTTTTTTTTTTTTTTTTTTTTTTTTTTTTTTTTTTTTTTTTTTTTAGAGACGGGGTCTCGCTCTTGGTCAGGCTGGTTTCGAACTCCTGACCTTGAGCTATCCACCCGCCTCGGCCTCCCAGAGTGCTAGGATTACAGGCGTGAGCCACCGCGCCCGGCCCTGTATGTGGTTTTTAAGTTAAATTTAATTTATGATCTGAGGTAAAGGTCCAACTTCATTCTTTTGCATGTGTAAATCCAGTTGTCTCAGCACCATTTGTTCAAAAGATTATTCTTTCCCCATTGAAAAGTCTTAGAACTTTGCTGGAAATCACTGAACATAAATTTAAGCATTTATTTATAGACTCTTAATTTTATTTGTGAATGTCTTTCATTTTGTCAGTACAATACCCTTTAGATTGCTGTAGCTTTGCTGTTAGGTTTTAAAATCAAGAAGTGTGAGTACTTCAAATTTGTTCTTTTTCGAGATTGTTTTAATATTTAGGGTTTTTTGCATTACTATGTGAAGTTTAGGATTAGCTTGTCAATTTCTGCAAAATATTAGCTGGAATTTTGATAGTAACTTTGTTGAATCTATATGTCAATTTAGGAAACACTCTCATCATAACAATATTAAGCCTTCCTATACATGGACTGAGATGTCTTTCCATTGATTTTGGTCTTCTTTAATTACTTTCAGCAGTGTTTCACAGATTTCAGTGTAGTATTTTTTACTGTTTTTGGTTAAATTTATTCCTAATAATTTTATTCTTTTAGATGCTATCATAAATAAAATTACTTTGCTAATTTTATCTTGATTGTTCCTTGCTAGAATGTAGAAAAACAACTGATAGCTGTGTATTTATCTTGTATTCTTTAACCTTGATGAACTCATTATTAGTTCTAACATTTTGTGTGATTGTGTGTGCATATTCCTTAAAATTTTCTATATACAAGATTATGTCATTTTCAAGTAGACATCCTTTTACCATTTCCTTTCCAATATATTAATATATGCTTTTTATTTATTTTTTGGCACAATTTCCTTGTTATAACCACCAGGACACTGTTGAATAGAAGTGGTGATAGCAAACAACCTTGTCTGGATCCCAATTTTAGGGGAAAGTGTATGAGTTTTCTATAGATGGCCTTTATTGGTTTAGGAAAGTTCCCTTATAATCATAATTCCTTAAGTGTTTTTTAAAAAAATTTTCCAATCTTTCATTTTACATGTTTTGATGGAAGACATCAGAAATGTCCTGTGAAAGACACGGTTTGCTGAGCTATAAAAGGACATTAAATGTGTAGTTCCGTTTTTAAAAGAATATACATTTTAATATAGAGTACTTTGCTGTGAGAATGAGTCAACATTCCTATGGCAACACATTTCTAGTTATTCTGCCAATTGGTATGCTTGATTCACAGTGTGACAACATGCTAAGCGCTATGTTGTTTTTTTTTTTTAAAGCCCATCATGGTACTCAAGAATTATTAACTAATGACTGTCTAGAGCACCAGTATAATGTGGGAATGGTATAATTTTGCCTTTAATTCTAGAAAAAAAGTCATTAAACATTGCTTATTAGACAACAGAAAAGTATAAGAGATAAGATCAAAATATAAACTAAACATTTAGTTAACATCACTTACAAATTTCAAAATACTTACTAAAAAATGATTCTAGTTGCCTTATGTTAGCATACTATTAGGAAATAGTTTTTCATTACCTCTTAATATATAGGTATCTATTTCTTCCTCATGAATACTGTACATATGGTTTTACATGGCATAGCTTTAGAGTACCAATTAAAATATGCTTATATTTTATGAGTATATTATATACATATAAGTTTTTAATGATTTAATAAATATGTATAAATATATAACAGCATATCTATATGCTTTATGAATATATAGTATTAAAGTATTTCAACAAAATTATTACTCTTTCTTTACACAGCATGGATACTGAACTATGATTATTAAGAAAGGTGGGGATACTAAAAGCTTTATGAGATTTTTCCATTAGAAAAATATGTACTATAAAACATCTACAATATATATAGGTAAGATAGGTAAATAAATAGATTGAAAATTAGCTTTATAGTACCATTCCATTAAATTATAATACAAGAAATATCAATTAAAAATACTCTTCAAAAACCTCTTCACATTGATTCCATCTATCAGCTTAAGATACAACTTTCCACATGTATTGTTTAGTGACAAAAATTCATGGGTCAGAACTCATTTTATTAAAAGTTACAAAACTAAATGTCTGTATCTTAAACAAGTAAATAAAGTGAATTTGTTGTCTCACATATTTGGGAACTTTGAGCCATGACATTGGCTTTTTGGCACAACTATATTGAGGAGCTCAAGTAATAACAAGAATTTATCTTTAAATAAATGAAGATCTTTTTATAAACCCATATGAGGCATTCTTAGGCAGGCCTTCACCAGGAGTTAGCAGCAGTAGCTACCTTAGTTCAGAAAACATTATATTATTTGTTCAGCTATTGGTCTTGGCAAGAAAAAAATGTTCCCTCTGACAGTTACCTTGGTTTAGGTTATCTATCAATCTCTTAATCAATGTATACAGCCAGCAAATTAGAGAAATTTGATTGACCAGGTTTAAGTAGCATAATTTTCATGGATTTTAGAAAATATATTCAGTCCTGACCTAAAACCATAAAGTGAGTAGTTCCTCAAAATAAGATATCTATAGTAGAAAAAAAAAAAGCAATAAAGAAAATAGGTAACTATTATTCTGTAGAAAGAAATCAATACAATATTTTTGTTGTTGTTCAAAATCTTCAGATTATAAAAACAGAAAATAAAGCAATTCATATTAACATTCTTACCGAGGTTATAACAAAAATTTGATCAAATATGAAGGATGACCAAGTCCTGCTTCTAGGTATGATAGACTGAGACCATACCAGATGACTTTCCTCTGAAGAAAACAACACCCTAGACATGATTTTAAAAAGCAGCTACCTTGAAATACCAATGATTAAAGAGTAGAGAAAGGGAGTAAGAAAGAAAGTTGCCTGTCAGCAGACCAGCACAATAAAAAATTCTAAAGGAAGTCTTCAAGATGAAAGGAAATGATACAAGATGAAAAATTAATTCCTAAAAGTAAATGAAGAACATTTGCATAGGACCTCCCCCCATAAACACATGCTCAGTAGCAGGTCCTGTGCTCCAGGTTTCACACTCTATGGTCATGGTCTAAAAATTCTTCATAATTTTATCCTTGAATCTTCTGTTGTATATGAAATCCTGGGCACTTTGAGTCTCAGCTCACAAGTGGTCACACTTCCCAACACCTCCTGTCCTAGAGAACCCAGAATGTGTTCTAAGCTACCTGCTTCTGCATCCACATCTGGCAACCATGGCTATTCTCTGCCACCAAAGAGGGCCTGGGTTATGACTGTAAGAAGGTCAGGACCAGGTACATCTGCCCTGTGCACTGAAATGGGCAGGGTACTGGGCATCTATGAGGGGTGTACTCAGCCCATGAATATCCCCCACATTAAATAGCAAATAAAAAACCTACCATGATGGTTTAAGGCAGAGAGAGATGGTGGTCGAAAGGAAAAGTTTGTCCTGCCTTTTGAATAACAGAGTCCTACATTTTCATATTTTCTTGGGCCCTGTATATTATGTAGCTGTCCCTAATCTGGGTAAAGGAAAAGCCTATTTAAGTTTGCTTTTTCTCTCTTACTTTCTACATAAAACCTATTACTATTGAAAAACTAAAATTATAAGACTGTTTTGTGGAGTTTATGACATGTGAAACAAAGCAACTAATAAAAAGAGAAAAATCTGAAATGATTCTGGAGCTGTTACCCTTCCATATGGGTATGTGAACAAAGGCAGACTCTAGTGGTAAGTGCACATTTACTTGGAGAAATGTACATAGAGGCTATCCAAATAATTTCCCATCTTTATCACTTTTAAACTGGGGATAACTGCAGTCCTTGCAACATGCTCAACAGCAGTGATGGTGAGGGGAGGCACTCTCTGAAAAACCTTGTCGTATTTCTGACTGGAAGATCAGACAAGTGAAGCCAGGCCTCATGGTTGCTAAAGGGGGTGTGGGAACACCAGAAGAGAAAGGGCTAGAGAATGGAACCCCTAAATCTGTCTGTCCACATGTCTTACTGCCCCTCAAAATGTACATATGCATAACAGACTCAACAAGGCCAAATAAGGGAAATAATATCAGAACAAAGACTAGTTGTACACTAAACAAAGTTTTTTAGTTCGAACTCAGACAAGAATATTATCTCCTAAAACAAAACAAAAATACTCAATGAATTAAAATTATAAAATCCTGAATCTTCACAGTTTTACATTGATAATGTTCAAGATAAAGTTCAAAATTATCTGACATAGAAATGTCCAAGAAAATTGAACACAATTTCAATAGAAAATAAAATCAATCAATATTAGCCCCAAGGCAAACCAAATGTTTGAACTAGCAGGCACAAATTTTAGAGGTTATTGTAACTATCATCAATGAAACACATGAGACAAGTAAAAAACAAAGTGTAAAATGATAGATCAATAACCAAAAAGTTCAATCATCATATTAAATGCTAATTGACTAAAAACTCTAATTAAAAGACAGAGACTGAATATAAAACAAACAAAAACAATTTTACAAATATGCAACTATGTGCTGGATCCATGAGACAAATTTTAAATAGAAAGACACAAATGGTTTGATGAAAATGAATGGATGGGAAAAATATATCATGCAAGGAGTAATCTTATGAAGGCTGGAGGGACTAGATTAATATCAGACAAAATAGATTTTAAAGTAAAACTTATTAGGAGACATGAGAGGTATTTTACAATGACAAAACTTGAATACAAGAAGACATAATAAACATAAACATGTATATTTTGAATACAGGACCTCAAAACCCATGGAAAAAATTTTGACAGAATTAAAGGGAGAAAGAAAAAAAAATTAACAATCATAGTTGATCTTTTAGCACTTGAAAGAACTAATCAAAAAATCAGGAAAGATGACAATTTTCTAAACACTGTTATCAACCACAGTGATTTATTTTATATTTATTTTTTTAAAAATGCACCTTGTAGCAATGCATTTCACATTCTCCTTAAGTGTGCATTATATGTTACCCGAGATAAAAAAAAATCAACTAATCACAAAAAATTTTCAAAGCGTAAAATGATAGAATGTTTACACAATGGAACTTAATTAGAAAAAATAAAAACCTCAAGTATTGGGAAACTAATGATATACTTCTAAGGTCAGTGAAGAAATAAGAATTTAGATTTAGAAAGAACAGAATTAGACACAAGAAATTAGAATGCTGTGAAATGAATAATATTAAAAATACAATATATCAAAATGTGTGGGATACAGATAAAGCCATGCTTTGACAAAAGTTAGTGTTTTATAATAGCATGCCATAATTAAAAAGACCAATCTCAAGTCAATTATGTAATTCTCTATCTTAAAAAACTGAAAATAGCAAATGAAACCCAAGCAAATAGATGAAAATAAATAATGAAGAAAGAAGCAAAACTCAATGAAATATAAAACAGAAAACAATAGGGAAAAACAAAAATCTGCTTCTTAAGAAAATCAACAAAATTGATAAACCTTTAACCAAATTGATTAAAAAAGAGAGAGAACATACAAACTACTAATATCAGGAAAGAAAGAGGGGACATCACTGTGCATTTTTCAGACTTTAAAATGGTAAGGAAATATGAACAACTTTATGCCAATAAATTTGAAAGCCTATATAAAATGGATAAATTTATGGAAAGATACAGATTAAGAAATCTGTCCCAGGAATAAATAGAAATTTTGAACAAACTAAGTAAATGAAATAAATTGAGTTTGTAACTAAAAGACTTTCCCCAAAGAAAACTCCAGGCCCTGATGGCTTTAATGGTGAATTATTATCTAACACTTCAAGAAGCAATAATACCGATTTTATACAAACTCTTTAATAAAGTTGAGTAGGAGAGAACCCCCCTCAACTTATTTTTTGAAGTCAGTATTACTCTAAAGCCAGGATTAGACAAAGACAAGACAATAAAAGAGAACTACAAGCCAATATTTCTTAAATAAATTCAAAACCCTTAGAGCTGTGGTCCCCAATTCCCAGCCTCAAACCAGTGCCAGTCCATGGCCATTTAGGAACTGGGCCACACAGCAGGAGGTGATGGCGGGTCAGTGAGCAAAGCTTCAGCTGTATTTATAGCTGCTCCCCATCACTCCCATCCCGACATAAACTCCACCTCCTATCAGTTCAGCAGCAGCATTAGATTCTCATAGGAGCACTAACCCTACTGTCTACAACTGTGCATGTGAGGGATCTAGGTTGCACGCAACTTATGAGAAACTGATATCTGATGATCTGAGGTGTAGATAAAGTAGTGATGCTAGCACTGCAGAGTAGCTGCAAATACAAATTATCATTAGCAGAGAGGTTTGACTGCACAATAAATGTAATGCTCTTGAATCATCCTGAAACGATCCTCCCCCAACTCGTAGTCCATGGAAAAACTGGTCTCTGGTACCAAAAAGGTTGGGGACCACTGCCTTAGAGGAATATGTACAAATTGAATATAATAATATTTAAAGGAGAAAACTAATCATCCCAAGTAGAATTTATTCTTGAAATGCCAAGTTTGGTTGAACATGTGAATATCATTCAACATAATTCACCATGTTAATCAAATAAAAGAAAAAAACATGATTAGTTCAATAGATCCAAATATTTTGACAAAATTCAAAACCTTTTATTACACAAACAGCACATTAGGAATAAAAGCAAAATTTTTCCCCTGATCAAGAGCAACTATGAGAAACCTACAGTTAACCTCACTTCCATTGTGAAAGACTAAATGCTTTCTATTTAACGTCAGAAAAAAGGCAAAAATATCGGTTCTTATCACTTCAATTGAACATTGTTCTGGAGGTCATACTCAGTGGTATTAAACAAAGAAAAGAAATAAAAAGGATACTGGTTGGAAAAAATACACATACAAAATCAAGTGTATGGAAGACTCAAGGAAACCAGATAATGAAAAGCTGATTAAAATATATATAATATAGAAAATGTCTTAGAATAGGTAAAACACTTTTGAAAAAGATGAACATATTTGAGGAAAATTTCAGTACTTAATTTTATGACTTACTGTAAATCATTAATCAAGACTAGACAGAAATGTAGATTAATTAAACAGAATAGTAGGCCCAAGTAATAGACATGGGCAATTGATTTTAGACAAAAGTACCATATTAAATCAATGGAGAAAGGGTGGTGGTCTTTTCAACTAACAGTGCTGTACAACTTGAACATCCTTATTGAAACTAATGAACTTTAATACTTACCTCATATAATACAAAAATGTTAACTCTAAGTGTATCATAGTCCTAAAGATAAGAGTTAAAAATAAACTTCTAGGAGAAAACACGAGAAAAAAATGTATAATATTGAATTAGTCAGAGATCTCTTTAATAAGAAACAGAAAACACCCATCAATATAAAAAAAGAGGAAAAGAAACATAGAAGGGTGGGTTAGGAAAAATTAAAAGGAAATTGAAATATGGTAGATTTAAACTCAAAATATATCAATAATTATACATCAGTGGATATCAGTGAGATAAAAATTTTAAGTATTAGAAAGGTAAAAAAATCTCTGAATATTTAGAGAATATGATGTATTAGACATAGAGACAATATGTGCATGTATAAAATTCAAAAGTATGTATGGATGGATTATTGGAATCAATAATAGTTTTACAAGGCTGCTGGATACAAAATCAATATATAGAAATTAACTGTATTTCTATGAACAGCAAACAGAAAATGAAATATAAAGATGTTACTTAACAGTGTAAAATAAGACAAATCAATAAATAATTATAACCAAAGATCTTCAAAATCTTATAGGAAAATATTATAATAAGTTACTATAACATCATAAAAACCAATTAACTGACAATATAATGAAACAGATGTGGCGTATGCATAGAGTTGTATAATTAATCATAAAAAGAAGTCAATTATTCTCAACTTGATATATAATTTCAAAGCAATCCTTAAAAATAACATGTGTGAATGAGCATGTGAGTTTGTGTGCGTATCTATAGAACTGTATAAGCTAATGTTAAAATTAATATAAAAATTCCAAGAACAAGCAAAACATCATAAAGGAAAATAAGCAAGAGGGAGAACTTGCATTTCTAGAGTTCCAGACTTATATTAAAGCTACAATAATGTAGACAGTGTGGTGACAGGTTCAAGAATAGGCTAATAGAACACAATACACTATTGCTTTTGTAAACAGACTCATAAATATTTAGACACTTGGTATATGATAAAGAGAGAAAGGGTAGTCTTTTCAACAAATGATCTGTGGAAAATTAGAATATTCATATTTTTAAAAAGTGAAATGAAACATCTGCCTCTTCTCATGCACAAAAATGATATTCAAGTAGACTGAAGATTTAAATAACTTCCACAAGATAGTGATGGAGGACATGTTCATGTCCTCAAGGTAAAGCATTATTTTCTCAACAGGTGACAAAAAAACCAAACCTAACTATAAAGAAAATGATTATCAAAATTAACTATTCAAACTTCTTATTATAAACTGCTGCAGTGTGATAGGTAATATTTGAAACATGTGCAACTAACAAAAGATTCATATCAAAAATATAGCTTTGACTTGGACCATGCAAAGGCAATTTATGTAACCAAAGCATTTGTCCCCCCATAATATTCTGAAATTTAAAAAATAAAGAAAGAAAGAATTCACACAAAATATAAGAAAAAATATACAGGCAACCTAATAAAGAAACATGCAAGAGACTTGAACAGGTGCTCGACAAAAGATAATTTCCAAATAGAATATATGAAAAAGTAGCCAGCATGATAACTAATCAGGAAAATGGAAATTAAAATTACAATAAAGTACCAGTAGACATCCTTTAACAATGACCAATATTAACAATAATGACAATACTAAGAGTGGGAGACAATGTCAAACTCTGACAACTCCCCTAAACTGCTGGACAGAGTGTAAATTTTTTAAATCACTTTGCAAAACAGTTTACTATCATATACTAAAAGTAGAGATTATGTTTACCTATAATCCAGTGATTTTGTTACTAAGTATGCTTGAGTAGCAAGAGACAAGTACAAGAAATTTCATAGCAGAATTATTTTTTTTCTGTTAGCTGCAAAATGAAAGCAATCCAAACGTTCATTATCATTGAAATGGTTACATACATTTTGTTATATTTATTAATATGCAATAGAATTCTGTGCAACAATGGAAATGAAGGAGCCAGCATCATTTTAAGCTCACTAACACAAAATAAGCAAAAGATTCTAGATACACAAAAAATACATGTTTGATTCTATTTACAAAACTCAAAGACAAGTAAAATGGAATAGTAGTGTTTAGGGGTATAGAAATGTACACTTAAAGATGGTTAAAGACAAGTATAAAACACAAAAGTGATTATCATTAAATTCAGGACAGTGATTTACTTTGGAGGAAAGGGGATAGTGTTTGTGATGAGAATAAGGTATGCTAATGAGACACCGATGCTGTTCTATTTCTTGGCCAGGGTGGCAGTTATACAATTTAGATAATTCCTTGGACTGTGTATTTATATTTTTTACAGTCTTTGTATGTGTTATATTTCACAATAAAACAAACTAATACATATTTTATATATATATATATATACACATATATATATTTCAACAGTTCAACAGTTTGGAAGCCTGTATTTTATTAGATTTGGGAAATACAAATGATAATCTCTTAAGGGTAAGTGGCAGTGTGCTAAAGAGTATTGGTACACATGTTATAAATATTAAAAACCACTTTTCTTTAAAGTTTGAAGATGGAAAGGGAGAAATTTCATCAATAAAGTTAAACTATGATTTTATGTTAAAATGATCAAAGATATAGAATGCAAGATTTTAAGGCTTTTAAAGCTATCCTTGGATCTTAAAATATTTTTCCCTTTTAGGAAGTTTCTCACTTTCCATGAGCCACTTTAAGCTATGCTCTTTCAAAGACCACCAAAATATCCCAGTATCCTCCGTCACTACGTCTGTGTGTGCTCACACACACACATATACATATACTGACACAGACCAAGTTCTGGTTTGCCTGGAACTTTCTGGAGTTTTGCACTGAAAGTCCTGCATTGCTGAAAAAACTTTCAAACTGAGCAAACTAGGAAGGTTTGTCAGAGACACTTAATAAGCAAAGTTTTCAAAGCTCTTTCTTATACCATTGTCTTATGCTTTGAATATTAACAATTATAAAACAAGGAAAAATTTATAATTCTAAAATCTAGAATTTTTTTCAACCAAGAAATGTTTTCATCTCAAATTATATTGTCTGATGAATTAAACTTGAATATTTTCTGCTATTTTGCCCAAAGGACATTTTTGCTCATGCTTAATGTTATTGGAACCTTGCCCACCAGGTTTAATTTACTTTATCCGAGGTGAGACAAAGCTAAGCTAATTTTAGCCAGAGGCAACCCTGAAGCAAAGTTAGGAAATAACTGAGGTTTGAAACATATATAATCATGAAATAACAGTGAAGAGCTTAATATCTGAGAAAGAAAGATAGAATAAGTTATTGGAAGAATGATTTATAACAGAAAAATACAGACTAGAATATATGGGAGCCAGTGATTATAGCATTAAAACTTTTAGTATGTAACATTTTTAGTTTAGATGAGATTAGAAAATGCAGTGTTAACACATTGCATTTTGAATCTTTGACTCATTTGAAGAGATTTTATTCTCCTTCATTTCTAGATAGCTTAAAATTCATTTTTATCGTACACATATCTTTATCTTATGTTCCCTGTACATTTTGGCAGATACTTAGTATGGTCACTATGAATGTCATTTTCATTTGGAAATCTTAACTCTATTTCCTGCTTTTCTAATTTGAAGTCATAATTTAATGCCACTTTTTTATTGTATTACGGCATAAAGAAATTAATTCCACACACACTAGGATGACTATGAAATTCGTAGGCAGAAAATGGGTTTTCTTTTATATTAAGTTGCTACAAAAGGAATCTGCTTTTCCTGTTAGGGTTTGATGAATTCACTCGGACTAAATGTCCTTGCAATTTACTTACATGAACAAAGGTCAATTTGCCTTTTGGTGAAACAAAACCAGGCAAATGGTACTCTATTTAATTGAGTGATACACTCCACTGAGTCTGCCATTAGGTCTGGTGGAAAGTTCATTTTAGAAGCTAGCATTGTGGAGGAGTGTACAGAGCTTATTGTCCACTCTTGAGTATGCTTAAAATTTGTGAAGACCAATTTGATCCTTTTACCTTTCCAATAAACAATGTTTCCATGAAGTATTGGAATTTTAAGCTATTAAATTTTGTGTCTTTTTATAGAGTAGTGTTCAAATTCCTGTAATTAACAATGGTGTTCTAGATAGTTAGGATTTTCTGAGACTTCTATGTTTTTGTGACTAATTTTAGGAGCTGCCAAGGCAGACAATCCACCCTGTTTTCAACTCAAAAAGGGCAGAAAGGTGGAAACATGCTTTATAACACTCTCAGCTCTTTTTAATTTGGAGCATGCTGACTTTAGGGCCCTGTGCCCATGGAAAGAGACAAATGAGAGGAAGCCTGCTTTTATTCCTGTTCCCAATGCTCCCATATCTAAGAATGCAAAAAAGTAAACTATCCTGTTGGAAAAAGGCCCTACTTCCTTGACCAGTTCAGAAGTTTAAAGGAAAATAATTGGACACAGCTCTTAAAGTGAGCATTTGCTTAAGCAAAATTTGGCTGTTATTTCTTGTATTTATAATGAGAAAGTAAAGAATCTGTGGAGGAGTTTGAAAAATCGGCATATAGAAAGGAACTTTTAAAAAACAGACCATGTTGTTTGCTTTCCTACGTTATATATTATAGTACATAAAAACAGAGTAAAAAAAATTCACCCTCTCTCTTTCTGGAATATTTAACATGGACCTCACTGCTTTCTATTGTCCTCCATAAAATATTTATTTCTCCATTTCAAAAATTATAGGCAGTTAGATACATGGCAATGGGAATGCTGTGAAGTATGGAGTACGGAATAGTATGTTCTAAACTAGAATGTATGAAAATGTTTATGAGAAGTTATTCTCCTTCAAGTGGCTCAAGACTAATGATTTCAGGTTTCAAATAAGTCATGACAGGAAAAAGGTAAAGTCAGGTAGAAATGTATGATTTATTAGTGCCTCTTCAATAAAACCTACTTACCTATGATGACCTTATCAGGATTAACTGAATATTACTGATTGGATGACAAATTGGAGGGGATATAGGGAACTTATGTACACGTTAGACAGATTAACTGTCTTTCATTGGTTTATATAGATTTGAAAGACTTTTGAGGAGCTTGGTTCTTTTTAAAAAAGTAATTTTGATTCTGTTAGAAAGGACAAAAATATTCTCTACTGGGGCACTTAGTCTGTAAACTCAGAGTCATGAGAGTGTGGATCCCAAAAGTAGAAAACAGTCCCTATATTATTTTTCCCAGGTGACACTCTCTCTGCACACTGTGAAGTAGAAAGACCTCCCATTCACTGAGTCTCCTCTATGCCTGTGACTCCCGATTACCTATGTCCAATCTCTTCAGGAGTTTTTCATCTGAATGTCAAATGTAGTATGCCTAAACATATCTTCTTTCCCCCCAAACCTTCCAAAGTAACCTCCCTCTACAACCATATTCTACAAAGAAGGTAAGAATAGAGTGTCAGTTAACTTTTTTTATCTGATGTTATGACCGAATATTTTGTAAAGAGTCTGTCAAGTTGTTAGAAAAAGGCAGTGCTGACCTTCAATATTAAGGAATGTTTGGAATTCTATAATAATGTTACTTCACTCTGGGGAACGGACGTCACATTTTTCAGAAATTTTGATCATGAAAATATATTTTTAAAATGGTAATTTATGAAAAGTTGAAATGCATACTTTTTAAATAAGACCTTTCAAAAAATAACATTTTATTAGTTTGGTATTTACAAATAGAGCACATATGTTCTATTTATGTGATACTGCTAGCTAGTACATTTGCTATAATGAAATTTTCAATGAGTTAAAAATAAAAAAAAGGAAAAATTAAATTATTAAACAATTTCTCCCATTCCATTGCAGCTTTGTTGGGACAAAATGAAAATTGATTATGAAAGGAAAATTATCTTTATCTCTCTGTACTAAGTAAAATGGCGGAGAGAGCTTTGTAAAGTGTCCTTCATGGATTTATGCATTTGCTTCTAGATATGCAGAGATTACACGAACATTAGCTGGTCACTCATTTTCTTACAATAGTGACTTCCCACTCAGCCAATGCTACAACTATTGACAATGGAGCCCAAAGCAAAATTTAGAATGACACCATAATTCCACAGTCACCACAGCAAGAATTATTTAGCCACATAAAATTACTTAATATTAGTAATAACAAGTTATTACTAAATGACACTTGTTAAGCTTGGAGTCACAAGAAAAATAATTATAATATTATAAGCAATTAATTTTTTTAGTGCAAGCACTAATAAACACATTTTGTGTGATAGAAATGGTCTTTGTTATGATTTTTATAACCTCTCCAATCTATATTTTCAAAGTTAAGTATTTATGCTGAGTAGTACTTTTTTTCACCCTATAGTTGTTACTTATTTTAATAAGGAGAAACAATCCGCTTTGATTTAATGATTGTATTTTATTTGCATCATCAGTAAGGCTCTAGGTGAACTGAGAAATTGTGACATAATAGATAAGAACATGAATCTGAAACCAGACTAATTGAATTTCAGGCCTGGCTCCATCACTTCTATGGGTGTGCACTGGGATAAGTTACCTGACCTTTGTTATCCATATCCTGACCATTTTGTTATCCACAAACATTCCCTAATAATAATAATTATCAGCTAATAATTATCAGCTAATAATACTTGACAGAGATATATATAGTGCTGAGAAACATATCTGATCCATAAGACATAAATGTTTAATAAAATCTAAAACAAATTGGATTTTTCAAAAATAAGATCAATAAAGAACACAGAAAATTAGCATTTGTAGTGATTTATAACAATTATACCATAATATGGCAGATCCAATTTCATTTTTAATAATGTACAGTTATAATTGTATTGCCAATAATTTAAGTCATTTACATTTTTCTTTTCCATCATGGCCTTTTCAAAGTAGTCTTGTATTTCATTTATCTCTGTTGGAATAAAAATATCAAATAAATCAGCAACTTTACTTTGAAATTTTGATAAATTTAATGTTGGAATATGAGGACCTATAATTCCATTCCCTAGTCAACTATCAAACCTCAGAGCTGTCATATTGGCTCTCAGCGTACCAAGGAACCAAAACAAAATTGTTAAATACTTTCCAATTTTGACTAAGAACGTTTTGCGCTCAAGAAATGTGATAATAAATACTTTTCATTTCATTCATAAAAATTATATTTTTATATACTTTTAATTATATAAATATATTATATAAATACATTATGTAAATACTATTTCATTATATATTAAAATAAATAAGTTTTAAGACAATGACATTATTCCATGCATATATCTGATTACAAAAATCCTTCCAGAGTTTGTACATTAAAACACAACCAAATATCAATGATTATTATCCTTGTAGGTCTTTGTACTTGCCAATTATTAATGTAAGGAAAGCTTCTAAATTTCTTTTGTTAATAGTGAAAATAAATGGAGTAATAAATGCATGAGAGATGTTATTTGAAAAATAATTTCTGAATTCTGAAGCTTCCATTTTACAAGTAGACAGATATTGCTTTAGTAATCCAATGTTTACTCTCACTCTCTCTCATACACATACACACAGGCACATACAAATGCACATATGCACACACGTGTATGTGTAAGTAATTTGATCTTAAAAATGCTCAGCTAATGACAAATTTGGAGGATTCTTTAAATATTATTTTACAATTAATTTAATTTTTTATTGTTTTCTGAGTCACTTCCATACCGTTTAAATGTACTAAACTATCATGAAATTTCATCTGCTCTTCTGTAATGGAGGCTCAGCACTAAATTAAATGGTACTCCAATCCAATACTATCTCAGACCAGTTTTTAGAATAATTGACCGAAGCTTAATTCAAGTACATTCCCTCACTGGTGGTGACATACGTATTTTACTAGCCTCCTCAATGACACCATCAATACTTTTGAAAATTTCACATTCCCTGAGCTTCAGTATAATACATGGCCTCTACCTGGCTATTCTGTCCATTTCAGTGAGTGCCCCTAAAATGAACACATTAGATAACAACAGACAAGGTTTAAATAATTAAGCTTTTCCAGAACTGGAAGCTTGGGCTGTGCTCATGATCCACTGGCTATAATATTAACATAAAATTTTTGATTGAAGTTACACAAAAATGATTTTATTACTTACTGTGTTTTTAGATCTTTCTTCCACACGTTAAAACAATATAGTCATGTGTAAAGAGTTATTTACTAAAGAGGCGGTTTAGAAAAAAAAGTAATATAGTTAATATTCAAATGTACCTCCATAAAAGATGGGGATATTAGAAAATTTATATCTGGATTCTTATATATATATGTATATTTTAAAAAACTCGTACATGATCCCAATCATTTTAAAAGACACATCAAATAGAAAATATGTAAAAAATAAAAAATAATTTTGATTTTTTTTAGAATCTTTTTTGTGGATTCAACATTTGGAAGTGATGTGGTTCTGAGCTTATCTTAATTATAGGATAGAGGTTAAATAAACACAAAATTCTTCTTGGATATGCGAACTAAATATGAAGTGAAATAAGTATGGGGTTACTAAAGGTAAATAAATACTAGCAATGCCATAGCATATCAGTTTCTGTGTATTACATGAGTCCCTAGTGTGTGTATACTCTGTGTGTATGTTTATTGTGCATGTGTGTGAGACAGAAAGAGAATGAGAAAATACAAGGTTAACAAGATTATTCTGAAAATGTTTTTCAGTATTGACATATTTTTATAAACTAAAGACCACACTTTGTTCAGATTTCCTTTCATTTTACTCATTGAGTTTTTTCTGTTCCAGGATTCCATTCTGATTATCATATTTAGTCATCATGTCTTCTTAGCCTTCTTTTGATGGGGCAGTTACTACACTTTTCCTTGTTTTGAGGAGTTCTGGTCAGAACTACTTCCTACTGATATTTTGAAAAATGACCCTCAGTTAAGAGTTGTCTTTTTTCACTAGAGTTATAGAGTTTTAGAGAGAAAACCCACAAAGGAAAAATGCCATTTTCATCACATCATATCAAAGATATATACTATTAATATTAACATGACTTATCTGTATTTGGTTTCTAGGATTTAAAGTTATTTCCCATTTCCATACAGTACTATGTACTATGGCAGCTCACACTAAGGGGATGAGTAATTATACTCTATTTCCATAGGGATGAAATATCTATAAAATATTTTTGGAATATTTCTGCTTAGAAAATGTGTTTACTCTCATATTTATGTGTGTATATGTGTGTGTGTATATATACATATATATATATCCCCATAATACTTTGAGTTATAATCTAACAGTACTTTATTTGTTTGCTTAAATTGTCTCAGTTTTATTTTTTTATTTCAGAACATTACAGAGGTATAAACATTTTGGTTACATGAATTACTTTTATATGGTTTGAGCCAAAGTTCTAAGTGTCTCCGTCACCCAGATAGTATGCATGGTACCCATTAGGTGTGAATTTACGAATAACCTCCAATCCCTTCCACCCATTTGATTTCCCTTGAATTTTACTACCATATGTACACATGGGTATTGATCATTTATTTTCAATTTAATAGTGAGTACATGTGGTGTTTGTTTTTCCATTCTTATGATCAGTCAATTAGGAGGATGGTCTCCAGTTCCATCTACGTTGTCACAAAAGGTATTTGTTCACCATTTTTTATGGCTGAGTAATACTCCATGGTATACACATACCACATTTTATTAATCCACTCATTATTGATGGGCCCTTTGGTTGTTTCTATATCTTTGCAATTGTGAATTGTGTTTCTATAAATATTAAGTGCAAATGTCTTTTTTATAAAATATATCTTTACCTTTGGATAAACACTCAGTAGGAGGATTGCTAGATCAAATGGTAGGTCTACTTTTCGTTCTTTGAGGTAACTCAATATTACTTTCCATTTTCTATTCTGATCCCTTGGTCTATGTCTCTGTTGTTGTGCCAGTGCAATAGTGTTTTGGTTACTATAGCCTTGTAGTATAGCTTGAAGTCTGGTACAGTGATGCTTCCCGATTTGTTCATTTTGCTTAAGGTTGCTTTGGCTCTTCAGGGTCTTTTTTGGTTCCATACAAAGCATAGAATTATTTTTTCTAGATCTGTAAAAAATGACTTTGGTATTTTAATGGGGATTGCATTGAATCTGTAAATCACTTTGGGTAGTAGAGGCATTTTAACAATGTTGATTCTGCAGATCCATATGTTTCTCCATTTGTTTACATGCTCTGTGATTTACTACCTTGTGTTTCATAGTTCCTCCTATAGAAGTCTTTCCTCTCCATGGTTAAATATGTACTGAGGTATTTGATTTTCTTTGTTGCTATTGTGAAAGGTATTGAGACTTTGATTTGATTCTCAACTTCACTGTTGGTGTATAAGATTGTGTATGTTGATTTTTCAATTGCAGTATACATACATACTTGTTTTAAATTTATTAACCTCTACCCCTGTGGGACACAAATTTATTTGCTAGAGTACAGTACTTACATACAGTTCCTTTTGCATTTATTCTTACAGATTCCACTCATTTCCAAAGTTTACTTAAGTCAATACCTTTTCCCCATCCTTTTCTGTAAACTTGCTGTGTACACACAAGTTGTGTACACACACACACACACACATATATATATATATATATAGACAGATATTATAATTTGATTCTTTTGTCATATTCTGCATTTCATCCTGTGGAGTCTCCCAATTTCCGAAATGATTTTTTTTAAATTTTCATACATTAAGTTTTGTTTTTTGTACATTAAAGTTCTATGGGTTTTTACAAAAACATAGTGTCATGCATCTATTGTTATAGTACCTTAAAAAATATTTACACTGTCCTAAAAATAAAATCTCCTATTTAATGTGCCCCCACCCCCTAGGCCCTAAAAGACACTGATCTGTTTATTGTCTCTATAGCTTTCTTTCTCCAGAATCTCATATAAATGAAATCATACAACATATAGATTTTTCAGACTGGCTTATTTATCTTAGGATTATGCTTTTAAAATTTATCCATTAAGGCATGGCTTGATAACTCATTACTTTTTATCACTGTATAGTATCCTACTGTATAAATGTATCACAGTTTGTTTATCCATTTATTTGTTGAAGAAAATTTTCATTGGTTCTACTTCTGGGGGATTATGTTAAAATTTCTGCAAATATTTGTGTGCAGGTTTTCATGGGCTGAGAGTAGATATTAAGTAGACACAAGTTTTCAAACCTGTATATTTTCATCTGATAAAAAGAAGATAATTACTTGTTATAACAAAGTGAGATAAATATGCACTATTGAGATATCAATATTAGTAATGCATTGTTACTTCATAAGTGACTCACTAATGAATTTCAAAGCAATCCACTATCTTTGTAGTATCTAACTTAAAAATTGCTAAGTTATATGTGCTATAATATTGCCTAGGAAATATATTTGCTTTAATCACTAATAGGAAAATATGTACATTTGAATAATTTTAGGTTTGACAATTATTTTAGGTTTGATAATTATCAGAAATATGATATCATGTTAAGAAATACTCAGGAGGATAATTGTAAGTTTTAATCAGAAGAAAACTTTGGTACAAGTTTCTTTTATTAGTGATATTTTGAATAGAGAATAATTAATTTAGAATGGTTTTTACTGACAAACCTGAACTGTGAGAAAAGTACCCAAACATATATGCTTCAATTATTTTTATCATGTATACATGTTATTATAACAAAAAGTTTTGCTTTTCAATACAGCATATAATATTGCAAACATTAAAATGAACAAAATATGATCTCTGCCTTCCACAGTTAAGGCAATATCACAGACATATCAACAGTTAATTAACAATGTGACAAAGATTGTAATAAAAGTACATGGGATATGTTACAGGAATATATAAGAAGGAATTTGCACTGAAAGGAGCATTTAAATAGTGATAATATTATATAGAATTATGTTAGGCAGGGAAATAAAAAAGAGGTGTGAGGGGGTGAGTGGCCAAGGCATTCTAGACAGAAAGAACATTATTTTGAAATGAACGATCTATTTGAAAATTAACCATTTATTTGTTTTGACTGTAACTTGGTGTGGTGGGATTAGAAAAAAAATAGAATGAGAGGAGATAATGAAGGACCTCATATATTTTGCCAGGGGGTATATTTTTACTTTATCTTATAGGTTATGATAAAAAGGTTAAATGGTATCTTTTTGTTTTTAAAATGTGGAATGCTTAACTAATTAATTAGAATTCTATGATATACTTCAAGTAATTGATGTGACTCTAATTGATCATTCTTTCTGTTGGAAATCATGTGTTTTGGTCCTTCTCTTTATTATTTTTATTTGTATGTTTGTTTTGTTATGCTTTATTTTGTCTTGCATCACTTTCCTCACTTTCTTTTTCCTGTTTTAAATAATCCCTGATCTCTCATTGTTCAAGCTATGGCCAAGTTCATTTTTTTTCTTTTTTCTTTTATTTCAGCATATTATGGGGGTGCAAATGTTAAGGCTATGTATATTGTCCTTGCCTCCCCTTCCCCCTTGAGTCAGGGCTTCAAGTGTGTCCATCCCCCAGATGGTGCGCATCGCACTCATTATGTATATATATACCTATCCCCTCCTCCCCCCTCCCATTGCTCGACACCCAATAAATGTTGTTGTTTTTTTTAAACATTTTGGTTACATTTTATATATTTGCCTCTCCCTAGCAAGGGTTAGAAGTATGCCCTTCCCCTCCATAATGCCATCCCTCAGATGTGGGTCTATCCCCCTAACCTCCGAATCCCTGGAGAACACCACCACCATTTGAGCACCATAGTGTTAATCAGTCAGTACCAATTTGATGGCAAGTAGATGTGGAGCCCATTTTTCTGATCTTGTGTCACCTCACTTTGGATAATGGGCTTAAGCTTAATCCAGGATAGTATAAGCGGTGCTAGCTCGTTGTCATTTCTTAGAACACTTGGGTTGTTTCCATGTCCTTGTAATAGTGAATTGTGCTGCCATAAACATTCGGGTGTAGATGTCTTTATAATAGAATGTCTTATGCTTTTTTTGTGTAGATGCCTAATAATGCTATTGCTGGGTCAAATGGTATTTCTAATTCTGCACAGCCAAGGAAACTATCATTAGAGCAAATAGACAACCTACAGAATGGGAGAAAATATTTGCTCTCTGCACTTCCAATAAGGGTCTGATAACAAGAATCTATCTAGAACTCAAAAGAATTAATAAGAAAAAATCAAATAACCCCATCAAGAAATGGGCAACGGAAATGAACAGAAACTTTTCCAAAGAAGACAGAATAATGGCCAGCAAATGTATAAAAAAATGCTCAACATCTTTAATCATTCGAGAAATACAAATCAAAACCACAATGAGATATCACCTAACCCCAGTGAGATTGGTCTGTATCAAGAAATCCCAAAACAACAAATGCTGGCGAGAATGTAGAGAGACAGGAACACTCTTACACTGCTGGTGGGACTGCAAATGAGTGCAACCTTTATGGAAAAGAATTTGGAGATACCCCAAGTTCATCTTTGTATGGACAGAGCACTTTTCTGTATGGAAAGAATGACACAACACATATGTCATTCTTTCAGGTACCAACATCTTGGTAAAGATTGTACTTTGTGCCTAGAGAGTCCAAAAGCTGTATCAGTCTATGGATCTCACTCACAGAACTACCACATTCTTACACTACCTAACATGTTATTTGACTCCCCTCAGTTATTTTTGGATCAGCTATCCTTGATCATAATGCCTATCTTCGTTACTGCAGATTTGGATCTGTGACACCACAATGACTTTCTTATTTTATAGGGAAGAGACAGTGGAAGGTGAAAGAAAACCAGCCACCAAATAAATGACTCACCGGCATTTGTTGTCTCAGCAGACTGAGGTACTCCCTTAGCTGCTTGTTTCCCAGGGGAAGGAGTGGCTGCTTCCTTGCTGAGGGAAACATTCCCTGGGCTTGGCCTGAGGTGAATAGCGGTGAGAGGAGCTGTTCCAGGAACTTTGTTTGCTTTGTTAGTTTAAAAGTACATAGCAAACAGAGAACATCAGTTACAAACTATGTACTTTTAAAAAAAAAAAAAGTGCTAAGCATAAAAGAAGAGGAAAGCAGAGGTGGGCAGAATGGTAACTGACTATGAAGCCAATGTGGTTTTGATAAGGATTACTGTATTATAAACACATTTACAGCTGATGAAATATGCTTTGGTAAGAAGATAGCTTTGTTTTGTGGGGAGGTAAGTGTTTTTTCATCTTTGAATTATGAGTATTGAATATGACTTCTGAAACTGCTGAGCTCTACACTTTGGACAATTTAAGTTCCACAAGTAAGGTTTTGTTGTCTTTTTTTTCCCCAAGGGGAAAAAAATGCCCCTAAAACCCAACCCCCAAAATGTGTGGGTAGCAACTAGGAACATAAATAATCTAACTTCAAAAATAAATTCCTTCTGTCTCAGAACATCATTATTAATAATTGAAACTATGCAACTTTCTATGGACATTAGTATAACTTATTTAGAAAGTACACATAGATGTTTGCATTCTATAAGTAAGAAGCACTGACTGGCAGTAAAGATTAAATTGTACCTCATAGTGCCAATGGGCAACACTGTTCTGTCAACTTCTGGGAGGCAGTGAACAATAAACAACAGTACGAAAAAGAAAAAAGGTGTTTGTTTTTTTTCTGACCCATGAAATGATTTTAAAAGGCCAACGGTTTAATTTTGACAACTGACTCCTAGAAGACAAAGCATTCAAGGATCCAGTGATTTGGTAGAATTACAGGGATAATATTTTCTTAAGAACAAATTGCACTTGAACAAAGTAACTGACACAAGTGGACTTTTAACAAGGGGTATAACTTTGTTCTTGAGCAGAAATGTTTGTATGTATCCAGTTTATGGAAACACTCTGCTGGTATTTGAGTTTCTTTCTACTTGTCAGAAATGTTCAAGGATACACATTGAGTACTGGATCTTGTTTCTTTCCTGCTGGGTTTATTTGGTACATAGGGAACTACTTTCAACACTTCAATGTGTGTGGTAGTTAAGAGTGACCTCCTTCATAATCTTTCAGAATTAGAAAAAAAAGATATTTTAAACTTCTGTGTCAAAGAGTGTATGATTTATACAAACACTTTATAGAAAAGAGAGCAGGATAGACATAAGCCATAATAAGGAAAGAAAATCACTTTGTTTCTAGAATACTAAGAAAAAATAATATTTGGTAGGTAAAATCAATCACAAAGATCATCTCATATCTCCACTTACATGCTACTTGAATTTCCTAAAGTATTCTAGGCTGCTATTATACCTCTGGTCTAAATTAAGGTTTATGTCCTAAGCCTGGAGCCGACTTACAAAGGGTTAAAACATATGGCTTTATTTTTTTAAAGATTTTTTCCCTTACATTTTCAAAAACACTCTTATTAGAATAAAGAAAGCTTAGGAAAAATGAAAAAAAAATAGACAAATCACCCATACTCCCACTACCCTAACCCAGCAATTTTCATAGACATTTATCTTTTATATTGTAAGGACTTAATCTTAAACCATTGATCTACTTCCTCTCTACCTTATCTTTCAGGCTCTTATATTGACATAAAAACACATTGATTTTTTAAACAAAACACCACTTTTTAACCTTCAAAAACATTTCAGCATTCTCCATGTACGAAATTAGCATTGCAGGTATTGTTTTAAATATAAATTTTTCATTGAGATTTTATTGGCTGAATTGGCTCTTCATTTTCTAAAGTAGGTCTATCATTTTAATTTTAAAAATACTGCACTTAACTAAATAAATCAAGTAAATTATCGTGCTAGATGAACCTCTTTCCAAAACTAAGAATGAAAATAAAATTCTAATTCTCTGTATAGAGAATGATGACTCTAAACTTAATGAATGTTCGCTATGGCATAATTACATCTAATTTGTTCAAAGGGCAATATTACTCTATGAAAACTATAAACATCAAGGTAATTTTCCCATTTTAATTTATTAAAATTCTAAATGTGTTTCCAAGAATTTTTCTAGCTGTTAAAAATTGTATGAGGGAATTTACTGACTGAGATATCTAAGAATTTTAAATGCAAAACATCTTAAATGTTGTGCTAACCAAGAAGAAAGTACACAGAATGAAGAAAACAGAACATCTTTTGATTTTTTAAATGATTAGAACAATATATAAAGTGTTCATGAAGCATGGCTATTTTATGTACTCTAGTCACACAATCTAAAACATCTTTAACTACTATAATGCAATTATAATCCAATTTTGAAAGTACATTTAATGCAACCAACAGAAAACATCTCAAAATTTAAGTGTTTCATTTCTGTTGCCTTCTTTCTCCTATTCTAAGATACTGATGTATAGAGAGACTGATATCTATTTTATTTTATATGATTTTATTTATTATCATTTTTTTCCTTCTTTTCATTTTCATCTTTTCTCTACTTCATAAGTTGCTTTTGTTGCTCTCTTGGGATATCTTGAAACTTTCTTTTAGACTTCAATTGTAACACTTTTCATACACTTAGTAATTGTCTGCTTTACTATTTATAAACTACTTCTTCTAAGTATTATTTAAATTGTCCCACATTTGGGCACATTTCCTCCATGTCATAATAGATATGTCTGGATGTGCAGTGTTGCTCTGAGGCAGAGATTCTGAATCAAATAGGAAGAACTCAAGCTAATTTAAGGCAATGGGATCCTCTCTATTTATCTCTCTTTGAACTGGTTCACCATCCTTCATTATTCTGTCATGTCTAAGCTTATCTGCCTTTGTTATTTTGCAAAACTTAGATCCCTCTTCCTCTTTTTTTCTTTGATGTAGTCTACCTTATTTCTGAAAATCTGTAACAAATTTTTACAAAGTTAAAAGGAATTTTTGGATTCCTTTTTGTTTTCCTCCTGTACTGTCTCTACAAAGAAAGCATTTGCACACACCTCGCTATGTTTTTTGAGACTACTTTTTGACATGAGGTCCCTGTATTGTTCTCTGTTCTCTGGTTTTTATATGATCTTTATAGTCTTTTAAAAGCTTCACATGTAGCTTGTAGCTTTCAAAAACTTATCCATGAAGGTATATGTCTCTCCCTCTCTCTCTTTCACACACACACACACACACACACACACACATAAACATACTACCTTCCCATTAACATTCAATTTTTTTAGTGATGTGGGGAAATGAAACGCTTTAGGAAATCAACGTGTTTCTTTTAAAGGAAAGTAATATTAGACTTTGTAGTAGGACGTTAAAAGAACAGAATATATCATTTTCACCATTCTAATTTGTGTAACTTTTGTCTGAATCATTTAATAATGGTAAATTTGTTTTACCTTTTTCTTTAATTTCTGTCGTGTGTTGAAAAAAACTAAGAATTAATGTCTAAAATTTCCCATTTATTTTTTACATATATCTTTTTGTGATTTGCTAATTTATATCAATAGAATGTTTTTGACCATTTTGAAGCCAACATAACTGTTAATCCTGAAAAGATATACTTAAGCATTTTCTTTAAAATTGTAGATAGTCTATACTTGTATTGAATTTTTAACTTCCTTATGTTTAGGAAAAATACAGCTTAAACCTGTCATCCAAATCAGAGTGGATATCTATCATATTTTAAATTTTTGACTAAAATTGTTCATAAGAACTGAATAAAACGTCCATATAAAGATAATTAAGTTAGCAAATATATTAGAACCAGAATTAAAGTAGCTGAGAATGCTATGAAGACCATGGGAATATTCTTATTTTTAGGTCACAATAAACCATGTATATTTTTCACAATGCTAGTTGACAAAAATATACATTAAAATCTGGAGATCAACTAGAACTGTCTTCAAATTAAAAATCACTTTATTCTTTGTCATTCACAAGATGCTCTTCCTTCCTCCTTTCCTTCCCTTTATCATATGTGCCAAGCACTGTTGCAGGCACTTTGGGTTACAGCACTGCTGCCAGAACAATTCCTATCTCATACTGATCACACAATCTACAGTCTCCAAATTTGTTTTGTTGTCTGTAAATTCACCAGGACCCAGTGCTGTCTTTATGTATGCTATAGCATGTTAACAATAACTTAAAATTTCTCCACATAAATATGTGGCAGTATATGTGGATATCAAGGTTGTGTGATTATGGGTAACTTTCCTTTTCTTTAACAATGACTTGGAGACATGTTTATATGTTTATAGGCCAGGATGTTAGTTAGGGATCTGGAGGAAGGGGAAACAGGTGTGGAGGGGAGGCAAGGGAGATTCAGTAAAGAAACCATCATGGGCCAATTAAAGGAGGGTAAGAAAATCACAAACCAAAGAAATGGCCCAGCTGCAGAAATAAACACCTTGGGGCATGTGCACAGAGGAGCTGGCAGCAACCTGATGTGAACTACCCTCATTAACACAGTAAAAATCACACCCACCAGCCCCATAACTGTTTATAAATGTCATGGCAACCCTGGAAGTTACCCTATAAGGACAAGTTCAAGGGAGGTCCCCTGTTCCAGAATATCTCCACCCCTCATCCCTGAATCAAGATGAATATTCCGTCCATCATTTAGCATACCATAAAATGTACACATAAAAGTAGAGATGTCTTAAAAACCCAGGGTCTACTCTACTCACGGAGCTAGACCCATTCCCACTTGGGAACCTACCATGCTTTAATGAATCTTGCTGTTTGCTTTGCTTATTCCTGTTTGACTTGCTCATTAGTTCTGTTGACTCAGTACCAGTAACCATTCTTCCACACTAGGAACCAGGAACCTGGGAACACAACACAAACTCGAACCTGACAAGGACATGATTGTATGTGTATCCACCTGTATCTGATCAGAAGAGAGAAACCACAGTGATTTAGATAACAGAGGAAGTTTTAATTATTAAGCTATGATAAAAGAGTACCTGTATGATGTAGAAAAGTTGTATATGATACCCGAGAACTGTGAAAGAGTACCCAGGGAAAGACAAACTGGGAAGAGGGCTCCTCTTCAAAGCTGGGTTCCAGCATTAGTTGGAAAATGGAAAAGGTGCCGTTTATTCCACTGAGAAGCAGAATGTGCATGTTTGCCCAGGCCAGAGCTGATCTGTAGTAGATGGACAAGCAGAAAAAAATCTTTTGAGAGACAGGGCAAGGCAATCAGCAACTGGTGGTGAGGAATGCACCAGGGTAGGGGTCCCTTAGTGAAGGCGAGCAGCATGTCCTGCAGAGGCAGCAAGTAGTAAGACCCCAACCCTGCACAGTGAAGCTACTAGAGGTCCTGTAAAAAAACTGAAGTATGGGAGGAAAACCTCCAGCACAGAAGTTTCAGCATCTAGAGGGCCTTGGAAGGTCATTGCCAGATCACCCCTGTGAGGTTGCTGAGGGACTGCATGTTCTGTGGGCTGGCCAGGGCGGGGCTCCATAGGACGCCCTCATCCCCCTTAGCATTGACCCACTACGTGGCAGCTGGAAAGAGCAGGAGGACCCCTTCTTCCTGCTATGTGGTCCCAGCAACTAAGAAAGGTTAATGCTATAATCAACATAAAAAAGAGATGCTTAAAGGAATTCTAGGAGGACAGAGCATGCATGTATTGAAGGATGAATCTGAAGCTGAGATGAAATAAATTGATAGCGGGCTGAGTAAATTCTGCTTTACATTAAAAAATCGTATTTGATTGTTTTTATTCATTCAACATTACAGTGAATGTACAAAAAACACTCCCATAAAACCCATCCTGGGTCTACTGTATATTGTGAATAGTTCTTTTATTTAAGTATGATTTTGTAAGGTAATGAATTGGCTATTTGGAAAATATTGGTCCGTGGAATCCTATAGACCTTACAAGTGTTGACACATTCATGATGCAATATCAACAGTCTTTGTTAATATCACTACTAATCTTATCTGAAAGTGTTTTAAGTTTTGAGAAGCTGTCAATCTCAGGGAGTCAATACAAGTTCTACAAAATGTTCATTTTCTTTTTAAAGCCTCATCTTCATCATTATCACCAAATGTTTGTTTTTCTTGATGTGGTAGACTCACTTCGTATCTTTTGGAGACCATATCTGTTCAATTACCATTTTGTCTATCAATCCTTCTTTCAGGTAAAAATTGTGGTTCATGAGAAAAGGCAACTAGTTTACCTTGCGACTCAATACAAATATTATACTTAGGTATTCAGCAATAGGCTTTATGTGTACTAACCATTTTGTCACACAAAATATTAAAATGATATTTACTCAAGGGTTAGGATTTAATATAAGTAATATGTTCCCCACTTCATTAAGGTCATTTTTAATGAAACTGGCTTTTTAAATGAGGATTTGGCAATAAAAAACCCAATGACTACCAGGACAGTGTGCTGCCACCTCCTTGATCATGCTAAATTGCCAACACTTTTACCCACAATTGTTTTTGCACCATCAGTAAACATAGAATTATTATGAAAAAAGTTATGAAATCATCAACTGCCTAATGGAGTATCAGGAAGCTCCAAAAGCTACTATGAGGACCTATACTTTAGAGCATAAACCTCTAATTCAATTCATTACTCTAAAACTACTTCCAAATAGATAATCCAAAGATACTCCTTTGATCTTAGTTCCTGCCTTCAACAAATTTAAATTCCTATCAAGTCTTGTCATAAATTTGCTTTTTTTAATCAAAGCATTTGACTTATATTTTTAATCAAAGTTAAAAAATTTAAAGATAGTCTAATTTTGATCAAAATTTTGTTGGCAAGAAAAATATGCTTTTCTTTTCTGTTTTTACATAATCATATTGTTTGAAATCATTTTTTAAAAGTCTTCTAATGTGGAAGAAAAGAATCTTTCGGTAAAATCAAACATCATTATTAGGTCTTTTGATATAGTGATAAAATGAATCAGATACATCAACATAATTTTTTATCTAAAGTTTACTCTGTATCATTTTCTCATTGAGTTCTTAAGAGTAGTTGTCAACAAGAATTCTCTGTAAAATGAAAATAAATTATTTTATACCTACATTATAATTATAAATGATTAAATATGCTCTAATTAAAACATGTCCAATATTAAATATGTAACTTTCATTACTATTTTCACAGAATTAATTATTTGTAAGTTTTATGTGTTATATAATTTTATTGTTATTTTATTACATAAACATATCAATTATAGTGCTAATTCCATTATAACTGTTAAATTTTAATAGAGTTCTTGGAATTTTCCTTTTGCTCTGAAATATGGAGTCATGCACTTAGCACAGATATATCACTTATATTCATAGAAAGAGAGCAACTCATAACTCTTTTTCAATGAGTTTGTTTCTGAATCTGACTCTGTTATTTAAAGGCAATGATGCATTTTATATGTAAGTCAAGTATAACAATTTTTAAATTTGTTGAACAGTCAAAAATACTGCTGTAAATTCTATTACAAAGTTTCAGTGTACTTAAGTTCTGCAATAAAATCTTGCAAATATTACTAATCTTAAATCATCGCATAGAAGGATTTGTAGACCTTCAGTATGACTCTGGCATCTCTTGCTGATGCATTATTGTTTTTTCTTGCTAATTGTCTTTCACTCTTCTCTGCTTATCTTTATCACAACTCTGATATTTTATATTATAAAATATTATGTATAAATATATAATAATATATTTGTTACAATGAATATATTATGCCAGCACTTTAATTTTTAACAAGGACTCTGAAGAATGGGTTTGAGCCCATATCATCATCTCATTTTATTTGTTATTGCTCTTTTCAGTGTAAGGTCTGAAGATAGATCTCACAGCAGGCATGCCTCCACCTGCCTCCACCACTTGGCTTTTGAGAGACTGCAACATGAGAGCTTTTGAACATTTGGTCTCAATATCTCTAAAGTAACCAGAATTGTTGGTGATAAGAAGCAAGAAGCCTAAAAATCTCAGTATTATTGAGTCAAATCTATTTATACTCTACTTTTACCAAAAGGGATTTGAAGCCAACCCTCAAAGTGGCTTCCCTCTGAAGAGCTAATTACCAGAACTGGAGGAACAAACATTTCTGTGGTCAGAGATGAGTGACTGAGAGCTCTACTTAGGCTGCTCAGAGGGAACAATTTTGATAAGAGATACAGTTTAGAGGTAAATCTATAAACGTTGAAATATATCTTCTGGTTTTATAAAACTGAATTGAATGGGTCAGTAAAGAATTTCTTCAAAATGTCATTGAAATGGAATGAAAATAAATGCCTAAAATTGGCTATTGTATTACCAACCAAGTTACCAGTATGTATGTTTCACTCTCTGAAATGTAGTAAGATTGTGGTGGGTTTCTTAAACATGAAGAATTGGAAAAAACACAAAGTGGAAATATTGTATGTACTATGTGACCTGAATTATCATCTTGGCTATTTCATTAACATGAGCAAGTTATTTAATGCTGGGATACATATCCTTATCTCTTATGAAATCGGCTGACTTATTTGTAAATTTCAAATGTTGGAATTTAAGAACTCCAATGTATTTTAAAAAATTTTTAAATATATATTGGATATTTCAGAATTCTTTCTTTTCCTCCAATTTTAAGCCATTTCTTTTCATCTATGGTTTGCAACATAGGGATGTTCAATTTCTTTATCACTGCTTCTAAGCTCGGTACTGATAAAATTCACCTAATTATATCAATAAAGAAATTTAATTAAAAAACCCTCCATATCAGAAAACGTAGTTTGCTTCTAATTAGGTTTTTCATGTTCCTACTTATATTCCAATTTTCTTTGATGGATAAGAGAGATGTATATAGAAAAGAGGGCTGACCTTATGCATAGGAAAATTCAATGACAGTTTGTAATTTCATCATTAGTGGTTCATTCCTCAGTGTTAAGACATTAGAAATATGGACACTGGTTAAACTATAGATACTTACAGGAGATATTAAATATCAAACAATTAAACTCTATAATAAATTAATTTATCGGAGTATCTAAAGGTTCTTGAAAACTTGGCCGTGGAACACACAGATTTTAATATGGGATGATCACTTGGAACATCCTAGAGGTATGAGGGCTATAGCTGGTCACTAGAAGCCTGAGGGGTCTTTGTTATGCATATATACAAAGTGGAGGCTTGTATTAAGGAGAATTTGGTCAATATGTCCTCTTGTTTGTACTTTCTCTTATTTTTATACATGCTTCTCTACCACAACTGTCACTACTCTCATCATTTTTCATTTGTGTTATTACCAGAGTGTCTTAGCTTATTATCCTATTCCTAATCTTGCTTCCCCCCAAATTTCCAGTTTATCATTTCCAGAATGATCATTCTAAAACACTGGTGACATATTATTACAGGAAATATGTGCCTTTCTTTGAATGGCAGAGAACACTCAACACTCAACCTGTCCCCATTCTCTGTCCCACCACTCTTTTTCCAGGTCCTCCAGGCCGACCGTCTTGAATTACTTGAGTTTCCTCAAACAGAACATTCCTCCTGCTGCTTCTGTAACTTTGCATGTGATATTATATTTGCCTGAGTTACTCTTCTCACTCTTTGCTTCTCTCCCTCATGATCTCATTACTATTTTTTGCAGGCATAGCTAAGATATCTTCTTCTATATGAAGCTTCCTTAGATTCATTAAAGTAATATAATCACACTTCTTTTTCCCATTTCCTTATCAGATGTATACCTCTATTACTTTATTGCCACACTTTATTGCAAATAATTGATTCAATATCTTCTCTTGGATGGCAGGACCTGTGTCACATTTGTCTTAACATTATTAGTTCTTTGCATTATGGGGGGCATATAGTAGATAGGCAATAAATATTTGCCTAACAAGTGATTGGACTCTGAAACTAGTCTTTGTCTAATTTTAACAATTAAAAACTGTATAATTCTTAGTTTAATATTGAGAAATAATATATTAGGAGAATAAATTCCTCATATTATCATCTTCATTAATCTTCTTCAAAATTTTTAAAATATTCAGACAGTTTAGAAAATCCATGAGTTTCTGAAGTTGATAATTAGACAGCTATTAAATTGGTCCAACTATGTACTATAGACTTGATTCTCTAAGAAACGATCTCTGAGGTGGGAATTTGTATAAAGAATATTTATTGGAGAATAATCTTGGAAAAAAAATTCTTGGGGAACTGAGAGAAGCAGGATTGTATGGAGAGAAAAACTGAACTGTTATACAATTACAAAAAAAGACCTTTGCCAATCTCATGAAGAGTTATAGAGCTTAAAGGGACATTCAGAGACATCTTAAATTGAGACAAGATGACCAAGCTTTTATATATTTTAGCCATTTGATGCGGTATATTCTGGAGAATGAGTATAATCCTGGTTGAGAATTATACTCATCCTCACTTTAAGGGCAATTCCTGGAGAGGTGTAACTTGTGAGCTTTCAGCAGCCAACACTTCCAACACCTGGAGTAATGAAAGCCTCAGTTATGGAAGGCAGATCTCTGGATATCATATTAATACCACAGCATCCACTACTGTGTGGTTTTCAGAGATCTTCTAATTAATGGATATTTGGACAAGTCTTTTACTTGGGCCTCAGCCTCTGATGATGTTGATGATTTGGAAGGAAAGACTACCTGGTATCTAAAGTTCTTTCCATTCCTTTTACAATGCAATTCTGTGTTTTTCTGTACCCTTCGCTTCTTCTCTGCTGTAGTCACTGGCTTTTATCTTATTTTTATGAGCAGCAGCATCACAAAAATAATTGGAAAAGGTAATCATTTAGAACCACACTAAAACAGATAGCTCACAAACAAGTACAATTAAGCTATTGCATTTATTTACAGGGCTGCTGTTACGATAATTAAAGAGAGAAAGTAATGTTGTGTTTAGACAGAAACAGTGGGAGGAAGAGGTTGGGCTTGTAGAACAAATTAAGCCACAAGAATATGCTTTACTGAAAAATATGACTCTTCTCAACATATGTTTTCACTTAACTGCACTGACTAAAGCAATTTTCGATGATAGTGACTCCTTCTGGCTCTTAATATTCATCAGTATCTTATTCTCACTGTAACATTTTAATAAACAGACTCTGTTCAATGATTACTTTAGGAAAATATCATGTGGAAGCCAAGGAGAATAACAAACTGAGATAGAAGAAAGGACTAAAATTAGTCATTTAATCTGAAGTGACTAAAATTATGAGCTTGGGAGTATAATTTATTGTAAATGGTACATGTGGGGCCTCAGGAGTTTTTCACATGAAGGGTCAAATTGGTAGCCAGAGAGACATAAAAGGGAACATTTCTCATATAAATGAAACTCCTCTATTTCAAAAAAAACAGAGAAATAAGATTAAAAGTCAAGTTTTATGATATTGTCATAGGAGCTGAGTTTTAGAAATGATTTGTTATATTTATTTTGCTCTAGGCATTATTTATTCCAGTTAACCCTTCCTTATCACTAGGAACAGTCCCATGACTGCCCTGTTCTGGCAGTGCTGATTGGAGATCATAACAGATCTCAGTGGAATTAAGATATATGGTTCCTCTTAAGTTCTTTCAAATACAAGTCTGCTTTTCTTTTCCCAAAGTCATAACTTTCTACCACTGCCAAACTTTGTGTGTGTACATATGTGTACATACACTATTAAGAATATTATATAATGTAAATATCTCCATATAAATATATCTATGTCTGTCTCACATGCATTGTCTCATGGCCAGTCCTAGCAGAGTATTATGTACAAAAGAAAACATAGATCAAGTATTAAAAATAAAAGGCTTTGGATATAATGCCTTCTTTTCCTTTGTGTAGATACCCAGTAGTGGGATTATTGGATTAAATGGTAGGTTTACTTTTAGTTCATTGAAAAAATCTCCATACTGTTTTCCACAGGGATTGTACTAATTTGCATTCCCATGAACAGTGTATAAGCAGTCCCTTTTCACCACATCTGCACCAACATTTATTGTCTTTGGACTTTTAAAATAATTGCCTTTCTGACTAAGGTAAGTTGGTATCTCATTGTAGTGTTAATTTGCATTTCTCTGATGTTTAGTGATGTTGAGCATTTTTTCATGTATTTTAGCCATTTGTTATCTGTACTCATATGTTTATCGCAGCACAATTCACAATAGCAAAGATAAAGAATCAATTTCTGTCCACCAAATGATGAATAGATAAAGAAAATGTGGTATATATACACCAAGGAATACTACTAGCCATAAAAAAAGAATGAAATAATGGCTTTTACAGCAACTGGAGGCCATTATCCTAAGTGAAGTAACACAGAAACTGAAAACCAAATACTGAATGTTCTCGCTTATAAGTGGGAGCTAAACTATGAACACGCATGGTCATACAGAATGAAATAAACTCAGTGAAGAGTCCAAAGGTGGGAGGGAGGGAGAGTGGGAGTAGGGTGAGGGAAGAAAAATTACCTTTTGGGTACAGCGTACACTATTCAAGTGTTGGGTATACTCAAAGCCTAGACTTCACTGCTGTCCAATATATCCATGTAACAACATTAAATTAAATTAAAGGCTTGAATAGAAACATATGTCTTACACAAAAGAGGAAAAATAGGAAAGTGCATTGCATGACACCTAGCAAAATGTCCTAAATTCTCCCCTCTCATCTGACTCCATAATATAAATATCTCCATATCAACATCTCCATATCTGTCACTAAAGCTGCTCCTCAACTATCTGTCAATCCCTCTTTCCCAATATCTACACCATTCCAGCTTCTGCTGGCTCTCCTGTCTCTTCCCACTCCTCCCTCCAAATTAGGGATTCTACTTCATTCTTACATACAGATGCCATGCAATTCAACTTAGCCTCTATCTTCTTTTTTCAAATATCTCCATCAAATAGTGTAACAATAAAAGGCAAAGATGCCTGCTAATGAAATCCATATTCCCCTGAAAATGGAGTGCATGGGACAAGGTTTTGAATACCGAAATACAATCATTTAAGTATCTTGTTACATACAATTTTGCCTATCATTATGCTCTACAGTATTATACTAATTCAATGTCCCAGTATAAAGATCAATAAAAGATGATTAAACTTTCAAAATATCCAGTAAGGACAATGGGTTGTAAAGACATATAATTACTTGAGTACAGTAAGTAATGCAATATTACATCTCCAGAAGGCACCTATATTAAAAGAGGTTTCTAAGTGAAGATCTGGAATGCATAGTTAATGTTGAAGAAATGACTTTCCAACTGCAAAGATGATCCTTGTGATTTGTTCTACTTCCTCTAGAATTGACTTTCCTGAGCTGACTAGTTTATATGCATGTATTTTAAATTCAAAAAGCACTCACATATGTTTTATATATTCTGTTGATAATATTAAAATAAGCTTCTGCCATTTCCTGTCTTTAGCTGACTCCATCTTTCCTTCTATTTAAATGTCTTGTTTTTCTCCTCTATCATGACAAGCATTGAATTTGTTTCTATCTCTGTGGTCCATTAACTATTATCTTCTTTCATAGGGAGGGACAATGAGGCTTATAAATGTTAAGGGACACATTGATGAATACACAATGGAATGACTGAGCAAACTTACTAAATTTCTCCTTTTATCTCTAAATCTAGTGCTGTGTTTATTATACCTTATAATTCCACTCAAAAGGTCATAATTGGGACATAAGTTTTGAGAATAAGCCATGGCTAAAATTTCCATGTAAAGAAAGTGTATGAGTTGATGGAATTGGTATAGGAGGTGAGGATGTTGAATAAAGAGAAAGACCAAAGCAATAAACCAAATATATTGTATTTCTCACTAAAGCAGGGATGATGTTCAAGGTGTGGAATGCCTTTACCATAAAAGAATAATAAGGCTTATATAACAGATTTATTTATATTAATAAAACATCAAACATTGTGGTATAAAGACAGATGGGTGGAGAAAGAGGGTTCACTTATAATCCAATATTGCTAGTCTAGTCATGTATATGTCTTCATATTTCCTGCTTTGAGAACTGTATATAGTTGCATAGGAATTTTGGAATTGTGTACATATTTTATCAAATGATTTTTGTATCTCAAGATTTTTTTATGCCCAACCTCCTTTAAAATTTTACATCTGCTTGTAGCTAGAAAATACCTTTTCAAAGAATATCTGTTTCCATTCCATTCCATTCCCTCAGTTTTCTGACATTAATTCTCCCTTCCTTCCATGGTGTTTTTCTATGAGATAGGATCAAAAGCCTTTTCCTTTATTGCTCTTGGCATATGGAGAAAACTTCTTACATTTCTCTGCCTCATTGATGCTATCTCTTCTTCTTTTCATATAATTCTTGAAAGTCTCTTCTCTCTTGCCTAAAGCTCTCTTAATTTTCTTCTCTCTTTGTGGTTATTTAACTGTGCAATTGTATTATTTAACTTTATAAATCATTTTGGGATTCTGTATATGTAAGACACAGTGTGAATAATGTACTCCTTGAATTTGGTCTGTGAGTTCAGTGGAAAGTTTTGCTTAAACAGCAGTTGCAGAAATTGGATTCTTTCCTGATCTTTACTTTTTGCAATTTAAACCATTATGATACATGAAAGAAAAAACTTCTCCCACATGATAAACTTAAGTTTTGCTATTTTGCATATGTAATTGATGCTGCATCAAACATGTTATATGTCCCCTCCATATTTTAGTGAATTCCCTAAGAGATACATTTTATGTTATTTGGAAACTGGTTGCTTTTAATACATTAAATAAATAATCAAGATAAAATTTTATTGACTAGGAAACAAAAACCTGTTGAGAATTATAAGGTTTTGAATTTATTAAGCCATATGCAATCCACAGTAACAATAATAACTATTCCTACTTATTTTGGTTTTATTTGTATAGTAATCTTCTGTTGTAGACGCTACTAGTTGCCTACCCAGTATCTGTTTTCTCTTGTTTCTTAACTAATAATTTGGTTGAGGGAGCAAGGTGACCTTATGTTCTATGGCAGTCAGGTGTGCAGCAGGAACTGTCTCTGGCCAATGACACAGAACCAGAAATTGCTTCGGGAAACATTTTAATTTTTTTAAATGTTTAATTATTATTATGGGTACATGGTAGTTTCTATGGTACATGTGGTGTTTTGATACAGGCATACAATGTGAATTAATCAGGGTAAAAGGAGTATCTATCACCTCCGGCATTTATCATTTCTTTTTAAAGGGGACACGTCATTTGACTTCTGCGTATTGCAATTTTCCCTTTGATTTTTCTCATTCTTTTTGATCTTTCCCATTCTTCCTGTGGAGAGAGAAAACTCTTCTCTATAATGCAGCAATTATACTGTGAGCCTGAGGAAAACAGTCACACAGCAAGAAATGTAGAGCTGAAATAAAGGAAAAAAATCTGAGTCACTTGTAACGTTATGGATCTGCCATACAAATTGTAAACTACCTATCTGAAAACTTAATATATAAAAAAAATAACCCCTTGCTTTTTAAAGATAACATAATTAGCCTCTGGTTACATATATCTACATGCAAAACTTAACTACTATATCCTCAAAATTGGAGTGGATTAAGGGTTCCATCCTACTTGGTCAACATGGGCCACATATGACATTACCTCGCCTGTTGAAGCTACCCTGACCCTCTTCTTTGCATATCCACAACTATCAAGTCCAACCTGAATGCTCTCACTATGCTTCAGTGGTGCTGTTGCTTACTTGTGTCATATCTTTTATTACACAGATCTATAGTTGCTTTCATCACTTCTTAGATCAGGTTGCCTAGGAAACAAACACTGAGATGGAGATTTGCTTGGAGGAAGTTTGTTGGAATGTGCCCTCCAGGTCAACACTTGAGAACTAAAGGAAGAGGAAATAAGGAGAGAAAAGATTTGATCTATGATATATATAGTCACAACAAAGGCCTCAGACAATTTCAAGAAGGTTCTGCTGTTGGGATAGTACTTCACAGTGGACACCTTTGAGACAAGAAGACTGGACTATTATGTTCATGTTTATCCCTCATACAACCAATCTTCTCTAAAGAGGGAACATTCATTTTTGTAAAGGGGCTTTTTTCATCTGAGACAATTTTCAAACAGATTGTCAGCTGACAGCCATCAGCTACCAACCTTCTAGAAGCTGTCTAGAATGTGTCCTGAAATTCATGATATGCACTGTGGTAAACATAGAGATTGTTTTCTGCCCAAATCCCTCCTTTAAGGAAGTGCTTGCTACCTCGCTGCTGAGAATGGAGTCAGTAGACAGTCATCATCTATCAGCCCCTTCAGAGATTGTCTCAGCTGAAAAGAGCTTCCTTGGCCAAGTTCACACCATCTAGGAGGTCGCATCCAGTGACTAATCCGGGTTGGGAATAAAGGTCTGTTCATTTTAGCCCAATGCCTGAGAACTCCAGTTGACTAGTTGAGCTCTAGAGATTTCCATGGAGTTGACTGAGACTGTCTAGGCCTGTATTCCAGCTTGACTTCTTTTCTCACCCCATCCTTCTTGCTCCTTCCCTCTTCCACAAGTGTTGTTCCTAAGGAAACTCCCTAATAAATGTCTGCTCACTAAACTCAGTCCCAGAGTATGCTCTCTGGAGAGCAAAAATCTGCAAACTCAACTGACTTTCAACCTGAGAATCATTTTTGCATGTCTCCTCCCAACTCCATGTAGAATAATACCACATTGGTAGCTTAAATTGGCCATGATGAGAATATTTACCTTAGAGCATACACCATGTTGTTTGGTACTTATACTGTTTGGATCCTTTTACTTCATATAATAAGTTGTGGGAATAATGTCTCCAGAAATCTGGTTGATTTCTTTTACTAGGGAAACTTACAAGGTGAAGTTAGTGGGAGGGACTGAAGTCCCATTACTGCAACTGGTTCTTATCTTGTACCTCCTTTACAACCCATTCTAGGTTCCTTCACCCTCAACAATCACGTCTGCTAATCTAGGTGCCTTACCTGGGAGATCACCTGGACCTGTGGCTTGCTCACAAACTGGCTCTATGTCAATAAAAAATAAAAATAAACACTTTGATTTCTAGTACTAGCCAATTTGTATGGCATACATATTGTCATCATCGCTTATTTCAAGCTACCTGTATGATCGCATTGAACATGGGGTTTGGAGTGGATGCGCAGAAATGGTTCTCAACTTGAAAGCCAGTATGACCTACCTGGCTTTAGTACACCACTGATCCAGACCATCCTTCATGGTCTGAATACCCAATACCATGCTTTTTATTGACCATGGTTGTTTCACTTATCCACTTACCCTCCAAATTAGGAAATCACATACCAAAGACATCTCAGTGGGCCAGAAAGCTGCAAGCATATTCTTCTTGCCCTCTGTTTAACAGCAGCCTCCCACTCCCACTCATTACCAGAGCTGATTACCATTGACAGGATGGTGACACCTCCCTTTCCTTGACGGCTGGTCTTACAACACACAGAGCCCAAACAGGATTGGGTGGTAGCTGTAACTGAAAGTTTTATGAAACACTTGCCTTGTTTGTAGGTGGAAGTGTTTTGTTAATACATTTGCTAACAAGGGTCTCTTAACTGGCAGAATCCATAGTTGTGGTGACAGGAGGCACATATACCCTGTACAATCACTGGAAGTGATAGTGAGCAGAGTGGTTTCTATGTGCACCTCTTGCTTCCTGAAACCATGTGTTCTCCCTGTTGGAAACAGCACTGTATAATAGTTATTGGTTTAATGTAGGGGGTATTCTACTTTTCGGATGATGGTGTTCCATTCTTACTGAGTATTATCTCTAAACTAGTGCCCTCATTATTCTTTCAAAGGGCCATTCCATTATTCTGGTAGATTCTTGTTGGTGTACTATATGATAGAGCCAGTAGATCCCTTATTATGAGTCCTCTGATACACCTTCTTGCTCTAAAAGCAACTTCTTGGTCTGATGCTGTGCCATGGAGGATTCCACATCAGTAGATCCAAGCACTCAGGAGCACTTAGATAGTGGCACTGGCTAAGACCTTGTCAACAGGAAAGGCTTTATACCTGGAATATAAATCAATTCTAGTCAATATAAACTGCTGCCCCTTCCAGGATGGAAAGAATCCAATGGACTCAACTTGAACCAAATAGCTGGTTGCTATCCTTTAGTAAGAGTGCCATATGTTCAATGTTGGTTTCTATTGATGGCCAGTTAGAAAGTTGGTAGTAACAGTACCTAGATTGCCCCTGGTAAGTAGTAGCCCAAGCTCCTGGGCCCGCCCATAACCTTCAATATTTCCAGCTTGGCTTTATCATCTATATTCACACATTTGATTGGCTCTGCATTAGCTCAATACCCAAGCTCAATGATGTCAACAGGATGAATCATTTTGCCAACTTGGTGGTTTATTGCCTCTTCCCTGGTGGAAGCTCTCTAGTTTCATTAAGATTCAGTATAATTATTGTTTTAATTTGTTCTTGTTATTTCCAAAGATTTGTTGATATGCCTCTTCCCTAGAAATCACTGTCTACAATTTCCTAATCTTTGTCTTTCCACACTCCTGTTCCATCAACCAAGCCATTTACCATTGCTCAAGGTGCATATATATATATATATATATATATTGGGCCGGGCGCGGTGGCTCACGCCTGTAATCCTAGCACTCTGGGAGGCCGAGGCGGGTGGATAGCTCAAGGTCAGGAGTTCGAAACCAGCCTGACCAAGAGCGAGACCCCGTCTCTAAAAAAAAAAAAAAAAAAAAAAAAAAAAAAAAAAAAAAAAAAAAGAATATATATATATATATGTGTGTGTGTGTGTTTATATGTGTGTATAGACATATATTATACATATATAGATAGATACACACACACACACTTTCCTTTAGGTCTTTTCTACTTACACACATACACATAAAGGATAACCAGGTTTACTGCTTGGAGTTCTGCCCAGTGAGAAGTTCCCTCCAGTCATGACTTTCAGAGAGATCCCTGCTGGGGCTGTAGTATAGCAGAAGTATATTTTGGGTTCATATTCACATGCTAAGCCAATCCACTTGTGCATCAAGTTTTGACATGTTTATTCTCCATCAGTAGGTCATAAAAAAATTCCCCCTTCCCTCATGTCGCTAGAGATGTGAGTTGAGGAACAGGCCTCAGTAAGATGGAGATGGATGTCATTGGGGGTTGGGTCATTTGTTTTGGACCCTTGGTATACCACATCCATCATACAATGATTGTTGATGACCCTAAAAAGACTTGTGATTTTGTGTGTCTGACAGAACCTGGCTCTCAATGGGTAGTTCTGGCCACATAGTCAATTGTCATCTCATGATCAGGTGCTTTATATCAGAGTTCAGTAACAAGCCATCTGCTGCAAATGGCTTGGCTTTAATCCACAACCCTAGGGATCTAAGTTGTGATCCTCCTACCTCAGCTTACCATAACTCTGCACAGCATTTTCCCATCACCAGTGCCTCCTATACCATTGAGTCTGCAGCAGCAGGACTGCTTGCACTGCAGGCTGGTCCTGCCTGCACAACCACTTTTTCTTGGAGTCCCACTCAAATTTGGCAGCTTTTTGTGCTACTTGGTAACTGGGCCAAAGCAGTATATCCTCAGGTTGGAATATACTGCCTAAAGAACCCAACAAAATCTAATGGGCATTGTGCTTTATTTTTTTTTTAATTAATGGAAGATGCAAGTGGCAGTAATTTGCCCTTTGCTTTTTCCTGTCATACCAAGGACTACTGGACTCCTAAAAATTACACTCCTTTCCTTCAATTAGTGGGTTATAGATCTAAAAATGGGCTCAGAATCAGAAACTCTGCAAGAGATTAAGGCTTTTTATGGGAAGTGGTTACCCTTAACCCCCTGAGTTTTGATTACTTTGGTTTTATACACTGACCAATAACCTGTTGATTGTCTATCATGACCATGAGTTAGTGTTCTATTGCTCATTTCCACAGCTTTCTTGGGTTTGAGTTCCCATGGCTGCAGATGCACAGTGCTCAGGGGACTCTAGGGTTCCAATGCTTATGAATGCATCATCCTACCTAGTTCCAAATTTCATGAGTCCCACTCCTTACCCATTAGGGCTATGGCTATGATCTTGACATAGCATACTTGCCAGAATAGGGCTTTTTACTTTCCCTGGATCTCTGTAACTCCTGTAAATAAGTCCTGGGCCTAATCTTCAGTTTTTCAGCTGTTTTGCTGCAGGAGATGAGTTTCATTATGTTACAAATGTAGTGCTCTGACTTTCACACTCTGCCTTCAGTTGGTGATTCCATAATCTCAACTTTTCAATGTCTTTCCCAATACACCAAGGTCACTCAAGAAAGATCATCCAATTTTTTATTATGTTTATAATTAACATTTATACATCCTCTTAAAATCCCGTTATATTGTACCTACCAGTACATATCCTCCCACAAGTATCCCATCCCGGTTTACTAATCATGAAAATACAGACATTTGCACTCCTACAGAAATACAAGAGCAATTAGTGTTCCACTTATACTAGTGGCAGCATCTTCAGTGCCCTACAGCTGTCTCCAAAATCCCCTTTCAGCTTCTGCATTCTCAGACCACTTCTCACATCAACTTTCTTAATTTGAATTCCCCACAAAACAGACTCTGAGACAGAGATTTTTGTGCAGGAAGTTTATCAGAGGAGCCCACTGAAAAATTGGAGATGTGGGTTTTGGCAAAGGGAGGACTTGTAGTGCAAAGCTTCAGCCAAATATCCAGGAAGTTCTGGAGCTGAGATAGTGCTACACAATTATTTCCCTTGAGATGAGGGAGTCAGATTTTATTTACTCACAGCAAATAGTCATTTGTTGTAGATCACCTCTGGGAAAGGGTTATGACCTCGCATCAGATGGGTCTCTCAAGCTGAGGGAAATTCTCACAAAGGGACCCAGCTAACAGTCATCAGTCTTCAACCCTCAAAGAAACTGGAGCGATGAGTTCCTCATTCTGAAGTGGAGATCTGTGTACGTCATCATAGCATTCATTGTGTTCAGTCTTGACTCTGAGTTTCTCTTAAATCAGAGCCTATGACTTATTCACCTTTCCATGCTCAGTGCCTAGGACAGTGACTGGCATTTAGTAGAAGACGAACAATAACTTGCTAAGCAAATAAAATACTAGTATTTATTAACAGACTAGTGAAACTGAGTGTTAATTAAAGATTACAAACAATTATTTACCACTTTTATTTAGACAGCAAAAAATATGAAGAGTTTTGCCTTCAAGTTTGGGTTTATTGTTCCCAATTTCAATTTACTTTTTCATTTATTCGTTATCTCAGTATATACTTGTGAGTGTTTTAACATGTTCTAGGCATTATGAAACACATTAAGGCAAATGATTTCTCTTAATGTAATGTATATTTTAGACTTCTCATTTTGTTAAGGAAAACAGCTAGCTCTCCTTTTCTTTTCATATGGTCTTATATAAAAAGGCAGCATGAAAATTGATGTCATTGCATATTCTTTGAGCCCCTCTAGCCATTATAATAATAATCTCCCTTGCTCCTGAATGGCCAACATTTGTTGTATAGAGAAAAATAATGATAATTGCTGTAGTAACCAATCCCACCTGTTTGCTTAGAGCCTTCATTCTATTTGGGGTTGAATGTAGACTAGATACAGGAAAAATAGCAATCTAAAATAGACAAGGAATGATTTAAATTAAGACTTTTCCTTTGTAATTCCTCAGCTGCAACATGTACTAATATAAATATATAAGCAACATGTTTCTTCTAGAAATGAAACTCCTTTTGTAACCCTTTTTCTACAAGTTACAACCAAATTTTTTGTACCAAAGCAAGTGTGGATGTTTGTTCACCTGTGTCTGCTGCAGAGAGTTGTGGTACATCACTGCCCAAATTGAAAGCTGGCTAGAAATTGTATGATGACTTTCACCAGTCACCTTAGTATTCCTCACTGGTTTAACACTCAGACTACCTATACTGAAAAGATGTGCTCTCTCCAGCTATGTGAATGTAAAAATTGTTTAAAAAGTGCTCTATTTTCTTTTGCATAACAGATTCTCTATTACTTCAGTGAACAGCTTACCTACTAGTTTTCTCTAGTAGATGTTTCCTAGAGTAAATTCAGGTAAAAATTAGATAAGCAAAGCCATGACCATATGAATACATCTCTTTCACCAGATTTCCCATCCTTCTGAAACATGTTGAAAGAAAACTTAACATTTGATCCATTACAAATACTCAATTGAATTAAAGACATATATAGTATAGGTGACACCAATGTGATAGAAAGAAGAATGAGTGTTTTTTGATCAAGGTGTCCTGTGTTTGTATTGATGAAACCACTTCAGGCAGCCTGTGCCAGGAGTGGTAATATTTAGGTCTGTAGTGTACTCTATTTATGAGAAAATGCTACATTTATTCATTAGCTGATGAATGATAAATGATTATATTCCCAAAGTAGTTTTTATTTGTTGTTTTTTTTGTGTTTTTTTTTTGAGACGGAGTCTCACTCTGTTGCCCAGGCTAGAGTGAGTGCTGTGGCGTCAGCCTAGCTCACAGCAACTTCAATCTCCTGGGCTCAAGCGATCCTACTGCCTCAGCCTCCCGAGTAGCTGGGACTACAGGCATGCGCCACCATGCCCGGCTAATTTTTTTTTTTCTGTATATATTTTTAGTTGGTCAATTAATGTCTTTCTAGTTTTAGTAGAGACGGGGTCTCGCTCAGGCTGGTTTTGAACTCCTGACCTTGAGCGATCCGCCCGCCTCGGCCTCCCAGAGTGCTAGGATTACAGGCGTGAGCCACCGCGCCTGGCCCCAAAGTAGTTTTTTTACATATTGTCTCCCCCCGCATTATTTCTTCCCACCTCTCACCTTTTATCTTATCTTAGAGTTGTCGTTGCATGTAAAACATATATTTTCATTCTTTCAGTAATTTAAATTATCACTGTGTTTCTGGCAATTTGTGCAACATTTGAGCATTAAAATAGGAAAACTGAATTGTTAACATAGGCAATGCTGTTTTAGAGAAATGTAGAGTTTCATTTTACCTAAATAAATAAATAAAATAACAGAAGCAGCTAAAAAACCCAAACAAAACAAAACAAATTGTCTACTCTGTCTGTCTCTGTCATCCCTAATTTATCTGTACTTTCTTAATTTAACTTTTTAAACTAAAACTAGCAATAAAATATAGTCTTACTACTGTGGGCATTTAAAGTGCTTTTTCCTTGGTAGCTATGTACATTACTGACCTAGTTCAGTGATTTTCTAACTATAATGTGCCTCAGACTTTCTTAGGGATCTTGCTGGAATGCAGATTCTGGTCCAGCAGCTCTGGGGAAGGGCCTCCTGAGAATCAGCATTTCTAACAAAGTTCCAGATGCATCTGGTGCTGGTCCACGGAACATGTTTTGGTAGCAAAGGTCTAGTTGTAGGAAAATTGTCTCAGAAGATTGGATACAATATATATTTGAGTAAACATGTGAACTGAAAGGAGAATATGAAGAAAAATAAAGTTCAAAATTAGCAAAAGTTCTAGTCAAACTCCTTCATGTGAGCTCAGTCTTGAAGCCAATTTCAGTTCTTGGAAATGGCAAGCATGGTCATCTTTATTGATATCATTTTGATAGCCTTTTTGAGATGCTTAATAATAACTGGAAGTATATGATCAAAACAGTGGGGTGTTAAACAGGAGGATGTGGAGCAAAGAATTCTGTTTTGAGTTTAAAAGAGAGATATTTAGTGTTTGGACAAAGAAGCTTAAGTGAAGTTCTTATTCACACCCTGCTACAAACTCCCTTATCCCAGGTGAAATCACTCTATCTCTGGGGTATCATTTTCTAGTCTGAAAGATTGCAGTGTTATGATTCTGGTACATATATGTTCATAGAGCCATTTAACAACCCACTTCCTGAACTATCACAATTTGTTTTCTTAGGCGTGGAGATTGATGCCAGCCTAAACCTCTTATGGCAAATCTGTCTTTTCAAACTCTAACGTGACATAGTCATTCTCCATAAAACAACTTTTTCTCCATCTTTTTCCTTCAACATCACTTGCCTAATGAGTCCCAAATTATTTATCCTAGAATCAGATGCTAATACATAAGGTCAACTTTAATTCAAACTCCTGAGCTGCTGGAGATAATCATGAAACACAGTCCATCTATTAACATTTCTTAGAATTAAACCATCAGAATCATGGACATTTTAGTTTTGAAACAAATGAACAAAGATAGTAATAATAACAACCTTACATAAATTAAAAGTATGAAAGTAATTGAAAATTCTTGAACTCTACTGCAAGTGAAATAAGAAGACTTACAAAATGACAGTTTGATTCACACACAGAAAAAAGTACTTTCTGCTTAATGCTTTAACAATATAGAACTCCTGTATTTAAAACACAATTAAATCTTAAAAGACTGGTTTATACCTGAAGTATCAGAAACACATCATCGTATAAAGTAAAGCAACATTTGTATAATAAAAGAGAGACTGTCTTCCTGAGAGGTACAGATAAGTAATGAAAACTCCCAAATTAAGGCAAGATACAAACAAGGGAATGTATTCAGGCAAGGCAACCAGGGATTAAGCCAGCAGACATGACACTGTTGCTAACATCATATACTAATAATCAGCTCTCAAATAGATGATCAATGAAGTAATTTTTTTACTCTAACAATTTTGAGAATGACTTAGAGTAAAACTAACATTGATTTCACTCTGACAGGACTATAATAATAAGCTACAAATACCACGCTCACTGTCATATAAATTCATGTTTGGTAAGGCTAATGATGACACACTGATAGTTATTGCTATAATCAAGGTAAGTTTTCTTACTTATGGTTTATAAACTTTTAGATTTGAATTGTCTTTTAAAAAAATATTTAAAGTGTTTTTTTGTTTGTTTGTTTGTTTTTGGCAGAGTCTCACTCTGTTGCCTGGGCTAGGGTACCATGGCGTCAGCCTAGCTCACAGCAACCTCAAACTCCTGAGCTCAAATGATCCTCCTGCCTCAGCCTCTCTGGTAGCTGGGACTGCAGGCATAATTTTTTCTAGTTTTAGTTGTCTGGCTAATTATTTTCTATTTTTAGCAATGATGGGGTCTCACTCTTGCTGAGGCTGGTCTCGAACTCCTGACCTCAAGTGATCCTCCAGCTTTGGCCTCCCAGAGTGCTAGGATTACAGGTGTGAGCCACACCTGGCCCTAAAGTGTTTTAAAATAAAGATGAAACCTAAACATGTGAGTCATAGAAATAAAATGTTGATATTAAATAGTGATTTAAAAATTAAATAATTATGTAACAGGGCAATCATTTCAGCATGAAATTTTCTGGCAACTAAAGCATAGATAAGACCAAATAGGTTGCAAGCACTCCTCTGATCCCAGGGAGCACAACTATGTTTCAATGACACTAAAATAAAAATGCTCTTGATACTAGAATAATAAAAATTCAACATATAGTTCTCTTTATAATGGTTATTAACACAGTGGAAAGGTCTGTAGAAGCTAATAGAAAATATTTATTTTTTCTTAAAGCTTTTTGTTATACCCACCCTTAAAAAACACAAAAGCAATGTTTATTGATATTCTAGACCAGTGACTCTCAATTCAGGCTATGCATTAAAACCATTAGAACAATTAAGTATTCAAAACATGAAAATATCAAAATATTAAAACTTAGGAAACTTTTTTTTAAAAAATGTCAATGCCTGAGCTCCACCCTTAGAGATACTAATATAATTGGTCTGGCATAAAGTTTAACATTGGTAATTTTTACAAGATTCCAGGTAAATCTAACCTGCATAAAGATTTGAAAAGCACTGGGCTAGAACAATGGTAGTATAGAACATTTTTTAAACAATGTTGCTCAGAAATTATTTATTTTCAACACCAATTTTAATAAGAGTTAACTAGAACTAAAATTAAGATTGAGCTCTCTGCTAAGTACTAATTTACCCACATAATTTTTTTACTTATAAATATCTGCAAAACTCAATTTTTGGCAAGAATATAACTCTGGCAGATGCACTCAAAGAACCATATGTGAAGCATTCATTTAAAATCTTTTACACAAACCACCACACACAGTCTTTTTCCAGACTCAGGTACAGTACATCAAAGAAAAAAAGTGAAAATATTGCTTTAAAATCTCAAAGGCAGAGATACTTAGGAAGTAGTTGGTTATATTTAGTTTTTAAAGCCACAGGGCTGGAGGAGGTGGGAAGAGCTGGAGACAAAGTGAGGCAACAAGTAGAAGCTCTGTGTGTATATGAAGGACGTAATCACCCTAACTCATTATCGAATCACTCTAAGCCCTCTCAACCATGGCTTGAGAAAAAGGGGTAGACTGTAGCAGTGTCTGTCTAGAATATTTATACCTGATTCCTGGATGATATTCGAGGCAATGACAAGCCTTGTGGAGAGTCCCTGAGGTTTGTCTAATCTTGAAAGAGCCTCCCAAACCCTCCCACATCTCCAGTACTTTATTGCCATGTGGCAGAGCACCTTGAAGTTTTCATGCCCCTTGAAAAGGAATATAAATGTTGGTGGACAAATAGCTGATGGTTCGAAGATCAAGCAACTGATGCTATTCCACTGGATATTCCAGAGTGCTCAGATCCAGGCTTAGAAAAGAGAGAAAGGGGAATATGCCAGAAAATGACTGAGTGAGGTAATTGATAAATCATTAACTTGATAGAGTTTTCTATAAGCAACTAAATTAAGTTTTCTGTATCAGACAGAATGGAGGCTCAAAATTGTACGAAATCAGTAAAATTTCAACATAATTATGTCTGTGGCCTATTAAATGTGTGCTCCTTATGAAAACATAAAGTGAAATGAGAAGCGGCAACGGTCACAACTAGTTATCTTCTAGTTTTCTTGCCTGTTACTGGATTTATTAGACATCTTTTGACACTAGTTCAAAATACAGACCAAGTAGAAATGTGCCCTATTATTAAGATATTTCCAGACTAAAGGTAAATTATACTGGCCTTGTCCAATTGAACTTTCACTGCTATGTTAATTTCAAAAGAAAGATAACACTACATCTGCTTCTATGGCACATTTCCTTCTGCTTTTTCTCAGAGGAAGACAGTTGGAACATTTGCTGCATACAATATTGTAGTTGGAGATAAAGAGGCACAGAGCTGCTAAGGATCCCTCTCCTAAACCATAAATTCACAATCCCAGAGCCCTACAATTTACTGAATGATTAATCCTATCAAGCTATGGTTTCCATTTGATCATCCTCCAGTTAAAAATAATTCTGGTCATTGCGTGATCTGTCAGGCTTCTACTTGGGGATTGTCCAAAGATTTGTAGCAAAACACTCTAGCCTTATATTCAAAGATTTCAAAGGTCCCAATACCTTCACTAGGACTAGCCCTTCTGCTTTCAACCATCCTGTTTTCCTTGACAGCCCAGCCTCATACTCTTCCGTACCTTCTAGATTTGCATGATGTTATTGCATGAGATTCACAGCTCAAATTTATACACTTGGCAAATTCCTGCCCATGATTTAGATCTCAGCTCAATTTACCTCTTCTGGGAAGCCTTCTCTAACTCCCAAGACAAACTAAATTGCTTCTTTTTCTATGCTACCACTACTACTCCCATTAAAGCAATCATTATATTTATTATGGATTTATTTTCTTCCTGACCTCCTAGCAATATTCTCAGCTTACATATAAGAAAATCGACAATTGGAGTGATTATATAACTTGTCCAAGGCTAGCTAGGTTGATAGTAATGGAGCAAAAATTGAATTCCAGATGGTCTGACTTCAAAAATCAGGGATTTAACCCAGGAGTAATGCCAGAGTATTGCCATTCGTTATAAAAATGATCAGTTACCAAATGCCATCTGATCTGCTCTGTCAGGGAAGGTAGGCTAAATCTTTTTCTGGCTTTGTCAATGAGAAATAAGATTTTAGATTAAAACAGGCCTTCTAAAGTAGTGAAAGCATTTATATATTTAGAAACGCTTCCAAGTTTTTCTAAGAACTTGTCTTTCTCACCGAACCATCTTGGTCTCTTCCTGTTTGACCATTTGATGTCTTCTATGTTTAGACTACATTAACAATCTCAAAACATTTCTCTCTCCCAAAGACCCCCTTATTACTTTTTCCCTAACTCAAGACCTATTCTGAGCTTCATTTCCATCAATCTTGCTCAAATCATGAGGCCAATTAACTGTGAAGAGGATTTAGGGAGTCTAAAGTGTCAGTTAGCTACAATTTTAATGACAATAGAAACTCTTGAAAATAAAAGTCTTTAAGGTCCAGAAGCATGGGTCTTTTGCGAAATGGCAGGTTGTTGGTTTTGAAAAGAACATACTGTCCAAAACTTGTCTCAAATCACGATTAGATAAATTTCTCCATAAACAAGGCTGATTGATGCTGCTTAAAAAAATATTTTTAACCTTGAAAAACTTGCCATCAGCATATTATATTAAAACTTAGATTTTCTTCTAATATTTTATTCCTGCCAAGTACAGCTCATTGGCATGTGAATGGTTCCCTTTCTGAGGTTTGCTAGTAAGCCCTCTCTATTTCAGAACCAAGAAGAAACAAAACAAGAAGACTTACTGCTAATCCAAGCTACCTAAAAGGAGTTTCTCAATGCACTTAACAACTCTCTTCCCTTCACTGATTCAGAATTACCCACTATGATCTCCTCCTTCATTAAACTCACAGAACTGATATTATATTTTTTAATAGTTTACCTGGCAAAATGTAAAACATTAGGGTAACTTGTTTTTAAGATGCACCTTTGAAAATCTAAGCATAAGTCACTATTGTTGGGTCACATGGAATTTAGGGGCATTGTTTTGTTTGATTTGGGGTCATACGGAGCTTAGAATGTGAAGATGAGTGGGACATGATACAGAGAGAGAGCAAGAATGCAATTATAGTACAAAAGCAAGCCCTTTCTCCCATGTACTAATTGAAATTGGTTGAAAATTCCCATGTCATTTTTGCTCTACCCATTAAATTGAAACATTAACCTCTCTCTGGGAGATCAGAGAATGGAGCCAAAGTGGCCATATTTTAAAATACTTACATTGATCTGGGAAAGGAGACGCTGTAAGAGAAGAGAATGACATTTCCCTTCAAGTGGGTGGTTAAGATTGATAAATCAGAAAGCTACTGAAAGACTAGTATTAATGGCATAAGGAGACTCCATACTAGAGTTTATTTGCATTAAACTATTCATTTTTTCTAGAATACATACTACCATGTTATAGCGTTTTGTACTTGTGCTTTTTCCTTCCTCTAGGATGAGATACTCTTTCTATCTTCTCTAATTATTAATAACCCTCTTACAGTCATCCTTAAAAATTCTACTTAAAATCACATCTTCAAAGAATTCTATTAATTTACTTCTCGTTGCCTTGTGTATAATTTTTCTTTTATGTAATAAAATATAAGTCTTTTGTGGCTTATATCTCTGTTGTAGTTTTCCTTTCTATTTGTATCTGAATAGTGAGTTTTATAAATATTTATCTAATGAATGCGTTCTAAGAACTTCAACATATTTTTGTTTCACTGAATATCAGTTTTGCAACTTCTCACAAAATGTTCTACAAGTTACCTGTGTGTGACTTTGGCCTAAGTAATCTGAACAAATTCTCTCTAAATAAATATTCTATACTCATTTAAATGCTGCTTAATGTATTGTAGCACTCTTAATTTTTTTCTTTTTCTTTATTTTCTTTATGCTTAAGCATATTAGCAAAGGACCTGCTCAATTCAAACAGCCTATGTAACACTTTATACAATGTTACTAGAAACATCTTCTCTCCTTTGAATAATTCCTAGAGCTAAAATGTTATAGAACTGGGCTTTATTGCATAGGGATGAGGATGTGTTTTTCTTTTGTTGCTGTTGTTATTGTTATCATCAGTCACAGCTAACACAGTTCTTGACCTTTTAAAAACTACACTTATTTTTATTTTGCAATTCACAATTTATATTGTTGAAGTTTAACCATGACTCTTATGTGTATAAGTAAAGCAATCTATTCCATTCAATAAAACCTCTCCCAAAGTTTATTCTTTTTGTTGGCCTGTTGTAAAATGCTGTTAATGAAGTTTTTAATGAGAGATTGAGAGAGACTGAGAGGTGGGAGGTGGGGTTTAAGTATAACAGGGATACATACACTAAACTTCTTCCTCAGCCTCCATATTCCTTCTTGATACTAATGACTACCTGGTAAGAAACTCATATATTTTTTTTTAATTTCAGAGTATTATGTGGGTACAAATATCTTAAGTTTGTTAGATGCTGCTAGAGAATCTCTTCACTTACGTATGAACCTAATGTTCTGAAATAGCTTAATGCCCAAAAATACTAGTGAGTTTAGACTAATTAAAAATTAGGCACATTACCTTTCTTCAGCTAATATATACAATATTTACTATATGGTTATATTTGTAATAAAACATAGTAATCGCCTACTGCCAGGCATTAATCTAGTATGTTCAGTCTCCTTCAAATGTCACCCATCTGGAGCCTGAAAAAAGAGTTGACCTTTATAATAGTGGTAATATCTGCTTCAGAAGAGTGAGATATGCTTAAAGATAATTTTCTGGTTTGAGGGATTGTTTTAGTTTCTTTGATTGCTCAGCTGATTGACAGCCTGGGCAAGCAAATGCTGTATGAATGGAAGCATGTAGAGGTTAGAGGTTTCACACTGGAGATGCTCAAGTAGCTGGTGTGACTTTGTCTTTAAGGTCTAATTCTAATAGGATCATAGGTTCTATAGAAGTAGGGACCATTATTGGGCAACATAATATTTCTAGCATTTACTTATTTATTTCGAGACAGGATCTCACTCTGTAGCCCAGGCTGGAGTGCAGTGGTGAGATTATAGTTCACTGTAACCCCAAACTCCTGGGCTCAAGCGGTCCTCCCCCATGAGCCTCTCAAAGTGCTGGGATAAGAAGTGTGAGCTATCTCACAGGCAATGTTTCTAGCATAATATATATAAAGGTGAAAAAAAGATAGGGAAAGAGACTGCTATAGTCTATTTTTTTAAAATGAAACAATTTCTTTAAGCCAGGAAAAGTTTTAATTTTCCCTTATCTGTAATAATTTAATGCCTGAAATAATTCAGTAAATTAGATTTATTTCATTCTTATATTATAGATGGATATAATAGGTTTGCAGAGATTGAGCAATGTTCTATTGTCACATTGATACTAAGTATCAGATAACAGTTTTGAACCTACGTCTGCTTAACTTCAAAGGCCAGACTAAAACTATTTACTTACAAGTACTTCCTTCAATGTTTTTCTACTAACTCTGGAATTTGGCCAAAGACAATGAACTTTTCCTTTTTCTTTCTTTTCTATTGTCTTTTCTCTATTTCACTTATGTTGATGCATATAGCTTTGTTCATTTATTTTACTGGCTGTACAGGATTCTAATATAGGGCATACTAGTTTAATTCAAGAGTCTCTTGCGATGAATATTTAGCTTGTTCGCATTTTGTTTTGCTAATAAAAATTAATGCTTCAGTGAATAATAAGTGCACATTTTCTTATATACTGTGTGAGAGTTTCACAAGAATATATGCCTACATATAAAATTTCTGATCTTATATATATATAGCTCCTACTTATTGCCACATTACTGTCTAAAGGAGTTAGAGCAGTTTATACTCCAACTGGGGTGGTGTATGAATGAGAATTCTCATTTTCAAATTCTTTGTCAGTATTTGGAATGATCAGATGTTAGTTATCTTGCCAATATGGTGAGTATTAAAGAGCATTTACTAGTTGTTTGAATTTATATTTCCTTAAAGTTGGGTATGTTTTCAGGCATTTATTGGTCATTGGAGTGTACTCGTCTGTGAATTGTAAATTTGCCCTTTTACTCTTATTTGTTCCTTCAATTTTTTAAAATATATATATATAAATTGTATACTCTGTATACTAATTCTTTCCCTGTTATATATTTTTGGAGTATTTTCTTCCAGCCTATGTCTTGAAATTTCAGTTTTTTTAATGTGTCTTTTAATCTTCAGCATTATACATGCACTATAGTCAAATTTTTATTTATTTATTATGTAATCTGTGCCACTTGTGTTTAACTTAAGAAATCCCTTTTTCCCTGAGGCCTTAAATAATGGCTGTATTTTATTCTAAAATTTTAGAAATTTTTCTTTTTACTTTTGAGTTTTTTGTACAAATGAAATTCAAGTTTGTATTTGCAATGAGGTAAAGATCTAATTTCTCTTCATAAATATATATATATATATATATATACACACCATGTTTCACCCAACTTTCTAAACTAAATGAGCACTTTGGCTCTAAATTCACTAAGCTTGTTTCAAGTGGCCCCTGTGTCCTTCTTACCTCTGCCCTATTGACCGCTCCCCCAATTCACTGGGGAATATGGCACACAAACCCACACTTCAAGATATTGGTTCTCTAGACTCATAATGACATTTCTAAAACTGATCATTTTCTTATTTTAGCCATGGACACAGAGCTATAGGCCATGAGAAGAAGATAGCAGACCTCTGATTGGATGTGTAGTTCATCATAGGGAACAAGTAAAGTCCCTTCATCTCTTTGAGGATCAGTTTCCTAATACTTAAATGTGGCAACTGAACTAACTGGTTGAGCTTTACGTTTGATTCCTTCTTACAAAATCTTGGTAAATCCTGATCAGGTAACTGATGGGACTGGATTCTTTGCCCTATAGTGTCATCTTCTAGAGGAACCTTTCTAAAACTACACATACAGACGTCACAAAACCTATAAAGGTGAGTTGATGTGATGTTAAAAATCTTTTTTCCCCCATTTTTCCCCTAGTTTTTTTTTTTTTTACAGCATTTCTCCAATTACAGCAGTAATAGTTCTTAGCCTTAGTTGAAACAAAATCACCTGGAGAACTTTTAAATTTTCTATTACCTGGGGCCCACCACCTAAGTGAAACTTAAACTATAGAGTGAGGGGGTGATGATAATGTAAAGTTGGGGCTTTTGTTTTCTAATTTAGTCAAATAATTCTGATGCATGAGAAAATGGAAAAGCACTGATTTAGAAGGTATTGATTTTTTTTTTAATTTGCTGTTTGTGGGCTTTTTGAAAAATTAGAAAACATAAAAATGCTGAGCCAATTTGCAACACCAATCTTTTTTTCCCCAGAGTAATTCACAGTTTATAAATCCTCACTTTTGGTCCCCAAACTACTTTTTTCCCTCTGCATTTACACCAAAAAGTACACGTTCTATATTTCTGATGTCTCCTGCTTCATCTTGTTATTCTCCCTATGAAGCAAAACAGCAGTTTCCTTTGATTTTCTTTAAAAAAGACTTTATGATATATTTTCTTTAGTTACTAAAAAAATATTTCAAAGTCTGAATACCAATTGCCCAGGTACCATTAGGTTACACCTTTGAAACACCTTTTTAAAAAAATATTAAACGTCCGTACTTATACTTTACATTTTATAAAATACTTTGTAAAACTCTGAGGGTCTTATTCTATTAAAAAATGTCAAGTGATTTTCACTTTATTTTATTTGGTGAATAGTAAGAGGAAATGATTATTTTCAAAAAGTATCTGGAATATTAGAAAAGAGAGACTGGAAAGGAGATGACTTGTTTTTCTCTTCATCAGTTTTCTGTATTGGCAGAAAAGATGGGTAGTTTACTTTGTGGGGTATTCAAACATGAGAGGAGCCTGAACATAATGTTAATGTACTAAGTGCTTCTGAGGTCACAGGAAGTAGTGAACACGACCAGGGACAGAGCTAAATTGAGGAACAGAAGTCACAGTACAGTAAGGAAGCAATAGGTAAGAGTTAAGTTTTTCCCTGTATCTGATGTTTTAAATATTGCTTGTTCAAGTCAGAGGTACGCCTCATCATTTGTTGCAGTAGCACATGGTCTGCTGTATTTGCTCATCTGGCTCTCTCTGGTGAATGTAATGAAGCATAAAATGATATTATGATTCCTGATCTTTAATCCTGATTCCTGAGTCATCAATGGTTCTTTTTTATTGCCTTTTGTTTAAAACTGTCCAAAAGCACTCATAAGGGAAAACATGATAGGAAAAGAAAACATAGAGTTTATAGGGTCATAATGAGGCACCTTCTCTGTAGATTTGACTGGTCCTCCTCACCATTGCTTTTTCACCAGAAACTTGGCAGGTGATGAGGAGCTCCTCATTTTGTGTTCTGCCTCATAGCAGGCTGTCTATTTGGCTCTTCCTTCTGCTCAGTCAGACATATCAGCAGAGACAATGGCATAACAGATGCTGATATTCAGCCTGGATCAGCCTATGTTGATTTTATGCTTATTAGTCTGAGCTAGTCATAGACAGCTGGTTGCTGTTTGCCTTGACTGAGCAGTAGAAATACACACAACTGCAATGGTCTCTTGTGTACACATATGCAGGTGCTGGCTGCCATAACAATTCCTCCCATAACATGGGGACTATTTTTGGATTGCTTATATATATTTTGGGATTTTTAAAATTTTTTTTTCTTTTGGTTGTGGGACAGGTACACTGAGGACACAGCTTATAACGCAGATACATTAGAAAGAGTCCATTATTTGCCTATATGGTAACTGGAGAAATAATCTAAAGTTTAGCTTTGTTTGTTCATTAGTTTTCTCCTAATAGCAGCGAGAAGCCAGTACAGAGTTTTAAAGAGCTATGAGCAAGCTGCCTTTTAGGCATAGCAAATAAAATGTTTCCTGGGCAGCCAGGTGTCACGCTGGTTAGTACTTCAATATTCACAACTTACTCCTTTATTGGTCCCAGGAGTGAAATGTTTTGAACTGGCCAGTAAGCACAGGGTGCTTGCTGTGACCTGCCCCACTTTGGAGCTAGGAAGCTGTCTAAAGGCTTTAGGCATTGTCCTACCTAATATTGAAGATAAATGGGAAGTCATTTTTAGGGTTGCAATTTAGCTCTTCGGTCTAGCTGATGTTCTTATGATAATTTATAAAATGCTTCAATTATTTTTAAATTATGTTTTGAATAGTCTGCCTGGTCTATAATATAATCTCTTCCCACTACCTCTGTCTTCCATTAGCAATTTTTTTCTATATATTCCTTCCCCTGAACTGCTTATCTGTCTTTGTTTCTACCCTTTTTTTATTGAATAAACAATAGTATTTTCTGAGGCAAGAGTATGTAATTATTCTCCTCACACTCATAGTCCCATGAAATTATCTTAGAAAGGAAATTGGAGTGGCTGAATATATACTTGTTTATTGGACCTGCTCCTTGATTGCTATTAGATATACCCTAGGTGTGTGGAACAATATTTGCTCTCAATTCTGGTTTAGGAAATGTATTCAATAGAGATTATTAAAGTATTAAAAATATATTTGTTTCATATTTTAATAAATTATTTGGATAAAGATATAGTAATTATGTTTATCAAATTTGTGTATGTCCTATAAATATACAAAATATATTTGATATCAAAATCAAGATTTGAGATAGGATCAACAGACTTGAATAATGGAATGAAATTCATAATTCATAACTTCACAAATATAAATATCAAATTCCTCATTTGAATGGAAAAGTTCAACTGCTTAATTTCAGTATTGGAATGATCTGGGTTAAGAGACATTTAGAATAAAAATAACACTGGCACTGGAGTGAAAAATACTGACCTATACGTTTTGAATTTGGGGACATGGTCCTGGCTCCACCAGGATGAGGAAAATTAATTATGTGACCTTAGTAAATTGTTTTCCATCTCTAATCCCCTGTTATTATTTCCTCATTGGTAAAAATGGGATTTAGATTATTTGATTTCCAAACTCTTTTTTAGTTCTGATATTCTATTTTCCTATGGTTTTATGAGTAAATCAAAATACAAAAATGTGGTGCTATAGATTTAAAACAATCCATGCATTCTTAAGCTGAATTAAATCAAGGGAGATAAACTTTCTAATATAAAATACTAATAACTGTGTATGTATTTCCATATTTTCTTAAATGTTATGTTTAAAAAATATTAGTGCATTGGAATTATACAGAGGAGGGAAGACAGAATGATAAAGAATCGGGAAAAATATGTGAAGAACTACACATATTTCACTTTACAGGCAAGTTTGATTAAATATCAAGCAGGAAAGTTTGATTTAATATATGGAATAGTTTTCCACATAAAAACTATCCAACAAAGGATCAGGCTATATTTTGAACGTAAAGTTGTATTCTTAATGATGGCTTAAGATTATGGAGAATCAATTATAACTCAGACACTGTCCTGGGTGTTTTACTCATTTAATACTTTTATTGATCTAATAAGGTAGGTTCTATTATTAGTTCCATTTTCAAAATGAGGAAATGGTGGGCAAGAAAAATTAACTCATTTGCCCATTGTTGCATAAGTAAGTTTAATAAATTGTACAAGGTGCAACAAGGTAGCAAAGGTAGGACTTGCCACAAATTCCTAGTCCACAGCCTACATTGTTAACCACTATTCTATTTTGTCCATGATAAAAGTGAATATCAGCTTGATGTGCATCTTATTATTAAGGAAGACATTAAAGAAGAACTTGGTATGTTTCACACTGTTAAATTTTAAAAAAGTGGAAAATTTAAATGTTTAATGTCTGTGGTACCTTCTTACTCTGTGATTGATACAGAATTGAATTTGCCCATATTTAACCCTTTTGAGTTCATGTATATATAGAGATTTGAAAAAATATTTAAAATGATAATTTTCTGGACAGTGACATCAGCAAGATGATGTGACAGAACTTTCATTACTCATCCCCTCTAAGAAACATCAATTTGAACAACTATTCACACATGAAAATATGTTCATAATAGCTAAGGAACCCATGTAAGGGATTACAGCACCCTAGTGGAGCATATAAATAAGAAGAGACACATTAAAGAGGGTAGGAAGAACAGTGCTCTGGGTTGGCCCTCCCACCAGGCCAGCCCCTATAGCCCCAAGCTGTAGGCCAACCCCAGCATCAAGTTGGCCTGAGTCTCACAGCCTGGGCACCAGGCTGGATGCCATAGCTCCAGGTTCCAGGCTAGCCTCCATGGCTCTAGGCTCCAGAAGATGCAACATTAGGCTTACTCCAGCTGGATAACTCAGATTTTGGGTATACCACAGGAGATCCCAGCACTGGGCTGACCCCATGGACCCAGCATCCAGTGCTGACCTAAAAGTCCCAGCTACCAGGTCACCCCTGAAGACCCAAGCTCCAAACTGGCCCTTGCAAACTCACAACCAAGCCCATTTTCATGAACCCTGCTACCAGGTCTTAACAAACATTATTCCCGTCCTTGTGGACTCAGGCTCAAGGGCTACCCATCACTAGGTTGGCTCCCATGGACCCAGGCATTGGGCTTGCCTTCACAAATGCAGGCTCCTTGTCCTCTCCCAATGAACATAGGTCCAGGCCTGGCTCCAGGGACCCATTGACAGTTTCTGGAGGACCCCAGCAGCTGGTTGGCCCCTGTGTACACCAAATCTGGGCCTATAACGACAGATTAAAGCACCTGGCCTGTCCACATAAACCCAGTCTCCAGACCCACTCTAGTGGACTCTGGGATCAGGCCTACTGACCCAGTCACTAGGCTGGTACACTCAAGGACTCCAGCACCAAGCCCACCTGTGGATCCTGCCAGATGGGCTTTCCCAGAATTTCTGGATGTGCTGACTGGTGAAGGGCTTTCTCTGCTGAAGCCAGTTAGTAAAGACTAAAAAAAGTAACTACTTCAAATGTGCAGACATTAACACGATGCTACAAGGACAATGAATAATCAGGGAAACATGTCACCATCAAAGGAAAAAAATGAAACACCAGTAACCAGCCTCAAGGAAATGGAGATCTATGAATTACCTGACACAGAATACAAAATAATCACCTTAAAATAACTCAGTGAGCTACAAGAAAACACATGAACAAATGAACAAAATAAGGAAAAAATACATAAATAAAATTAGAATTTTAACAAAGAGATAAAAACCATAAAAATGACTTAAACAGAAATTTTGTAGATGAAGAAACTGAAAAATTTCATAGAGAGCCTCAACAGAAGATTTGATCAAGCTGAAGAAAGAATCAGCAAGCTCAAAGACACATCATTTAAAAGTATTCATTCAGGGCAACAAAGAGAAAAAAATATGAAAAAGCATGAAGAAAGCCCACACAACTATAGGACAATATCTAGTGAACCAATGAAAATATTAAGAGAGTCCTAGAAGAAGCAGAGAAAGATAAAGGAGAAGAAAGATTATTTAAATAATTACTGACAGAAAACTTCTCAAATCTGGGGAAGGAAATGAACATATAGATTTATAAAGCTACTAGTTCCAAATAGATTAAATATAAAAAGATTTTTTCACCAAGACACAATATAATTTCTCAAAAGTCAATGACAGAGAGAATTTCAGAAGCAGGAGAAAAGCAACTTGTCACATATAAGGGAACCCTCATAAGACAATAAGGAGATTTCTCAGCAAAAACCTTGCAGGCCAAGAAAAAATAGAATACTATATTCAAATTATCCCCACCAAAACCCTGCCAAGCTAGAATAGGATACATTGTAAGGCCATCCTATAGAAATGAAGGAGACATACACTTTCCCAGAAAAATTAAAATTGTAGGAGTTCATTGACATTAGACCTGCTTTACACAAAATGATAAAGAGACTCTTCAAGTTGAATTGAAAGGAAGCTAACTAAAAACGTGAAAGCATATGAAAGTTTAAAACTCACCATTAAGGTTAAAATTTAGTCAAATTAAGAATATTCATACTGTAATGGCATAAAAATCACTTTTAACTCTAGTATAATAGTTAAAAGCATTAAAATAATTATAGCTGCAGTAATTTGTTAATGGATATACAATATAAAATATGTAAATTATGACATTAATAGCATAAATTGTGGAGAGAGGTGAAGTTAAAGTGTAGAGATATTGTATGTGGTTGAAGTTAAGTTGTTATCAGTTTAAAACAAACTGTTGTAACTATAAAATGTTTTATTTAAGCCTCTTGGTAACCAAAAGAAAAAACCTACAGTAGATACACAAATGATAAAGAGAAAGGAATCAAAGTATACTTCTACAAAAAATCATCACATCAGAAAAAGACAAGAAAAGAAAATAGAACAAAGAAACTTCAAACCAGTAAGAAAATAACCAACCAAATAGCAGTAGTAAGTCCTTACCTATCAATAATTACCTTGAATATAAATGGATACAATTTTTTAATCAAAAGACATACAGTGAATAACTGGATAAAAAATGAAATCTAGCTATAATTTGTCTATAAGATACTCCCTTTAAGGACACACATAGGCTAAGAATAAAGGGATAGAAAAAGTTATGCCACACAAATGGTAACCAAAAGAGAACAGGAGTGGCTATTCTGATATTAGAAAAAAATAGTCTGTAAGTCAAAAATTATCACAAGAGACAGAGGAGGTCATTATATAACGGTAAAGTGACAATTCATCAAGAGGATGTAACAATTATAAATATATATGCACTCAACATTAGCGTAAGTAATATGCTAAATATATAAAGCAAATATTAACAGATCTCAAGAGATACATAGACAGCAATAAAACAAGTAAGGGACTTAAATAACTCACTGTCAACAATAGAGAGATCATTCAGATGGGAAATCATTAAGGAAACAGCAGACTTGAACAACACTGTAGACCAAATGAACTTAAAAATTTTATAAAGAACATTTGATCCAACACTAGCATTCAGTCTTTTCAAGTACACATGGAACATTTTCCAGGATAGATCATATGATAGGCCAAAAACCAAATCTTAAAATTTAAGAAATCAAATCATTTCAAGTGTCTTTTCTGACAATAATGGTATAAACTAAATATCAATAAAAGGAGGAAGATTGGAAAATTCACTAATATGTAGAAATTAAACAACATACCTCAAAAACAATTGGTCAAAGAAGAAATCAAAAGGAAAATCAAGATATATCCTGACACAAACACAAATGGACATACAACATACGAAAACTTATGGGATGCAGCAAAAGCAATTCTAGGAGGGAAGCTTATAGGAATAAACACCTACATTAAAAAAGTGAAAGATCTCAAACACATAACCTAACTTTACATCTTAAGGAATGAGGAAAAAAAATCCCAAAAAACCTAAGTCCAAAGTTAGCAGAAAGAAGGAAATAATACAAATCAGAGCAGAAATGAAGGAAACAAAGATTAGTGAAATAATAGAGAAAATTAACAAAACTAATAGTTGCTATTTTGCAAAGGTAAAATGTATGAATATTTCATAGACTATGAAAAAAGGAAGAACCAATTAAATAAAATCATAAATTAAGGAGAATACACTATAGCTGATACCACAGAGATAAAAAGAGTGATGAGACTACTATAAAAAATTATAAGCCAACAAATTGAATGAGAAGAATGAATAAATTCATAGAAACATACAACCTTCCAACATTTAATAATATGAAATGGAAAATCAAACAGATCAATAACAAATAAGGAGATTGAATAAACAATCAAAAATCTCCCAACAAAGAAAACCTGATGGCTTCAGTGAGGAATTTTTCCAAACACTTAAAAAAGAATTAATGCTACTCCTTTGCAAACTCTTCCAAAATCTGAAGAAAAGTAAACACTTCCAAATTTATTTCACAATGCCAGCATTATCCAAGCCAATAAGGGACACTACAAGAAAATAAAATTACAAGCTGCCTTAACTTATTTTATGATGCTCTAATAGAATACCACAGACTGGATACTTTATAAAGAAAAAATAATTTCTTACATTTCTGATGACTGGGAAGTTTAACGTTGAGAGGCCACATCAGGTGAGGGCCTTTCTGTTGTATCATCCCATAGTAGAAAGTGGAGGGGCAAGTAAGCACATGCAAGATAGCAAAAGAGATATAATTAATTTATATCTAATTTATAATTAAAAGGAAAGCTGAGTGGAAAGACTTGGAAAACTGTCAGCCTGGCCATGTAAAGAACTAAAAATGCATGTTCAGGAAAGAATACTAAGGGTGTGACCAAGCAACCATTTGTTAAAGAGATTAATTTGAATAAAAGGAAGCCAGGTTCTATTAATCAAGACAACGGTGGAGTGAAGCTGAAGGAATACTAGAAAGTAAATTCAATAGTGCATTAAAGGGATCATACACCATAATTAAGTGGGATTACCTCCTGGTATGCAAGGGTAGTTAAACATATGCAAATCAATAAATGTGATCCTTTACATCAACAGAATGAAGGATAAAAATCATATGGTCGTCAACCTCCTTTCATGATCACTCTCAACAAATTAAGTATAGAAGAAATGTGTTTCAAAATAGTTAAGTCCGCATATGAGTCACCCAAAACTTGCAAAAAATACGGTCATGAAAATCTGAAAGCTTTCCCCCTAGTATTGGGAAAAAGACAAGGAAACCCACTCTCACCATGTCTATTCAATATAGTGCTGGATTCCCTACTCTTAACAATTAGGTAAGACAAGAAATAAAAGGCATACGAATCAGAAAGGAAGAAGTAAAATTGTCTCTGCTTGCAGGTGACTGATCTTTACATAGAAAATCTTGAAGACTCCACCAAAAAACTGTTAGAACCAATAAAAAGCAGTATAATTGTAGAATACAAAATCAAAAAATCGCACAACAGAATTTTTATAGCATACAAAAATCAGTTGTATTTCTATATGCTAAAGTGGTGAACTATCCCAAAAAGAAACAAAGAAAATAATAACACAATAGCATGAAAAATAAAATACTCAGGAATAAATTTAACCAAGGATATAAAAGATCAATATATAAGATATTTATGGAAGGCATTGAAGAAGACACAAATAAATGAAAAGATATTCCTTGTTCCTTGTTTGTGGATTGGAATAATTAATGTTAAAATAGTCATACTATCCAAAGTGATCTACAAATTTAACGTAATTTCTACCAAAATTCCAATGGCATTTTTCTCAGTAATAAAAAAAAGCAGAAATAGAATAAATATCCCCAAATTCACATGGAATCCCAAAAGACCCCAAGCAGCCAAGGCAATCTTTAGCATAAAGATCAAAGCTGGTGACATCACACTACCTAATTTCAAAGTACATTACAAAGCTATTGCAATCAGAAGACATTGTACTGACATGTAGACCAATGTAACAGAATAGGGAACCCAGAAATCTATACATTTGTGGTCAATTGATTTTCAGGAAAGGTGCCAAGAACACATAATGAAGAAAGGACAGTCTTTTCAATAAATAGTGTTGGGAACACTGGCTATTCACATATAGAAAAATGAAATTGTGTTACACCATACACAAAAATTAACTCAAAGTGGATTAAAGACTTAAATGATTAGAGACTTAAGAACTGAAGAAAACATAGGGAACAACCATTTTGACATTAGTCTGGGCAATTATTTTTTGGACATTATGCCAAAAGCATAGGAAACAAAAGCAAAAATAGTCAAATTTGATTACATCAAAATTAAACAATAAATGTTGGCGTGGATGCGGAGAGATAGGAACACTCCTACATTGCT
>VBSM01000272.1:66261830-66371665 GCA_008086735.1 Cheirogaleus medius
AACGTGCATAACTGTAATGTTTGTACCCCCATAATATGCTGAAATAAAAAAAAAGTTAAAAAAGAAAAGTTTCTGGATAGTAAACAATCAACAGCTTGAAGAGACAACCTAGGGAGTGGCAAAAAAATATTTTCAAACCACTCATCTAATAAAGGGCTAATATCCAAACTATATAAGGAACTCGATCAACTCAGAGGTCAGGAAAAAAGAATCCAGTTTAAAAAAAATGGGCAAAATATCTAAGCAGACATTTCTCAAAAGAGGACATAGAAAGGGTCAACAGTTCTATGAAAACAAAAAAGGGCCAACATGGCTAATTATCAGGGTAATGTAAATTAAAACCCCAATGAGATATCATCTCATATATGTTAGAATGGCTATAATATTTTCAAAAAAGACAAAAGTTAAGAAGTATTGACAAGGATGTGGAGAAAGGGAATCCTTGTACACTGCTGGTAGGATTATAAATTAGTACAGCCATATGGAAAATACTATGGAGATTCCTCAACAAACAAAAAATATGTCTACCATATGATCCAGCAATCCCACTTCTGGATATGTATTCAAAAGAAGTGAAATCAGTATGTCAAAGAGATATCTGAGCTCCCATGTTCACTGCATCATTTTTCACAGTATCCAAGATATAGTATCAATCTAAATTTCCAATGACAGAAGAATAAAGAAAATATAGTATTTGTATATACCATGCACATCATTCAGTGTAAAAAAAAAACAAAACAAAGAAATCCATTAATTTGCAACAGCATGGGTGAACCTGAAGGACATTATGCTAAGTGAAATAAGCCAGACACAGGGGGAAAAGTTTAAGTTAGATAGGATGAATTAAGTTCTGCAGATCGAATGTACAGAATAGTGACTATACTTGATGACACTGTATTGTGCACTTAAAATTTGCGGGAGTAGATCTTAAATATTTTCACCACAAAAAACAAATGATAACCAAATAGATATACTAATTACTCTGATTGTTGTAATCATATCACAAGGTATATACATATTTAAAACATCGTGTTATACAATATATATAAACAATTTTTCTTTGTCAACTATGCTTCAATAAATCTAGAAAAAAGAACTTGCTGTATAATAAGAATAAATAATTATGGTGTGTTTTTAACTTTATTTTCCTGATGTCATACATTTTATTGGTTTCATTGGTACATATGTTTTATTGGTACAGTTGCTAAAAATATCTTTAAAAATATAAATAGTGACAATATTGATATAAGGGTAAAATGATCTAATTTGATGATTTTTGGCAATCTTTCCTAGAAAATTTGAATTTAGAAAATTATTAAATATAGATTTGAATGATAAAAGATATTTTTGAAAAAAAAGTCACTGCCTTTTTGGAGAAGTGTAACATATATTCCTTTCCATAAAAAAAAAAATCCATCTGTATTGCTCAATAGCACTTATAATTGTCACAGTAAATGTTACTAAAATTTATGCTTACTTTTTCACTGTCAATATTCAGTAGCTGAACCACCAATGAATAATCCATGAAACTCCTGGGAAATCAAACTAATGAAGATATGAAGAATCTACAAAAAATAAAAGGCCTGAGCCTACTGTTTTTCCATGTGAAAAGTATAATTCATCACTCCCCCTAGATTCATAGCCCTTCCTAAGTTCCTCTGAACTGTCTGGGACATTCATGATTAGGCAATTCAAGACTTGGAACAGCCGCCCAGAGACCTTCTGGGTTTTGTAGAAGCTCTGTCCAAGGAAAACAAAATTATATTTACTTATTCCCCACTCTATTTCTTTCAATAAAATATATTTTATTGAATATCTACATCTTTAATAAAATGTATTTTATTTTTTTCTTGTTATTTTTTCTTTCATATAAAATTAAATAAATAACACAATGACATTAACTAAGGTCATTATAGCTGCAATTCAATAAGTAAGTCAGAGAATGATAGAGATTTAGATTCTGTAATCAGATTGAGTATGTCACTACTGATGCTATAATTCTTTTTCCTGACCCTTTATCCCTCCCAGATCAGCAATAAGCCTCAATAACCTCTGTGGATGAAGTGAGGGCCCAGAGCATCATCCATTACTGTTGCTTCATCTGTTGCTACTGATAGATACTAGAATAGCTCTCTAGCATCTTTCCAATAAAAGTGAGGCTTGTGTTATGTTATTATTACTATTTTTAATATTTCTCTTGCTTTGCAGTTGCCTCTTATTCTTTGTTCCCTAATTTTCTAATTTCTCACAGACTTGCTGTCTCTTGATGTCAATTTATCTATATAATATGTATATTTCACATGTCCAGACAAATGTTTTTTGTTCACAAATTAAAATGTATTATTTATTATTTTTATTATGTGCATCTTACCAGTATTTCCTCTTCTAACAATCGATCAATAAAAGGTGAAGGATATGTGGTTTCTCTTTAGTCAAAGTAGCATTAAGTTTATTGATATATGAGTTTTGATGATAACATGATGGGCCTGCAAGGTTGCTGAGTGAAACAAGTAGTGGAAATAATATAAAAGAATATAGTTCAAGTGGAAGTAGCATCATCACTTTATTGTTTTTAATAAAGAAATACATTTTACTAGAAAAAATACTTAAACTGACAAAGTTTTCTCTGAGAGATTCATACTTTATATACTAAAGTTAATTAAATACTAAACTCCCTAAAGTCAAAGATTATCTTTTTCATAGTTGATTCTCCCCCTGCCTTGCATAGTTACTGGCACCTAGTAAGTGCTCACTAAATGAATGAAATGAATGAATGAATGATTAACCTAATGAGTTTATAAGAAGGTATAACAAGTCATTACATGGCTATTGTTATGCACAGTTGTTATGCTACAGAAATTATTGCACCTAAATGATAATAGAACCAGTCAGGAAAAGCATATAAGGTAATGTGATTTTAATCTGCTTCCTTAAGGCCATATTATGTTTTACTATATTTGAAAACTTTTAAAAAGTGTCTATGCACCATGCTTGTTAAGAAATTATATTTACATATCAAGAAAATGAAAAGGAAATAATTCTAACATTATTCCTTTTCCTTATATCCTTAGTTTGGTATATATTCTAAATTACTGTTCATCATTCTTATTCATAAGTGTCATGGGATAGACTGGTGGTCTTTAATTTGATCTGAGAATTAAATTTCCATGGTTTGGTAATTTTTATGATATAAGTTGTTCCAATGGAAAGCATAAAAGCAATGGCTATTAAAGGATTGAGAATCTCAGAGTGATGTAGAATCATGAGATTTTAGATCTTCATTGGATCCTACTGTCCATCATGTCCCAATCCTTTCATTTTTAAGTGAGTTAAGTGAGGTTTCTGTGGATTCAATTCAATGCTGGAGGGTCACAGAGTGGTAGAAAAAGAACCAAAACTTTATTTTCCTAGAGCTGGTAATATTATTACTATTTTTAACTGATTTAGTTTCTCTCCCAGAAATTCTGCTGATTGTTACAAATTTATTAATATTTCAAAAGACTATCCTAGGTTCTAGTATTTTTCTCCCCACATCAACCAGGAAGACTATATTCATCTAAAGCAGCCTGTAGCTTTGAGTTTAGTTAAGTCCTGGCTTGTGTGATAGCAGCATGTCAAGACTATTGTAGTAAATCTACTAAGGGCTTTGAGTTGCTACTGCTCCTTCAAGGTACTAGTGTACAATTTCCTCCTGCCAGCATCAAGGATACCTCCCAATCCATGTTTGTTTGAAGGTGCTAATTACTTTCTACCTATCAAGTCTGTTTCATACTGAATTTTCAGCTTCTAATTGGTAGATTTTTAAATAAAGCTAATTTGTGGCTCTGGACTGGCAGACATCTTAATTGCTCATTAACTTTTCTCTTTCACTCTTTTGACTTGATCAGGCAACCAAAAACAGTCACTGATATCTCCCCTAAGTTCATTCTGGAGGTTTCAGAGCCCCAGGCAAAAGTGAAAATTATTATTTGCTTGCAAAGAAAAGAGAACCCATGGGGTCTATTGATTTGTAGCTAATTTATTTCCCTACTTTGTGAAAGAGCAAATGCTTAAATATTTTAAATCTCTCTTTCCATCCCAATATTCTCTAAATTTTCTTGGGTTGTAATGCTCAGCTACTTAATATCATTTTACTTCTTATTAGGCATTTTATATACTTTTGTTTTTCAGTTTTTGTTTGTATATTTGCTTTTAGCCGATCTTAATCTCATGCCCTGGATAAAATTCTTCCCTCAATTTAGTATTATTTCTAATCTTTTATCTTTATTTTTTCTATTTTTGTTACTTTGATAAGACAGATTTGAGATGTTTTTCTTTGTGTTATGTATCCATTTTTATTTTGGAATTGGTACCTAACATTTCTTGATACCATATCTTCCAGGATCTAAGATATAGACTTTCAACATCAGGATCTAGATGTAGTAGATTCTTTCTAAGTGATCATTGGAGTTGCCAAAATTTTTTGCAAGCCTAAATAAGTAATACTTTTGTCACAAAAATAACCACATTATTTTCTTTAGGTTTATAGGAATACTCTCCAATTTACATTCATTGAGAAAATTAGGAGATAATAAGAAGATGAAACTAAAATCTCTATCTATGGTATTTGCATTTGGGGATAAAGCATTGAGTGCTAGCAATTAGAAGGTATCTCTCTCTCTCTTTCTCTCTCTGAAGGTTTCAGAGGAACATTCCCTGAGGTGTTGTTCTTTTTTGCACCCAATTCACATTATTTCCTTTTGGAGCTTTCTCAGTTCTATTCTAGTTTTCTGACTCTTAACTCCACCCAACTCCAAGTATTTGAAAGTGAAATCACTTTCATGGTGGATGAAGGAGACACAAAACACAAAAAGCACATTGTGGCCAGGCATGGTGGCTCACGCATGTAATCCTAGCACTCTGGGAGGCTGAGGCAGGATGATTGCTTGAGATCAGGAGTTTGGCTGGGCATCCTAGCATGCCTGTATCCCCAGCAACTGAGGTGGGGGTGAGGTCGGGGGCTGAAGCAAGAGGATCCCCTGAGCCCAGGAATTTGCGGTTGCAGTGAGCTACACTAACACCACCACACTCTACTCAGGGCCACAGAGCAATATTCTGTCTCAAAACAAACAAACAAAACAACAAAAACCAAAACACATTGTTCTGAAAAATATATTCTGGGCTGCTAAAAATTTCATCAGGGATTAAATAGTATAAATTCAACCAGAAAATTTGGAGTTCTTGGGAAGAAGAAAAAAAGGAGAGTGAAAGAATATTGAAAAATCAGAAGAAAGAATTTAGAGGATAGAAAAAATATTTATCAATAATGTTGTAGAGGCTATTATTAGGTATCTCAGAAATCAATTCAGTTTAAGCCCAGAATTCTGCTACGTGTATATTAGTAAGATGTCACATTAAGTCTTATGGCTCTTCAAGGAAAATTGGCAAATAATGTATTTATTATATAAAAACTTTCAGATAAGCATTTTAGAGGAAAAAAACTAAAACATGTAATCACAAAACACCAAGAAGTTAGTACAATTTTCCTAATGAATGCTTCATAATAAATTTGGATTCTATCAAGATGAATACCGCCTTCAGATAAAGAGAATAAGAGAATTAAATTAAGATGATTTTTCTGCTTGTGAGATTTGAGATGTGTGTGGGATTCACCAGGTGCACTGAAACAGGTTTTACCAAATTCAATTCTCTAATTAGCCAAACCATTGAAACCACAGCAAGAATGTTTCTCTCTGTTTATTGTTTCTTTTTTATTTGGTTCTTATTTCTCCCAACCTCCTTGCATCTGTCTCATGTACTTTAGCTTCTATTGTTTCTTCTAAAATATTTTGGATAATTTGAGGGAATCCAGAACCAAAGTTGAAAGCAAAACAAAAATACTGTAATATATTTAAGAGCTAGCTGTTAATTTTGTCACTAACTTGTTCTGTGAAGTTTAATGAGTTACTAGATCTCTGTTTTCCTTCCTCTTCATTGAAAAGTTTCGAAAAACACTTAAGTAAATGTCAATAATAACTGCTGCATGTATAAATAATGCATATAAACTGACTATAAAAATGCATGATATATTTTAATTTTCTCCAGATCATCTCATTACTTGTAGTTACACTCCTTTATATTTTGCTTATGTTCTCCAAGTATTAGAATATTACTTGCCTTTTCCTGATCCTATCCCAATTAGAGAAGCCATACATTTTTACAACTTTACCATTACTTTACTTCTCAGTCCTTTAACCTATTCATTTTTGCTACATTATTTCAGCAAATATTTCATTATTTTATTAATTTAAATATGCATTACTGTTTGAATGCATTTTATTATCATGAGTTAGTACCATAGACCTATTAATTACTGAAATTTTTGATTCTATGGATATTAAAGAAGCAGACAAGGTTGCTGCCTATTTGATATACTTTGAACAGTGTCAGGAAGATACAACTGCCTTCAAAATACTATCCAGTACCTGCACTGTCATGGCCAAAAAATTTAAAGCCACTAGGAATTTCATGTAGTTTATATTAAAAAATTTAAGTAATATAGAAAACAAGTAGATAAAAAATGTATCAAACATTAAAAAATAGATACTATCTTAAATACAAAATACATATTCAAAGTTATGATAATGTTAAGATACCAATAGGTAAGTGACTTAAAACAGGAGTAGACAATTCATTTAAAAAAATCCAGGTGGAAAATAAGCATCTGCTAACATGAAAAAGTTCTTTAGTAATCAAATAAATGCAAATTAAAACAATGAAAAGGTACATTGAAAACCTATTAAATTAACAAACATAATACCAGATGCTAATGAGGTTGGAATAAAACTAGCACAATTATACATTAACTGGTAGTATTGTGAATCAGTGCAAAACTTTTGAAAAACAGTGTCACAGTAATTCTGAAAACTTTGAAAATTGTTCCTACATACAGGTTTCTTAAATCCATTTTAGAATAAAATATTTAATAAAAAATACAAAAGTGAAACAAAGTTTTTCATCTCTAAGATGTTATTTGCAGTTATATGGTGTTTTTAAAAAATTGTCAAAACAGTGGAAAATGACCCAATGAGTCAAAATCTTATAACTTAACATTAAATAATAAAAAACTAAGCAAAATCCAAAATTATATGAACATTTTATGTTTATGGTGAAAGACTAAACAGTAATACAAAATACAGAAGCCACTGTTGGCCTATTGTGTTGGGATTATTTCATTAGTTTTATTTTCCAAACTCTCTTGTATTATATTGTTTTAATAATCGTGTAAACAGACTAAATGTTTCATAATATAAGATCTTATTAAAGTTGCAAGTCTCCTTGGGGATATACCAAGCTTAGCAGGAATGTGTTGACAACTAACTGAAATTGAGCTATCTGGCTTTCAGGATACAGAAGGAAGAGTTGTTTAGGAAGACAGTAAATTTCATAAAGAGCAAAGAGCCATTGAAAGAAAGCTGTTAACCAATTTCAGACCTTTTCTACTTCGGTGATTGACCTAGGACTCAATAAAGTCATAGTACTAGTGATATTTATGGTAATTACAAAATGAGTGAAATTCACCTTCTTGATGCTTTTTGAGTTACCTATATTTCACTTACTAAATGCCAATGTTTCTTATATCTCTTCTATCATCTGTATTTATTTTTACCTTTTTCTTCTTCCAAGTTACTTTTTTAGGCTATTTCAATATCAAGTAAATATTAAATATATAAATAATACATATAAACATACTTTTAAGCATGGTGCCATATATTCTGAATATACCTTCATGGTTGTATACACATTTCTATTTCTTCATTTACTACCTGTCTTGTGATAAATTTATTTTTGTTGCTGTTTGAATTTCTAGTTTTCCTTTCTAATGTGAATTAGATTTTCTTTCTATTTATCCCTCCATATTATTTCATATCATAAATAGGTTAGACAAGGTGACAGCTTAAATGAGCTCCAGATGTTTCAAGAAGAGCAAGTTCACATTATTTGCTAATATATTTAATAAAAGAAAAGGGTATTTGGTGTTCTCAAATTCCTAAATTATGATTTGCCTGTGTAAAAATATAAAAACTCAATAATTTCACATAAGTGATTGTCCGAAATAAGGGTCTATGTATCTGCCCATGGAAGGCAAAAGTCTATCTTCTATCACTATGAATCTAATCACCATGACAGTTTCCACCAACATACCTGTGAAATAGTTTCCATGCATGCACAGCCCTTCTCAGACGGTTTCTTAGCACAAAATATTTTTAGCCATTATTCTTTATTTTCTATGTATGTACTTGAAAACTTTCTCTGTAACACCAATATCTTTTCTAAGATCATAAATTAAAGTACACATTGTCTTACTTTCAAATCCTTCTTTTTACAATATATATAATTCATAAAATCCCAGTGAAGTCAGAGCAGGTTGATTCATTATGATAGACTTCATCGCCACATGAGGCCCTTATTCCACCTAGGACAGGGGAACTTGGTACTATCAGGGAGTAGCATTTATCCATTTTTTTAAACACGGCAACATAAGCTATACTAAATAATTTTTGACATTTAAAAGCAATGATTTTCATGCAAATAGCTTATAAGCAAAATTTAATTAGTTTACAAAGATATAATAAAGAAGGAAAAAAATAAGATCTAGGGTTTCATAATTTGCATATTTCACACTAATTCTTAAGAAATTCCAAATATGGTAAACGAACATATCATTTATCTATTAAATGCCAGAACAGGGACACAATTTAATTTCATTTTAAAGGGGAAAACTAGAACCCTCTACAATGGCACCAGTAAAGAAGACTTTTCAGGAATATAGATAGTCTCATACCTTTCTTCCCAGAAATGTGTATAATACCTCCATGGTTAAAATCACTTATCTCTCTTTCTTCCAGTCTTTCCATACACATACACAAATACTAATTTTCAAATCTGCTTTGTTATAATTAAAGAAATCAGATTCCATGTAATCTCTCTCTGTCTTTCTCTTTATGCCAAAATTTTTACATTCAATGCATGTAAAGATTAGTTTCTGATATCTTCAGAGTCAAGAGAATTTGCACTGGACATTTGTTAAAAATGGCAAGATAAATTTTATTCAAGCTGTTGAAATATGAAGGTATTTCAGTATAGAGCTAAGCTCAACCCCTAATACAGCAAAGACAGCTGTGGATTTATTGCCAGCAAGTAAAGTGAGGGGGTGAATAGAAAGAAAATTGCCAAGAGAAATTTGCTTAGATATCGAGGGTGGGAGTGTTTTCAATAAACTGGGCTCAGCAGGCAAAGCTCAGGGCCTGGTGAAGGTGGGCTCAGAGGAACCAGAATAAAGCTTGGTCAAGGAGGGAGTCCTTGTCATCACTATATTTTTGTGTTTGGGGCCACAATCTTAACATCAGGTAGTCCTGGCTATTAAAGCTAGAAAGGCCCACAGAGACCAATGTTTACTTTACAGGTAAGAGAACTGAGACCTGAAGAGGGAATGTGATCTGCGCAAAGTCACACCATTAGTACATGGCAGAGTTGTGCTGGACACAGGTCTCCAGGACCTAGGCCAAGGGAGCTATTCCTCATACATTGCTTCTCACCCATTATGGTAGAAATTTTCCAATTTCTTATCTTAACAACCAACAGACTTTTCCTTTAACCCAAACTTTTCACAGGTAGAGTTATGTGGGTGTTACCTAAAGACAACAACAAAAATTTGTTTGTGTTCATTTTCTAATACCACACTTAGAGTGCCACTACTCAATGCTAAGAACAAACGTGTTTAATGAATTAAAGGAATGAAGGACTGAATGAGTAAATTTCTTTCTTCCAAATTATTTCAAGAGACAAAAGTGTTATTCTTTAATGAGTTATTTTTATTCATATGCATCTCCTCACAATTCTGAAAGAAATTCACTCTTGCCCTGAATAAAATTTCTATATTATGAACTTAAATGCCCATTATATTTTTACATAAGAAGCTCCTTTACCAAAGATTCCTTTTACCAAAGATATTGTGGCTTTACCTAGTTGAAATATGTCGACTCTGCATATCTATGGATTTTTCATTTTTAAAATAATTATGTGTGTTATTTTCTTACCTGGAATTCTTAATTTTCAACAATGTTCTCTAATATTATATCTTTTCTCTTGATCTTTCAGCTTTGCTCTGCTTTTAATTTATCGCTTTTATTTATCATGTTATCACATCCTAAAAGGAAAAATAATGGCCTCTCTCTCTCTCTCTCTCTCTCTCTCACACACACACACACACACACACACACGTATTTATTTTTGGTCACTCACTCATTACTTTATGTATAAGATCAAGACATCTGAACTTATGTTACTTCCAGTTCAAAGCTTGATCTACTTGTTCATCTTGATTAAATAGCTTAACATTTCTATGCCTCAGTTACTTAGATCTAAACTGAAGATTAAAGAAAGATAGACTCTATCTCACTGAGTTTTTGAAAGGATTGAGTTAATTCATAAGAATTGCTTAGATTAGAGTTTAGTACACAGTAAATTGCCCAAGAAGTTAGATAGCTGTGATGCATTGTATTGAACTCTCATTAAATTATCTATTCAAATATTGGAGATTATTTTTTATTGTACTTGGATAATTTTTTGTACAGTTGATGCTAGTAAAACTTTTTCACTAAACACAGGTTGAAACTATATTGTATGCGCTTCGAGTTCATAGTGTTCTCATCCTTTATCATGACTGAGAAAACCATTTATCTGTCTCCTGTGCACTTGCTATTATTGTTCTCACAGTAGCTGTTCTAATACTTTCTGAGACTTCTCATACTATCCAATCATACCACCACCTGATTCACTCTCAAAGAATGACTTGACTTCCTACTTCACTGAGATTATGTTCACCGTTCTCCTTGAATTGTTTTCTATCTCAAAAATTTTTTGATCCATTTACTTCCCTGTTGTTTCATAAAAAATTTTCCTCTAATCTTTCAAGTTTTACTACTCCATGTGCCAACACTCTTAAACCTCTCCCACTCCATTTCCTCCAGTCCTTGAGAAATCTATGATACTTATTTGCTACTTCAGGCTTTTCCATCTTGACCGGATTCTTAATGTTTATCTAAAAGTTTCCAAGATCTTTTTGTTCTGAAATTATACCCCTCAAGCTACCCTTTCTTTTTGCTTTTATTTTTTAGGGCTATCTTTTCCTTTTCTGCTTGATTGAAACTGCCCTTTCAGAACTAACTGAGGGTCAATTAACAAATCCTCTCAATGCCCAAGCTTCTTGAAATGGACTGAATATTTGTGTAGCTCCCCCTAATCCATAGGCTCAACTCCTAATGTGATGGTATTAGGAAGTGACACCTTTGGGAGCTAATTAGGTCATGAGGGTGGAACCCTCATGAGTGATATTTGTGCTCTTATAAAAAAGTCCCCAGAGAGTTCTTTCACCCTCTTTCTGTCATGTGAAGATACAATGAGAAGTCAGCACTTTGCCACCTGATGGCCCTCACCAGAACCTGATCGTGCTGCCACCCTGATCTTGGACTTTTAGGCTCCAGAACTGTGAGAAGTAAATGTTTGTTGTTTATAAGCCATCCAGTCTATGGCATGGCAGCCTGAATTGACTAAGACACCTCTTAACATTAATAGCACAGTTTTTTAACCTGCCTTTTTGTTTCTTCCATCATTTTTTTCATTTTTCTCCTTAAAATCCATTTGTGGAAAATCAACCAGGCACCAGGCTCTATAATCAGGAGAGTACAAATATCTATAACAAAAGATCCCTGCCACTCAAGAATTTGCTATCTAGTAGATGAGACATATGATTATATTACTGTGATACAAGAGGAAAATGATCATTTCACTGAAAGAAATCCAAGTATGATTATTTTGTTTCCTTGATGCAATAAAACTTACACTCTTCTGTTTAGGATTTTTATTTGGGAGCTAAAGTCAATGACTATACTTTTATTTTGGCAACAGTTACAATATGATTAAGGTATATTTTCTCAGAAGGTGTTAATCTACTCTGCATGCTTATTGTTGGTTGCATAGTATTCAGAGGTGAAGATACCTTTGGGAATCTACTTATTTGAATATCTTTAAATCTATATGGCTATCTCAGGATTTTTTTGATATGTATGTATTAATATGTGTCCATGGAGGAAACATATATTTATAATTTAATTCAAGGCAGGGGTAAATTTATTGGAAAGAACACTGGCTGAATATTAAGGAGATTACATTTCTAATCCTGGCCCTAGAGATCATTAGCTGAACTAGTGGAAATCTTTTAATTAGTATGGGTTTCAATATATTTATCAAAATAAATTGGCTCAGTTCTTGAACATTTTCTCTTCTTTGTTTACATGTATGTCCTATATGACCTTAGCATTCATATGGCTTTAAATACCATATTTGCACTGACACCTTTCAAATATATAATTTCAACACAGAATTTTCTTTTCTGAAATCCAGTTCTGTATTTTTAACCTACTCCTGTCACCTCCAAATGTATACCTATTAGAATTTCAACCTTTTCATGTCCAGATATGAACTCCTGAATACGCTTAAGTCTTCCTCATCATGGAAAATAATAATCACAGACAGTGTCAAGCACTGTGTGTCAATTCCAACCTAGTTCATTCCTTATTCTAACTCTGAAAACCATTTTTCTCTCTCCATGGACTTCCTATCACAGCATGTGGTGACTCCATCTTTTTAGTTGCATAGATCAAAACCTAAGAGTTATCCCTGTCTCCTTACATTCTCTTATACTTCATACCTAATGTGAAAGAACATACTCTTTGATGTGTTTTGAAAATAAATCTGAAATCTGACCTCTTCTTACCACTTGCTAAAAGCAAAGACCAAGCTGCCAACATCTCTCACCAGAACTTCTGCAATAAAATTCCATCTGGTTTTCCTAATTCAAGTCTTCTATCCCCTGCCAACCACTGTTTACACAAAACAACTTTAATGATCCTTTAAAAATTTAAATATGATTATGTCATTTTGCTGCATTCAGAATTCAATTGCATTCAGAATGAAACCCTATGTCACAGGCTTCAAGATAATAAATTATCTGAACCTTGACTACCTCTTCAATTTATTTTCAATCATTCTTGCCCTTACTTAGTTACAATGGCCTCTTTGTTATCCCTCCTATATACCAAAGGGATAACAAAGAGGCTATTGCCCTCTTGAGGGTATTTACCTTTTGTGTTCACTCTAGCATATTCTTTCCCAGTTTATTATCTGGCTCTTTTCAACCTCCCTCAGTCTTATCCTCAAATACCACCACCATTGAGAGGCATCTTTAACAGCCTCTGAGACCCACAGCTCCATTTCTATAGTATTTTCTTTATAATACTCATCACTGTACATATGCATGCATATATACATATTTGTGTGTGTGTGTATATATATAATGCACATATACACAGTTTTTTTCTTAAATTATTATCTCCATACTGACATGAATGCTTAATGAGAGCACAGACATTGTTTTGTTTCCTACCATGGCTAGAAAATAATAGCACTCAGCATTGGTATATAATTTTTAGACTCATTGCCAGGAATCAGAAAAGCCTTCACAAAGAAGGTAGTCTTATTTACGAAGGTTGTATTAATTAGAAAGAAAGATGGGAAGGACATTATAAGAAGAAGGAATGACAGAGAATAGCATTACCTCTATTCACTTTTATACTTAGATTGGAATAAGAATGATCAAAGAAGTATTTTGGCAACAAACTCATAGACAAAAATATATATATACATTATTACTGGATTTCCTTTAACCTTCTTGGAGGCAATAGGCACAGGAGGAATGTCCTGGGTTTAAGTATAAGATCATTTCAAAGATGTTCTTAGTTTTTCTTCTACTCAAAATAACTAAGACAATCTTCTTCCAAGAAAAAAAATAGATAATAACATGAGGAAACTCACTTTTATTATAAAATTAAGTGTAGTTAGCAAAGTTTTAAGGCAGGTATATATGCATGTGATGAGATATAGTCATACTTAGCCACTTTAATGTGTTAAATCTCTATTAACAAACAATTGCAAGTAAGGGATAGTATTATGTCTCACATTTGTATCACACTCAATGGTTTTAAAAATGCATTTATATTCATTATTTTATTTTATTTTATTTTACCACATTCTTTTCCTAGGTAGCATAGGTATTACCACTTTTACTAGAGTGGTTAAGGGGCAGCACCATAGGGGACACTTGTGTGTGTGAGAGAGCAGAAAAGGCAGAGAGAGCAGTATATAAATGAATTCATTAATAAGAGATAAGAAAAATATGAAAGTGGTTGCAAGCAGATGGACCAAAGGCTATTAGCTGACCTAATCTTAAAAAATGTTAAAAGGATGCTTAGTCAGAATTGCCTTTGAAGATATTTACTTAGACGTGTTAGCTAGTTGAGAAGATGAGAAATGGGTGGAAATTTCATATTATTGTCTATCATGGTTGACGTTTTATAACGTTTGAGAATTTTAAGGGAACATATATCATCCAAAAAATTATAATATATGCATTACTGTATGGCATGTGTGAGATAGCTAATCAGAAATTCCAAGAATATTGGACACTCAGATACTCATATTAATGTTTTGAAGAAAGTCTGAAGTACAACATGGCCTACCCTAGTGCTCAGGAAAGAATGATGATGAAAGGGTATTTAAGCACAAATTGTAAAATGGTCGATGATATGAGATAAATCTACTTTTAAGTTATTGATAATAAGTATTATAATAGCTGAAATTTATTGAGCATTTACTATGTGCCAGACACTACAGGGAGAATACTACAACTATTATCTAGCTCTAATAACCAGCCTATGAGGAAGGCACTATTTTCTCATTTAAAGAAAACGGAGACTTAGATTAAGTAACCTGCCCAAGGTCATAGAAATGTTTCTCAAAGAGCTGGAATTCAAAGAAAGGTCAGTATAAACACAAAATCTAAGCTCCTAACTATGACATTACTGAGCATGGTGATGGCCTATCCATTAGGTAGGATAACACCTTTTGTTCTGCTAAAGATTTCCACATCCCAATCTCTAGAATCTGAATACGTGGCCAAAAGGGATTTTACAAATTTGATTAAGAATCTTGGGATATGGATATTGTCCTGGACTATTACTTGGTGATCTCAGTGTAGTCACAGGGATCCTTATAAGAGGTAAACCCGAGAGTTAGAGTTAGAATGGGAGGGACTCAGTGAGGCCGTGCTGCTGACTTTGAAGATGGAGGATGGGGCCATAAGCCACGGAATGAAGGTGGATTTTGGAAGCTAGAGAAGGCAAGAAAATATATTTTCAGAACCTTGAGAAGGAATGTAGTCCTTAATTTTAGCACAATAAGACCATTTCAGACCTCCAGAAGTGTAAGAGAATGTACTTGTGTTGTTTTAAGTCACTGAATTTGTGGTAATTTGGTACAGCATCATTGGAAACTAATATAGCCTGTGTGGAATTGTCCAGCTGAGAGGGCAACAATGAACACACAAGTTGCTGAGGGAATACTTGTGCTGGAGTAGCAAAGGCAATGGCGCTGAGTTGGATCCTGGGCAGTGGTTAGCCTTGAGTAGGACCTTAGGAAATTTTTTTGGAAAGTACAGAAAAGACTCCAGATAGGTACAGATACAGTTCACCTGCCAATATAAGAGAGAGAGGATGAAGAAAAACATGAATGAGAGACATTAACTTTTTCCATGATGTGAGAAATAAAACTATTTAATAAAAGTGAGGGTAAAGAAGGGAATGTAGATTTAGAAGTGCTGAGAAGATTTATGTTAGTGGCTGTGGAGAGTGACAGAGGACTTGTTAGGGACAAAGAAAATGTTTGTTTATCAATAACCAGAGAGTGCAGCTAAAATTAAAAGTCTTGCCTTTTGTTCTCATTGGTGGATGAGAGTGGGATTTCCCTAGCAACCCGTTTGTTTAGTTTCTACTGAAGGCACTGTTGTAGAAAATGACAACTTTTTACATTAAAGGTAAGTTCTTGCAGGTAGGTTTGGCAGAAGTACAAAGGGGCAAAGATATGTAAAGGTAACAATAATGAAAGATATAGTATAGACATGTAATTGAAGCTTCCCAAACCCTGGGAAATTTCTGCCCCCACCTGCCAGTTAAGTGAAAAAGAGGAAGAGTAGAACATCTCATGGGTTAGGGGAAATGAGGAACAGAGACGGGTACCATGCTCTGAGGCAGAGTCAAACATTAGGGAGAGAGGAGGTTGGCTTCAAATTCACGACGTTTAAGTCTCTTCCACCCAGCAGAAACTGAGTTTAAGAAAATTTTAAAAGTTATTTTTATTATATACTTGAGGTTGTGGCTTGAGTCTCATAACTTTTTCACAAAGGTAAAGAAATAACACAGATAAAAGTAAAGAGAGATGTACCAAACTGAAATTATAGAAAGGTAGTTATTTTCTAGATGTTTAGCAAGCTGGGTAAAATTTTCACTTTATAAGTCTATATCACTCATATTTCTTTATTAAACTAATAATTAATGGGAAATGGATTTTCTAAAAATAGAATATACCTTTCCTAGTCTAAGTATAAACAAATTATACAGTGAATTACACTGTTTTAGATGTTTTAAAATATGATGTGTCAAGTTACCAAGTTGTCACTAATTCATTCTTTTTGCTGCTTACCATTTGCAATACTCTGGATTTGATGGGTGAGTAAATGAAAGAAAATGAAATCTTGGTTTCTCAGAACCCATAGTGGCAGCAATTAGCATAAGAACTGTGAATAAGAACTTGTATAATCATAATGTTGTATCATACTGAAAAAGATGATCCTGACCACCTCCCTAGTCCATTCACTGTCCTGCTGTTCTGAGTTCATGGTACATGTGTGACAAGATGACAGAGCCTCTCTCATTCCAAAGCCAGAAGTCCACAGGCAGAAATTATTAGGGAAAGGCTTCTAACACTGTCATACTCTTCGGAGATATGAAAAAGAAACAAGAGACAAAAGGGAGTTGAGAAGTGATCTCTTACTCCCACTCCACACTAGTTTTCTAGGGCTGCCATAACAAAATACCACAGTGTGGGTGGCTTAAACAATAGGAATCTTTCTTGCAGCTCAGGAGGCTGACATTCCAAGATCAAGGTGTCAGCAGGTTTGGTTCCTCCTCAGGCTTCTCTCCTTGACTTGCAGATGGTTACCTTCTTGCTGTGTCCTCATGTTGTGTTTTCTCTGGTCACACAGTGTCTCTCTGTGTGACCAAATTTCCTCTTCTTATGAGGACACCAGTTGTATTGGATTAGGACCCACCCTGATGGCCTCATTTTAACTTAATCACCTCTTTAAAGGTCTTATCTCCAAAAACAATCACATTCTGAGGTACTGGGGGTTAGGGCTTCAACATGTGAATTTGGAGGGACACAATTCCATTTGTAACATACCCCCCGTCAAGAAGAGTTGAGTGGGAGAATGTAACCTTCTTCCCCTCCATATAAGTGAGACAGACTTCCAGGAAACTACTTGAAGTGTTTGAAATGTGTTCTCTGAAGCTGTAAGACAAATACAGAAGGTTTATAGCCAACTCATGAATCTGAAAACCATGTGGTCTATGCAAGTAAGATGGAAATGGCTACATGCAGACAGCCTGAACTTTCAAAATGTATCTGGGTAAGTAAGGGTGGTAGGCATGTTTTCTGTGGACTAGATAGGGACCAAAGAGGAGAGAGAAATAATATAAGATTATTTGGAGTCCTTTTCAAGAGAGCACCTATTGGGTAGAAGTATTCTGGTAGCAGAAAGCTAGAGGTAAAATCTGAGATTTGGGAGCTGTGGAAGAATTTGAAAACTTCTGGACAACCCAGAAATGGGCACCACACTCATCAGCCTAGAATGAAAGAACTGTAGGAGATAAGTCATCAGCAACAGGAATAAGCAAATGACAACAATAAAAAATTAAAATGACCGTAAGAAAGAGACAGTTTAAACTCTAAGCTCAAATAATGCAGAACTCCCAGAAAATAGGAAACCTTTCTGCTGTCTTTCTCCTCCTTTTTTCTCAGAGAGTCTGAAACTCTTGCTGGTAACCAGAGAAGGAGAACTGGGAAAGAGAGAAGCCATTCAAGTTCTAAACTCATCGCCAGAGTAGGTTTCTAGCCTGCGAAAGTCTAGAGTTTAGAGAGGGGAGAATGTTTAATGTTCATTCAAATTTTGAATATTGACTATTATCTTGAACTGGTTCATTCCACTTTTTAAATCTGTTACCTAAAGTGACAATAAGATGAGTGCTGTTCTGGTAAATAACAACCTTCTACTCCCCCTAAAAAAGCCTTGATTTATACCATTTGCCCTTCCTGTGGTATCAATTCTCTCACCATGGCTAATTTCTATCTACCACCATGCTGTCACAGAACACAGAGCTGGGAAGAGATGAGGACAGTTAAGTCTCCCAAATTATTAAGCTGGCCCCAGCATACTACCCCATAGAACTATTAAAACCAAGAGCAGAGACACTAATGCAGACTTTAGGGCCCCTCAGTGCTACAAACCTACAATCAGCTCCAGCAATGTGGTCACTTGGTCACCGGTTTGTGTAAATTTTGTGAATGGTATTTTAACCACAATCAGTTAGCATGGCTGTTTCTTCCTACTCTGACTGCCCACCACCACACTTGCCTTCCAGTCAGGAGGCTTGGAAGTGGCTAAGGGCACTTTTAGGATCTGGCTGAGAAGATGAGTTGGGGATACTTTCATTTGGGTTCTGTGGAATACATTTATGTTCTCACTCACTTCGATGCATGATCAATGCACTGCTTGCTCTCCAGGGCTATAAATGGCCCCTAACAATCCTCCTGCTGTCCTATCACATGAAGATTCAGAGTCACATCATATTGTGACTTGAGTGTTTCGGTGCTATGCTTGGCACGGAAGTGTGTGGGTAGTGAATGAAGAAGCAAGATTTGTAATATAAAGACTCAAAAGGTGGCCTGTGGAAAATTCTTCAACATCTGTTGGCTCATACATAAAGGAAACTTGGCAGAAGTTTCTCCAAATTTGAAATGATCATAAAAATTTAACACAAGGTGTGAAACTGAAGAAACTTTCTAAGATAAAAATAAACTTCTTTTGCAAAATCATAATAAAAATTGATTTATATTTCTATGAAAAATGGTTTTATAAAATTATTGACCCACGAAAGTAATAAAAAATATTGCCAAAAAATAAAAGAAAAAATATACCACATAGCTGTTTTAGGCAGATAATTGATACAAATTTGATGGGATTTTTTGTATTGTTTGTAGTATTCAAAACTTTTAAAAAATTTTGTATGTTGTTATGATTTCTTTTTTCCTAAATAAATATTAATTTAAAATATAATTTATATTTCTGTGTTCATTTCCTTAAAGAAGGCATCTCTCATATAATCCAGCAATCCCACTTCTGGGTATATATCCAAAGGAAATGACATCAGTATGTTGAAGAAATATCTGCATTCACATGTTCATTGCAGCATTATTCACAATAGCCATGATATGGATTTAACCTATCCATCAAAGATGAATGGATAAAGAAAATGTGGTATGCATATATATGTATATATAATATATGTCTATATTAATATATATACACACATATATACATATCTACACAATGGAATACTATTCATCCTTAAAAAAAGAGAGAAATCTTGTTATTTGCAACAACATGAATGAACCTGGAAGATATTATGCCAAGTGAAATAAGCCAGACACAGAAAGACAAGTACTGCATGATCTTACTTCTATGTGGGTTCTAAAAAAGTTTAATTGATAGAAGCAAAGAGTAAAATGGTAGTTGCCAGAGATGGGGTTGGTGCTGGTGGTGGTGGGAGATGGATAGATGCTGAGACATTGGTCAGTGGGTATGAAGTCAGGATGTACAGGCTCTGGAGATCTATTGTACAGCATCATGATAATAGCTAGTAATAAAAATATTATACTTAAAAAGTGCTGAGAGTAGATCTTAAACATTCTCTCCACAAAAAGTATGTGAGGTGATAGCTATATTAACTAGATTGATTTAATGATTTCATATTATATACATATACAAAAACATCATATCACACCCTATGAATTTATACAATACATAAATAATTTTGGTATCAAAAAAAAAAGAAAAAGAAAAAGAAGGCAGCCCTCCAAACTGTGTAAGTTTTAGACACTATAAAACCAGTGTATTGCCTAAGAGAAAAAAGAAAAACCATGGGACTTTTCATGTTTAATGCAGAGGCAAGGGATGATGACTTTCACTAATAAACTTTGAAAGAACAGAGAAAAACAAAAGTAATTTGGTTGGTTATGTCACAAATCAAACTTGTTCAATATACTGTTATTCTCACTTGGGTGCTACTTCTGTCCAAGCTTCTTCTGATGAAGGATTTGAATCTGGTCATTTTGGCCTACTGGTAGGAGGTTCTACTTGGGGTAACACTTGGGGTTCTTTTGTAACTGAATTCATGAAAAAATATATTTGGCCCTTAGTGAAACTGCCCCAAATGAGTTACATCTGTTCTTCCTGGACATGTTCTATGGATTTTTATCAGTGCCAGCATATGAAACAGAGAAATATGTCATTTGGTACAAAATTTAGGATACTTCTGGAATCTGGCAGGTGACTTTGTTTTTCTTTTAAGCCATTTAATTTTTACAAGAACAGACTTAAGATGATCACCAAGTAATTTCATTCATGAAAAAAAAATAAAACAGTTGTCTCATCACTCAAGCAAATAAACATTCATTCATTGTGATACAAGAATTCAGAAAAACACCAGGAGTTTCCCACTTATTAAGGCGAAAGCATATATTTGTAAACCTTTATGATACCATCTGAAAGTGTTTGTTTTTTCAAATATATACTTCTTACTATGTAGATTGGGGAAGAGAAAACATGTCTTACACTGGGTTGTTTTACATAGCGATGAACCGACATTGAGAGCTGGGTGCAGAGTTCTACCTATGAGATGAAAATTAGGCCACAGAGTATTTATTTTTTAGGTCTTCACTAATACATACTAATAAAATGCCCTATTCTGACTGCATATATATACACAATAAACTCATTAATCTGGTCAAAATGAGGGAAAAAAGTCAGCATATTAAAGAATGTAAAGATTTTATTTTTTCCAAGACAAATTTATTGATTTATTTTACTATTATCAGTGATGCTAGAGATTGCTCTTGAAAGAGAAAATAATACTTTTTGCAATAATAATATACTATATAATCTAAATTATGTTAGAATATGCTCTTATTTTGTATTGCCTAACTTAAACGTTAGATTTATAAGAGGAGCACAAAATCTTGAAACCTCTTTTTATGAAATATTTGTGTTCCATGCAGAAATTTGTTTGCAAACTATATCTATTCACAAACATAGTAGTGGAGTGGTTAGAACAGGCTTTGGAGTTAAGCATAACTAGGTTGAATTCTTGACTCTGCCATTTATTACCAAGTCACTTAGTCTCTTAAAGCTTTCATTTTAACATATGGAAATGGGGACTATGGTAATAGCATATTCTATTATTGTCAAGATTAAATAACATAAAATATGTAAAGTGTTACAAGTAGCTGTCATGTAGGAAGCACTAATTATATAATAGCTATTATCATTCTCTCACTTTGTTATTCCCTTTTCAATTGCTTTTTAAATAAAATTTTATATGCATTTTTTGGGAAATGTTTGCATGATTTAATATTACATGAAAGAATGTGTGCTTCAAAGTACACATTACAAATTAAGTAATTTTATGTAAGTAACTTTAAAAATCTGTGAAGAAATTACCTCATATTTCTTTTTAAAAACACTATTATGTTTGAATTAAATTCCCCGACTGATCCCTAAGAGGCTTCCTCCAGCTTTTACTTAGTGGAGATTTGTCCTAAATTGCCCTAATTGGCTATTGCAAGAAAGGTTGTCTCTATAGCAGAAAGTACAGGTTAAATTCAAATCTTTATTTGGAAAAAGTAAAAGTAACACAATAGTGAACTTGTGGCATGTGAAATGTACATGCTGAGTAAAATAACATTGTGGGTGTTAAAGTCTCATTTGACACAAGGATCGATGGTAGGGCAAATGGCTCTTTTTTTTCCTCCAGACCACCCCTAGTCTGTGACCTATTGTGGAAGCTAATGGATTTTTAGATGTGAACTGGACTCTCCAGGCTAAAGGGAAGAAGAGACAGAGGAAAAGCAGAGGGACATATTAAAAATTCAGCATTTTAAATGGACAAATGGAACTTCATTTAATGTAAGAAAGAGCCAAGATTCTGTAACATGATCCTGAAAGTACTGGATTCTCTCTGTGATTTAAACATTATATATTAATAACTAAATGAAGTTTCTTTACGTGTAAAGCCTTATTGAAAAATACGAAGTCATTTTAAATGTAATTGAAGAGACTGATATTTAAATAATCTTATTATGCTTTTTGTAAATGCAGAAAATGTTTAAGAGTAAAATTTATAGCCTTTTCCACAATTCGTTCTTTTTTTAAATGAATTTGTTTTCCATATGAAGTTTGATTTTAAAAGTGACCAAGGCTTTATTTTCTATATCCTGCTTTTAGTTGTAATTTTAACACGGTTTTAGTATTTTGGTTAGTTAAAATGATTTTTTATTGTCATCTGTTTGGTTTTTTCCCTTCCTTTTACATTAGAATTTGGTCATTTGATGTAATCGATAGAGAGAATATGGATGTGAAAATTGTATCCACAAGGTCACGTTACTGATAGGAGAAGGTGAAACTCCAGACTCTGTGTGTGGTTCATTAGGCTACTCTCTTAACCAGACCACTGAGGGACTGAATGTATATAGTTTGTTTTCTTCACAGTTCATAAATTACTAAGTATTTTTGTACCCACTTGAGTCTAGATTTGCATCCCATGCTCTGAATAAGATGATTACAGAATGTTCATCTGCCTGAATAATTACCTCTGAAAGGCTTTTGAGATTTCAGAGAATCTTGAAAATGTTTCTTTAAAATTAAGCTGAAAGTTTTCAAATCTTTAAAAATGTGGCCGGGCGCGGTAGCTCACGCCTGCAATCCTAGCACTCTGGGAGGCCGAGGTGGGTGGATAGCTCTAGGTTAGGAGTTCAAAACCAGCCTGAGCAAGAGTGAAACCCCGTCTCTACTAAAAATAGAAACAAATTAATTAGCCAACTAAAAAAATATAGAAAAAAATTAGCCGGGCAAGGTGGCACATGGCTGTAGTCCCAGCTACTCGGGAGGCTGAGGCAGAAGGATCGCTTGAGCCCAGGAGTTTGAGGTTGCTGTGAGCTAGGCTGACACCACAGCACTCTAGCCTGGGCAACAGAGTGAGACTCTGTCTCAAAAAAAAATGTGGACTCTCAATTCTTGAATATATTAGTAAGATAAAGTTAAATGCTGTCTATGAAAAAGAGCAGATAAAATTATAGATGCTCTGATTTTGTGAGAAGAATCATATTTCAGAGGAATTTATTTCAGAGAAATCCCTTTATTATATGTTTCTAAAGAATCATATTTTCACAGATGAAAGTGAAACCCAGTGAAAAGCAACCGGGGGGAGGGGGAAGAAGAGAGGAGAGTAACCAACCTAATGGGCACTATGAACATTATTTGGGTGATGGGCACACCTATAGTCAGGACTCGAACATTACAAAAACAATCCATGTAATCTACAACATTTGTACCCCCTTAATATTTTGAAATTATAAACAATATTAAAAATTGAAAAATGCTAAGTACTAGTAGTCTTTTATTTTAAAAGCATGCATGATTATTACATTTTTATGTTTCTTCCTGAATTTTAATTAAGGACCAAAGCTGAACACCAAAAGTACCAAGCACCCAAAATTCCAATGCCTAAGTTCAGAGAGCTTTTAACAGTTGGAGCCAAACACTTATTCATCTTCTTTGGGTCTTAAGAGACACTAGAAATAGCCTCACCACTTTCAATATGCCACAAACCCAAATCAATATGAAAGTTAAACTGGGAAGCTCGGCACCTACAACCTTTGAAGCAAGCAGAATTCGGGGTGATAGAGCAAAGAAGAACTCAAGAGACATGTCTATTTAAGCAGACAACTTGCTGACTTGCTCCTGTGTTAGTTAAACAGGGGGAAAGACCTGGCAAAGATATGATGGAGTCAGGAGCAAAGGAGCCTATCATTTAAAGTGGGCCAGATAGACAAATAGCATGAAAGATAGCTGGACTCTGTCTTCTCAATTTCCCACCTAAGAAGGATTTTCACTGATTGGGGGGCCCTGAGCCACAAAAAGCAATAGAGTGGAATTCTTCTCCATCAGGAAAGTGCAATAAAAAGTCTCCTTTCATAATTTCCATAGAACTCACATATGTGTTCTAGTGGAGAGCTAGAGCTTAGATGGCTGCCACACATACCCATTTTCCTTTTGTGTGAATGCCCTGAAGTGTGCTGGCAGTTCCAAAGTGATTTTCATTTTGTGACCTAAATAACATCATGTTAGTATTGAACAGTGAAGTGGAAATATCCATAAAGTAATTTTTGCTAGCCCACTTGATGAAAGACTTTTTTTTCAATATATATTTCCTTCCTTCTCATGTCAACACTGAAGACACTCGACATAGTTAAAGAAAAGAAAAAGCAAGAGATATCCAAAGGCTACACTAAATGCTTTGCTCCTCTAATCCAAGTGCTGGTACCACCTAGCCTGAACTAGGAAAAAGGAAGGAGGAAAGTTTAAATTGAGTTTGAAACTGAAATTTTGAAATGAACAGGACGATTTAGAATGAGATTATTCTTTATTATGTAGAGTGAAAATAAAGTTATCAAATTAAGTCATACTTTCTTTAATGTAATTTTTATCCAATAGAAAGAGGGATTCAGCATAACATATTTTGGGATAGTTATTGAAAAAAGTTAAAGATAATTCTTGGTTATAATCTAATAAATAAAAATCCTCAATAAGTTGGATAAGCTAAGTCTAATTTTAAATTAAATACTAGGGCAGTATAAATCTTATAAAGAAGATATAGTTTGCAGTATTGCCCAAATGTATTTTATTGCATAAATGTGATGTCTGGTTTTTTGTTTGTCTTTTTCTTTTTTGAAGAATGCCTCTTAACATCTCTGGAAACCAGCATTCTTTGAAATACACAGCAAAATCTGGTCTATGGCAAATACTTCACAAAAGGAGACTTTGTTTGTCTCATATGTTAGGAAAAAATTTTAAAGCATGACTATAAATTAAAGTGTTTATTACAGACTGCAGAGGGTGTATGCATTTTGCTATGGCAGAATCTTAAGAATTTAAAATATTTAATGAGTAGAATTTCAGAGTAGAAATATTTGAAGATGAGTTACTAAGATTTTTCAGTAGAACTGAAGTAGGTGTTTCATAAAGTATAGAGCTGTGAAAAACAAATGTTGCCTATTTCTACAAATAAAGAGTATTCAGGAAAAAGAAAAAGAAAACAAGAACAATAATGGTAGATTCCCAAGTAACAATGCAAGTGACAATGTGATATAAATAGCACTTTATTAGTCAGGATATTGTTTAGGCTCATAGTAAAAAAGAAAGAAAGAAAAAGAAAAGGAATCCCCAGATACCGTGATCTAAACAAGATAGAATTCAACTTCTCTTTTGTGTGAATGTCTTGAATTATCAGGAGTCCAGAGCTAGTTGAGTAATTTGCTCCATAATGTCATCAAATATCTTTTCTCCTCCTTTTTTAGTGTGATGCCAATTCCAAAATATAACTTTCATTTCCTCATCTATTAATAAATTGCATCATGTTTACATTTCAAGCTATTGGGAAAGGAAGAAAAAAGATGTGGAAGGCTTCTAGTTTAGTTTCAGCCATGAGGTTACAATGATAAAAAACTCCACAAACTAAAAATCAACGATTTTTCTTGGACCCATCATAGAAATGAAGGTGCAAGGCAAACTGCCATGCTGGTATCTGGAGAGAGAGGTGACTCCAGAAAGTCACAGCCCAGATCTTCTTACCTGGAGCAGAAGCCAATGGGATCATAACCTGGTAGACACACATAAATGATAATTTTGATGAATTGCTAGAGGCTAAGGATTAGCATGAGAGTGAAGAATTCCTGAAAGCCACAGTTTTGGGGGATCTTCCATATTTTCAAGGGTTTTACATCCAGGAAAACAGGCAAGTTCAAACAATGAATGCCAAAGAAAGACTCCTTTGTGTCTACAGCAGGAGGAGGGGAAGCATAATCACTGTGAAATATTCCCATACTGTTCTCAATAACAAGAGTCTCCTCTCCACGGGAAAAGAATTTACCAGACCCTTATTCCAGCTGAGAAAGGACATTAGTCTCAAACTCATGACTCCTAAACTTTCTGTCTTATCTAAGGGAGGAAAAAAAAAGTTATACCACTGGAAAGACACATGTGACATTCACATGACAGAAATAGAGGCCAAGAAAAGACTGATTATCCCACCAAGAGATCTCCAGTATAATAGCAGTGGATTACAGCTGAAAGAGCTATACAGCAGAGAATACTTCTGAGGAAAAGTACTTATGGAAACCCAAAGTCAAAAGGAGAAACATAAATGAGTACCCTAGAGGAATTTGAATACTTTGGTACCTGTAGTGCCAAACTGCTAGGCAGCTGCATATAAATCTTCACACTAAAGGCTTATGTATTTCAATTTCTATTACTGAAAATATGTCTGGCTTTCACCAAAAAATTACAAGTTGCTGAGGAGTTTGGCTCCAGACCAGAATTCTAAGTGTGATCTTCTAGGCTCAGCCATAGGTCAGGTTTTGCTTGACAGGTCTGTGGAGGTGGGGGAAGAGAAGGAGAGGCTGCACTCCCCACACCAGAGTTGAGGCACAGCCAGTGAATTGCAGTTCTCTGGAGAGAGTTGCAGTCTGAATTCACACCTCCTCCCCCAGGTCAGTCATATGCATATGTCTACCTGTATTCCTAGCCCCCAGGCACTTTCATTTGAAGGCTTCCTTTCATTGGGAAGCTTGCCTGAGGCACATTTTCACACTCTATATCCTAACTTTTCTACACCTAGCCTCTCCCCTTCTCCTTTCCCCAAACTCCCTACATCCATGCAAATGGGCCTTTAGTTGAGAGTTCCTTGGCAGTGAGATGAATCCCCCTTTTTGAGCTGCATATCATCTGACCCTAACCCACTGTCATCTGGTGGGAGAAAACCAAACACTATTAATCTGTGGGAGAAAATCTGGCTGTAAGTCTGGATATCCTGGTACACAGCTGGCACATATGTCGGCATATAAGAGGGTGGGGAAGGTTATGCAGAGCATGGTATTCTTTCTTATCCACATCATTAACGTACTGATTGCAAATACAAAGGATAACATACTTTAATGGGCTTAGCAAATGGCAATAGAGAATGGTAGTGGCAAAAGGCATCCAAATTTGATTTTTTTGGTCAATGTGTCAATTAAACAAAATATATCTGAGTATTACATATAACATTTTGTCCCCATTTCAGAAAATATGCCTCATGGAGGATTTTACCTTCTTTGGGCCAGGAATAGAAACATGATTTGAGGAGAGGGCTTCATTAAAACACTCGAACTGACTTGAGCTGCACTCTAAGGAAGATGGTGGTAAACGTGTTATTGCAGGATATGGAGGTGAAAAGGAAAGGGTCAAAGTGCTGACTGTGCCTGGTAATGTCGAAGCATCACTGGTAACATGCAGATTGCTGAAGGCTAAGAACAGAAGGGTGAGTGAAAAGCCAGGCAGGAGAGGCAGAAAGGGTGGTCAGGCCTGGGGAATTTCTAACAGCTTGTCATCAAAGTGGGGCTGGTTCCAGACCTAGACCATGCATCATGATTTATGGTATCATAAGTCAGAGGAAAGCTGTTGACCAAAATCATGCTAACGAACAAAAAAATAAATAAATAAAAGAAATTCATCATTACACCAGAGATTATGTAGGCAAAAAATCAATAGGTTCCTAAAAGACACAACAGTGAGGTCAATAGGGAAGAATTTTAAGTGATAGAACAAAATACAGCTCTGATACTGTTTTTTTGTGGTTATTAAACTCATAGGTTGGAGGCCCAAGAAGAACTCTATAGTGTTTCAAAATCAGTGGAACAAAATTCTCGCTTGGAGACCACGTCAGCCACCAATTGACTGAAAGCAGGGATATGCAGTAATGCATCTTTTGGTATATTATTTGGCTATGCTAAATTCCCACTGTGACCACAGGCTTGGTCACAAGCCTATTTTCTTGATGAACAAAGAGTGGTTGCAAACCATGCAGAAAAATTTTTGGAATCTTCCATCAAAAAGAGTTGGTGAGGATATACTTGGGGTAGAAAGCATTGGCCAGAGACTTTAAGAGACATCTGTTTCAGGGCTGTAATTTCACACATAATAGTTTTCTTTGATTTTAGGCGAAGTACAAAATGCTGTTCTTTTGCATAAAGTTTTCTTCTAAAATGGGAATGCTACTTTTTCATACTGCTACAAAAGTATAATGTAGAGAAGAACAACATCTGTAAAAGAAAATGAATTCAATGGACAAATAATCACTATGTAAATCTAGGCTTTAATAGTGCTAATATAATTGCTATTTTTAGGAACTGTATAGAATCCACTGAGATTTTGAAGACTGATTTTTTAATTGGTAGCTATAGACTATGTGCTATTTAAAAATTTTTGGTCATTTTGAATTTTAGTTTAACTTTTTCCAGGGGTGACTGAGGGGATTGATTCTGATTTACTTTTCTTGAGCCAAAAATAAAGCTAGAACATTATTTATAGGCATCAGCAGACATTATTATTATGGGGCTATATATCCTATTATAGCCTACTGCCATACAGCACAATGCTGTAAGTCAAATTTTGTAAAGTCTTAACTTGTAATCTGAAGGGTGAATGCATTAAAATATACAATATCCTTTTAGCTTTTATCCTTATACACACTGTTTGATAGAGATTAGGCATTTCACGACTCCTCTCAGTCCAAATTTCATAATTTACACTCTCTGAAAGAAGAGATTGAATCTCTCTGAAGTAAGCCTATTTAATGGTTTTCTTTTAATATAAATCTAAATCCAGTCGTATTCTTGGGATGAGTGCTACATTACTGCAGGTCTATCCATGGGAGTGTGGGCTGTTTAATTACCAGCTCAGCTGTACTAGCTGATGGATGTAGTGACAATAATTCTCTAAATACAGTGTCTTTCAATTTTCTTTATATACATCATATGTATGTGTGTGTATCCATACACATATATGTATTTATGTGCATATATATATAAATATATGCATGCATGCATATATGTGTATGTGTAGAAGAGACTGGGAGTACATCAAATGTAGTACTAAACAACAAAATGTAATATAATATTGTTTATTCTAAGTGTTATTAATTTGGGATATTTTGGATTTTAAAAGTTATTCATCTTTTAAATAAGTAACACAATGAAAATTAAGAGTAAGTGGGCTAGATAAAATGAATTCTGTAGAATGTAAAAGTTGATGGTATGCCCTTGAAAGGATATTAGAACTTATAAGTTATGATGTCTTAAATAATTCTCTCATGTTGATCTTCTAGAAACTTTCTTAAAACAAAACATTTATTTTAATTCTATATAATAAGTCCTGAATGAGCTTTGAAATAGATATAGTTCTTTAAGAAGAACTAAAATAAGTAAACTGTAATTTACTAATGCAATCAATGCATAAGCAAGCATACTTGACATTATTGGACTCTGTTGTTACTTGTACTTCAAGTACTGTTTCAAGTAATAGAGAAATTTTCTTCAATCACCTCCATATTCTGTATTTTTATGGGAATTGTAAGAAATAATTTTGTAATTGAATAAAGGAATTTTTCTTTATAAAATTGCAGTGTAAAATAATTCCATATTGTATTTCCATTCTAAAATCAAATCAAATTTCTGAGAGGAAGAATGGAATTAAAAATATGTACTATAAAAAAATTAAATCTCAGTACCTTACTTCCTTTGTCTGTCATTATTAATCATCTGGTTACTTTCTACAATTCTTTAACTAAGAATGGTGGCTTATCTTAAATTCATAGAGAATAAATAATACAAATTTGAATCCCTATCATATCTTCCCCTTTTCTTTCTGGGAATTCCTCTTTGAATAGAAAATACTTTAGCATTGTAGTAAAATGACACATACTATTATAAAAGAAAGTTTTAGGTGGTAAGAGAAAGATATTATTACAAGAGACTTAATGGCAGTGATTTGTTGCAGATTATCTAGTCAGGAGAGGGCCACCAGCACTTCCTCTCCTCACTTCCATCAAGATGTGGAAGCTATTTTCCCTGTCTTGAATGGTTGCTGGCCCTGTGACTTCTTTTGATTAAGAGAATGGTGCAGAACTTAGAGCGCACCAATTCTAGGACTTGGCCCTTAAGAGACTCGGCAGCTTCCATTTTCACTCTCTTGGAATCCATCCTCAAAGTAAAGAAGCTCTGGCAAGATTGGTGAGTGATGAGAGAGGGGGAAAAGACCCAGCCAGCCCACAGGCATTCCAGACACCGCAGCAGTGGTGAATGAAGCCACCCTGAACGTGTTGCCCCAGCCACCCTCCCAGCTACAGGCAGACAAATAAGTGCACACTTGTATCCTAAACCAACTGCATGTGCCACAGAAAAAATACCCAGATAGGTCAGCCAGCTCACAAAACTATAATAAATAATTTTTGTTTTCAGCCACTATATTTTGAATTAGTGTGTTACATGGAATCTATAGCTAAAACATGTTTTCTGTGATAATATACATTATTTTTGAGTATAATATTTTTGAACTAAATAATTTTTACTAAAAGGAAAAAGGTCCAGGCTACCTGGGTCTCCATTCTCATGAGTTGGAAATAGGATAATTTAATTATAAGATAAGTTGATACGATTAGTGGTTGTATCAGTTAGAGTACTTTCAGCCTGCAGGTACAAAATTTCCTACTTAGACAAGCTTAAAGCAATAAAGACATTAATAAAGTATCATGATAAGAAGTCTAGAGATAAACAACCCAGTACTGACATAACAGCTTAACAAGGTCTTCATCCTCAACCAGTTACTCTTTGTATCATGGATACAGGATGAATGCCTAACTTTCAGACATTACATTCATGTTCAAGGCAGGAAAGGTACTGCATCTGCATGTTTCTTTTTAATAGTAACTTTTCCTAGAAGCAACTCCAATCAAACAGTATCCACACCTTATGTTTCATTTGACACAACAGGGTCATATGGCAGTAACTGGCTGCAAGGGGAGCCTGATAAATCCTATACCTGGCAAGGGAATACAAGATTGTAATGACAGCTTGGACTGGTTTTGCTTTGTGATCTGTAGAGGGACACAAGTGCCACTCTGAACAAAATTATATTTTATTAACAAAAAATAAAGAACGATGACTAAGCAATCAAAATGAGCTGACAATTGAATGATTGATTCATACTAGTCTTCTGTTATTCTCATCCCGAAAGAAAATATTTTGTTTCATTTTCTTTTTAATTCCATGATGGCTATTGTTTGCAAAAACACTTTATGGCAATAGTGACTACAATCTTTTAAATTCAATAAAAGGAAATTTCCTCCTATTCCTAATTTTTTGAGAGGTACTATTTAAAAAAATGTAAATGATATGGAAGTTTATTACATTCTTTTTCTTTACCTACTAAAATTACCTTGATGAATCACTTTAATGGATTTTGTTTTTTTCCTAACTGAGACATCAATTTTGAATTCCTGGCATAAACATAACTCTGTCATGATATCTTACCTTTTTATATTTTAAAGTATGTGTCTTGCTAACATTTTGTTTAGAATTTTAAGCCTAAGCCCATTATCCAAAGTGAGGTGACACAAGATCAGAAAAATGGGCTCCATATGTATTCGCCATCAAATTGGTACTGAATGATTAAAACTAAGGTGCTCAAATGGTGGTGGTGTTCACCAGGGATTCAGGGGTGGGGGGGTAGACCCACATCTTAGGGATGTGGTGATCATTGTGGAGGGGAAGGGCATACCTCTAACACTTCCTAGGGAGAGGCAAAGATATAAAATGTAACCAAAATGTTAAGAAAAAAAAGAAAAACAAACATTTGTCGGGTATGGGGCAGGTGGGAGGGGGGAGGAGGGGATGGGTATATACATACATAATGAGTGAGATGCACACCACCTGGAGGATAGACACGCTTGAAGCTCTGACTCCAGGGGGGAGGGGAGGCAAGGGCAATATATGTAACCCTAACAACCTTTGTACCCCCATAATATGATGAAATAAAAAATAAAAAAGAATGAGGCAGGCCTCTAATTTCTTCTGATTTTTTAAATCTCCTTCTCTAATTTTGAGACTCAGGCTACTCTAGCATCATAAAATGAGGAGATATTCTTTCATTTTTTTCCTCAGAAATTTTTACATATGATTCAACTTTTTTGTTTCTTGAATATTGACCCTGGTTAGCACTGAGGAGATATTTTTGTCAAGTTTACTGTGCATAATTTATGTTCTCCAAATTGACCCATTTTAGAGTACAGTTTGATGTGTTTAGACAAATGTATATAATTGTGGTAACCATAACCACAATTAAGACATAGAATATTTTCATTACCTCAAGTGTACTACTTTTTAGTCAGTTGACTATTATCCTCACCCTCAGCCTCTGACAAATAATGATCTGGTTTCTGTATAGTTTTGCCTTTTTTGGAATATACAGAATTATACCCTAAATTCTAAGATACAACCTACTCTCTGGGCCGGCCCATAGCAGCACCGTATCCTATTACCTCCTCCTACTCTGGAGCTAAAACAAGACAAATTTTCTTCAGTGTTTCTAAGTATTTCTTCATACCATCTATACTTGTGGGGTAAACAGCCTCAAACGTGGCCCCCAATCATTCCCACGTTTTGGTATCCATGCCCTGTGCAATCTGCTCCACTTTAACATAGGATGGACTTATTGTCTCACTTCTAACTTACAGAATATGCATACATAATGAAATTTCACTTCAGAGATTTAGTTAGAAAAAGAATATGGCTTCCATCTTGGTGATCTCTCCTATTCTCTCTCAAACTGCTCACCTGCAGGAAGCCAGCTGCCATGTACTGAGGCATCTCTGAGGAAAGCCCTGCATGAGTGAGCTTGGAAGCTGATCTTCTGAGGCCTGCCAATAGCTATGTCAGTGAGCTTGGGAGAAGATCCTTCCCCAGCTGAGCCATGAGGTGAACACAAGACACCTTGATCGTGGACTTGTAAGAGATCCAGAGCCAGAATAATTCTTCTGAGCCACTCCTTAATTCCTGACCTAGAGAAGAAACAGAAAAATAATTGTTTACTGTTTTTAGCTGCCAAATGGGTGTATATGTTTCCGATGGCTGCTGTAACAAATTACTACAACTTGGTAGATAAAAACAACAGAAATTTATTCCCCCACGGTTCTGGAATCTAGAAGCCTGAATTTCACCGGATCAAAATCAAGGTAGCTGTGGGGCCACACTTCCTCTGGAGGCTTTAGAAGAAAATCTGTGTTTTGCCTCTTTTAGCTTCTTTTGGCTTCTGGTGTTCATTACTACAATTTCTGCTTCTGCCTTCATATGCCTTTTTCTCTGTGTCTAATTTGCCTAATTAGTGTTTCTCTTATAGGGACACTTGTGATGGAAGTTAGGGCCTACATGGATAGTCCAAGAAATCTCCTTATTTCAAAATCCTTAACTTAATCTCAAATGTAGAAACTTTACTATATAAGGTAACATTCAGATGGTCCAGGTATTAAGACCTGATGTCTTTGGGGACCATGAGTCAGACAACTACATAGAGTAATTTGTTATTCAGTAAAAGATACCAAATAAACTGACCTTTGTTGCAGTTGAATCTTCAAATATCTTTGACTCTCACAGTCTCTTTTAGTGTTATGAATCCCACAGTTTAAGGTTTAGAAGCAATTAACTTTTCTAATTCTTCTCTGTCACATTTTTTTAAATCTGTTTTATTTTTATTTTGGTTGACAAAATTAAAAAGAAAAATTCTTACTTGAGGTCATATGTATCTTGTGATACCTCATCAATATCATATTCCAGAATGGGTACTGTGGCTCACACCTGTAATCCTACCACTCTAGGAGGTCAAGGTGGGAAAATCACTTGAAGTCAGGGGTTCAAGACCAGCCTTAGCAAGAGCGAGACCTCATCTCTACAAAAAAATAGAAAAAATTAGCTGGGTATGATGGTGCACATCTGTTGTCCCAGTTAATTGAGAGGCTGAGGCAGGCGGGTCAGTGAGCCAAGGAGTTTGAGGTTGCAATGAGCCGTGATGATGCCACGGCACTCTAGCTAGGGCAACAGTGCAAGACTCTATTTCAAACAAAACAAAACAAAACAAAACAAAACAAAATAAAATCACATTCCAATATATGCTATTGCACTAACTCTTTCCAACCACTCTATCTTATCAGCCTCAGAAGGCACATGGTCTGCCTTTCAAATTACCATAGGTTGCACATCTCCAAATCTTTTCCAAAACATTTCATTGTTCCCATCTTTTTAGTCTTTATTGGGAAATTCATCCCACCCATTGCTGAATTAGTAAAAACAAATCATAGTTTTTGGTTTCTTCTACTGTAGAATATAATTTCTGATGCCAATTTCTGTGTCAGAAAGAATAACACTAGTTTTTGTAACTGATAAACTCTGAAATCTCTGTAAGTTAACAAAATATAAATTCATTTCTCTTTCATGTAAAGCCTCACTCACACATTTCGATGATTAGAAAGAGACTGTTCTGTAAGCAATGATTCAAGATTCTAGGCATTTTTCAAATCATGACTATAGTATCTTGGCACAGGGCTTCCACATGTTTGCACTCATCATCGTAAAAGCAGCATGGAGAAGGACATGGAAAAGTGTTTGTAAGAGGTACTTATGGTATTTGCCCAGAAGGAACATACATCACTGCTGCTTACATTTAATTACATAAAATAGCATCTGTGGTCACATGCACTGCATGTACTTACTTGCCTCAACTGGATCAAGGCTGGAAAATGTAATACAGTTGTTTTCTGAAAAACAAGAGGGAATGGGTTTGGTGATCACCTAATATTCTATTACACAGCATGACATCCCTTTTCTGAAATTTGTTATAACTTGTTATATGGTTCTGAACATAGTCAATTTCCATGAGCACTACATATATGCTTGAAAAGATATATTGGTGTTTATGTATGACCATTCACTCATTGTTTATTATGTTGTTTTAAACTGCCATCTTTTTAATAATTTTTTTCTCTTAGCTGTAATTTGATGAGTAAAAGTGTGATAAAATACTCCACAATGATACCAGATATATGAATTTCTACTAATAATGTTTAAATTTATTACATGTATTGAAGCTATGTTTGTGTGCTTATAAATTTAGAATTATTATTCTTTCCTTATGCATTAAATATTTTATTAATAGTTAAAACATCTTTCTATAGTAAATTTTAGCCTTAGAGTCTATATTTTTTCTTTTGATTTATATTTGCCTGGTATATCTTTTTCTTTACTTTTTCTTATCTTACTATTCATAGGAACTGTACATAATTACTTTTTCAATAAATACACTTGGGTAATTTTTATCTTTCCAGTAGAAAATTTATTATTTTACATTTAATATAACCATAGATACATTTAGATTTATGTCAATTATTCCTCTTGTTTTGTCCCTTTTATTTGCCATATATTATCTGGATCTTTTTATTCTTCTATATTGTCTTATTTTACATTGATTCAGTTTTCTTGTCCCTTCAAACCACCCTTTTATATATATCTTATAGTTGGGAAGTTATGCATTATATTTTTTTCCCTTTTCTTAAGCTTCCTACAATTTATTGCAACTATTTTGCTAATCAAAGATGACACTAATTTTTACTTTACTCTCCTCCTATGAAGGGCTTTAAAATGTTCTGTGATCATCTATTTCCCACATTATACTACTATCTATGATTTTTGTTCTATCTCTTGATTCTTTTATCCCTAACCACTTGTCAAATTTTTTCTTTGTCTTTGGTATTCCGGGATTTCAACTTGGTGCCTCCAAAGAGACTTTCTTTTCTTTTTCTTTTTTTTTTAATTTGTTCTCTTTAGACTCTGTTTAGCTATCTGAATCTGTGATTTTCTCTTTTTTCAATTCTGGAAAACTATTACCCTATTGCTTTTTAGTATTGTCTCTCTCCAGTTTTCTCTTTAATCTGTTTCTAGAAAGCTAATTTTTAAACTGTCCTTCTCTACCCTCCTTCTTAGTTTTTCTCTTTTATTTTTTTGTTCTCTATACCTTTCTATGCCTTATTTTACATAATTTATTTATATTTGTTTCTACTCTACTAAATCTCTATTTGTGCCTAATCTGCAATTTTAACTGAACACTTTTTCTAATTTTAATTATGGTGATTTTTATTTCTAAAAATTATATTTTTTTGTTTCTCCAAATATTGTTTGTCAAATTGTTTTTTACTACTTTCACATTTTCTTTATTTTTAAGTATGTCTTTAGACATATAAAATACCTTTATTTTATATTTTATAGCTTGCAATTCCAATACACGAGATCTTCAAAGATCTACTTCTCCAGCTTGTATGAATTATTTTTTCCTGCCCATCCTTAGTTATAGTGGTAGATTTCCCCATTTGTTTGTTGTTTTTTGTTAAATTGTGAGTCTTGTTTCTCTAAACTTTGTTGAAATCATTTGATAATTGTATTTAAAGTACACTCTTCAAGAAATAATTTCTGCTTGCTTAAATCAGTTACATGAAAGTTTGGCCAACTCATCACCCTTTACATTTTTGACTTAGAGTTGTTGCACTTATTCTGGTAATAGAAATTCTGGCTCTAAACCCACAAAGATTTAATTGATAAATAATTAATTATTCTTAGAATCTTTTGATACCTAGTGAGTTTTATTTTTATTTTCTCTCTCTTTTGCAATGAAGTATTAAATTATTTCCAAGTTTTATGTGTTTGGAGAGTTCTTCTCCTCTTGTTGGACTCTATGATTTACTTTTATCCTTTATATCAAGAAGCCTGTGAATGTCCCTGGTGTCCCTAACCTGCAAGGATTGAGCAGATGTCCTCAGTGACAGTGTGTTTGCAGGATTCACTAATCCATTGGGTACTCATTTTCCTGCATTTGCTGGTAATAGGTTTCTTTTCTTCCATCACTAGCTTAGCTATTCCCCATAAAAATGTTAGTATGCCAAGATCATTACCATTTTACACTTGATATTTTTCCATTTTTATGAACGTGTTCTAAACTAAAATGTTTGAAAATCTTACATATTTTAATCTATGTTATTTTTATTTTCCATAATTATTCTATATTGAATTTCATTTTTAATATCTGGTATAAAATAAATTTTAAACTTTAAGGTAACATATGCTGTATTCATTTATTCCTCTCCTTACATGTAATGTAACTATATAAATTTACCACAGTGATTAGTACTAATAAACTTTTACCGTAAGACATAAGCTTTCAAACTGGGCTCTATAATTCCATAGAGTTCAGAAGTAGTGAATCAGGTCATAAAGTAAAATGATAGAGACAGGAGATTGAACATAAACCCTCCTATCTGATCCTGCCCCAATCAAAGTAGCTCAATATTTTCCTATTTTAAATACCAGAATTCCAAGCAATATTTCATTTAAATAAAGGACTCCATTAATTTAGGAATATTTTGAAAATTACTGCTGAAAATCCTTATATTTCCTTCCAATGTTTTGGGCACTGGCTCAACTATAGAGGATAACAACGATTATCTTTGTTGATAATACTCTGATTATTTAAGGTTAATTAGATTTTTTCTGGAATAACATTTATTCATCCATCCCCTTAGACAGCAGATTCTTACTCAAAGGGACTTTCTCTATATACATATGTGTGTGCATGTGTGTATGTGTACACAAAGTTTCTGGATAAAATGTCTTCTTTATGCACTTACTTAGCTTATAAAACCTGAACAATCTTGAATGTAGCATTAGAGTGTAGATGGTCTTAGGAAGCAGAAAATTCCAAAGTCTTTAATTACCCAAAATGAGTATGGTAAATTTGAATCATGGCTACCCTGTATATATAGTATGCAATGCTTACAGAGGCTTGATTATTGAGCAGAGGGAGAGAAGAGGAAGGCAGAGAGAAAAATGGTGAAATTTGAAATAAGATTGGATACTTTGGATGGTGACTAAATTGGCATAATACAATAATGAAACTTAAACCTTAACTCACAGTTTGAAATATATTTATTTAATATCTCTTGGGATGATTTATGACTACATTAAATGGCTAATGCCTGACGCTCTCTTAGACATCTCTGAGAAGGAAAGCAGTAATAACATAATTGGAAAAGAGATGGCATGCTGACAGAGATCATGGGGAGAAGAACATTTCCTAAAAAATACATAAAATTTCCACTGAAAAGACAAAGTTTTTCTACAAATATTTCTTTTGACCAGTTAAATGCACCAGAATTTCACATGCTATCTATGTTTTCTACCTGCTGCAAGATGGCAATAACTGTTTGTTGCCAAAGGGGTAACCTCTTGAGAAGTTGAAAAATAAATGATCTATTCTAAGATTACATAGACCTGTTTTCTTACCAGCTGCCTGGCTTTGATATAGAATGTTGAGAAGAATTCCCATAAGCAATCTTGTACCTGTTACAAGTTTATTAGAGAGAGGCATGATGTTTGTCAATGGTCATTTCCAAAGATAGTGCTAATAATACTTAATTTTGTCAGAATCTGATTGATTAACAATTATGTAGTTGATGCTCTATACAAAGAGTTAGCTGACTGGCTCCAGATTTGTAGTTATCTCAAAGAAATTTTAATTTTTAGATATAAGAATATCTTATATATATAAACATTCAAGGAAAAAGATTTCCATCACTCTGTTGATTTGACAAATCTAATTCTATTATTTAGACAGTTAAGATTAGATTTTACATTTCCTCTAATTCTACCTAAAAATGTTGTTTGGCAGAATTAAAATCTATTTTCTCTCTAATGGACAATTAGAGATAATACCAGTTTCATTTTCTTTTGACAAATGTAAGGATAGAAAGTAGATTACTCATCAGAAAATAAAGCAATGAAAAATTATTATTCAGAATCAGGTCATTGATTAAATATATTATGAGGCCAACACATTTGGTGTGTAAAATGGACATTATGAAGTACTTGTCATTGAATCAGTAAGTTTCCTTTTATGTTATATTATCCTTCTCTCTTTTAAAATCATTTCATTATATATTTAGTTAAATATTTCTAGTTCTTCATGGCAAAGCCAGAACATCTCTCCCCCACACCTTCTAAGTCATTATAGAAATTACATACAAATGTTCTAATGTAATACTTATAAAATTATTTCAACTATAGCAATGTTGGAATACAAGAAAGATTGCCCTCAGAAATATCGAGTGATTTTAGCAATACTGATAGCACATAGAATGTGAATGGAGAAGAAATCAGAGCAAAGGAAATCATGTTCCAAGTCATGGGACCTAAGTGAAGATTTTCTCAAGGAAATCTTAGTGAATTCTAAGTCAAGAGTCAACAATGCAGGATGCAAAAGCATCGGATTAATTCATTAAAAACCGCACTAAAATCACTTTGCTGTTAGGACCCTTTGACTTTACTCTCTACAAATAGAACACCAACTGTTGCCCACAGCACAAATCTTGAGAACTTCATTTATAATAAATAAATTGATTGATATACATTTGAAGGAAATTAGGAAGTTTGTCCTGATAGAGTAGTGAAAAAGTATGGTAGAATGAGAGGGAGAAAATGTACAGAGAAACAAGCTAAAATAATTTCACTTTTTCAGAGTAAAGTCCAATTTATTTGGCATTTGAAGTCCACATTCACTCTGACTGCTTCCTTCCCACGTTTCCTCTAGTGAACTCTGCCTGTTAAAATACCATCTTCACTTATGAACACAGAGTTCATAATCCACTCAAGAGAGAGATTTGTTTGGAAAACATGTCTGTAATTTATGCTAATGCCCTTTGCCAGCTACCTAATCTAATATAATCCTTCATTCATAAATATAACTGTACAACCAAGAACACAGCTTCTTGAGTAGAACAGTTGACATGAAAGAGAAGGCCCAAGATGAGCAAAAAGACTAACTTTAGGAGAAAAGATAATGCACCAATAAGCATAAAAACAAATTCTAATAGGTATCCTTAGAAGCATTCTACAGGTATTTCTCTCATAAAACTAAAAATGGGTAATATGGAAAAGGTTGTGAAAGACTTGGAGGAGACTTGAGACTTCCTTATTCTCAGTCATCCCAATTGTTCCAGTCAACGGCCTTTTTAGATCAGACAAAATCTATTCTACACTTAGACATGTATAAACATGTCAGAGGACAAAGCAAGATCAATAAAGGAGCTTCCTCAACTTGCAGTTGATTGCACACAGATGAGTGAGTTTAGCCAAGACTGAAAGAATGGTCCATCTAAACTGTATTTTCATGAGCAACATTAAGTGATCATCGTTTTAAGCCTTTGGATTCAGGGTGGTCTGTTACGCAGAATTATCACAGCAACTGATATATTCTACAGCTATTTGAGAAATTCATGTTTATGCTATTGTTATGTAACTTTGAAATGATTCCCAAAACTTACATAATTTACTACCTGAGTGACATATTTTGCTGTGATAAGAACATGAGAGTGTACTCCCTTTACCCTCAAGAATATTAAATCACACCTTATCGGACCCCATATGTGAGGTATTGGCCTCAACTACTGGATTCCAAAATACATATAAATTTAAGTTTCACAGACACTTTCAGAGTTTAGGCCTTGGCAGGGTTGCACTGTCAGCCACCCCTCCAAGAGAAAAAGCTCAGGCTATGGTAGAGCCCCACTCTGTTTGCCTTTGAACTAATCTATAAAACCTTGCTCACCAACACTACCACCACCCTCTAGCATCTGGGGACCTTAGCTTTGTTGGTAACATCATCTTGTCTGAGAACCACTTGAATAAGGTATACTTCAAACTTTAATTGAATTGTACTATCCACAGAGGCTTGCTACCATCCTGATTGAGCAACTAGACTTTAATAATTTTGGAACTCCCTTACTATGTTATTAATATACCTCATCTATTGAGTGTATTCCCTGAGAGATTTGATTTTGTTATTCTCCCCCTCTTTAAAGGTTATGAATCAAAAGAAAAGAAAAACTCTTTGTATGGCAATAGTGTGATTTGTGAAATCATACGTTGATCATCTTCTTATTATAATTATACAAAACAGTTATAAAATAATTTCTAAAATATATGATTAGAAAAAGGCAGGGTATAGAAAGTTGAAAGCAGCCATTTGATATTTGTAAAAGGCTAAAATTCATTAATATCAATATGTATATATACATGGGCTTACATTTTTATATGAAATTTCTTATGAATTTTATATGAAATATATTTCCAAACATGTTACCCATGATTGCATCATTGGAAGGGATCAAGGGACTTTGAGAGAGAGGGAAAAAATTACATTTTTAATTCTATTTTTTTGCATTTTGAATTTTTATTATTCACATGAACATGTATTCCTTTTTCAATTAAAATACATGAATAAAAAGGACTATAACATAAGTGGTATTCTTAAAGTCCTAAAATTAATTATAATTACATAAATATGTAAAATATAAATGTAATATGTAAATAAATTTAATAACCTCTTGATACATTTCTATGAAAAGGTAACATATAAGACACAATTTGGGGTACGAATAAAAGGTAGTGTAATGAAATAAAGGCAGTACTTTGGACTTAGTTTTCCTATTTAAATCGATGCAGTAGATGAGATAATTTGTTATAAACTTTTTATGTGATGGAAGGCTTTCAGTAAATATTATTTTATGGAGAATTCCAAACATAAAAAAAATAAAAGCAATTTAAAAAACTGAGATAATGAAGTCCCATAATTGAATCTACTTGGTCAATTCTTTGACCACCTTCCACCCTAACCCTCGCCTCTGAAGTACCTGAAAGGATTGTTAGCCGCTTTTTAAAGAGTTAGCGCAAATGTCTTTTTCAACCTTACGAGTCCCTCAGTTTTTTGTAAAGTTTTCTAATCAGGTTATTTACAGTGTCACTCTATTTACAAAATAGCTCATTTACATATTATTTTTAAAAAATGATCTCCTATGGAAAGAAAGGAAGAGCATCAGAGAAGAACTAAATTAAAGTAAAATTTGAAAAATGATCTACTATGAAAAATGAGATGCAATTGTGGATAAATCAATAAGGAAGAATAATTTTCTGTGAAAAATGAAGTGAATGATGGACATGCCAGCTTCGTCCTCACCTACACCACAAGGTGCTATTTTCCTAAGCCACAACTCTCTTAACAGAATAAAGCAATCATAAGAGGGAGTTAATTATCTATTCCAAGTCCCAATTAATGCACCTGTAGTAGTGAGAAAAAAAATCTGTTTGCAGCAAACTTTGACCAACCCCAAGATGTTTATTTTAGACACTTTTTCTTTCCCCCTCTTATTTAACATTCATAAATATAGTTTTTATATTAAAACTGATTATATAGTATATATATATATATATATATATACACACACACACATATATAATGAATCTGCTGTAAAACAATCCAAACTGCACAGAAGTATACAGGTAAAAAAGTGTAAGATTCCTGATTTTTCACAGAGCTTCCCAGATCTGATCCCAACCCACAGATGTAGCTACTATTAATATGCAAGACATTTTCTTTATATATGCAAATATACACATATATTTAATCTATTAGGATTAGTGTGTGTGTGTGTGTTTCTTATACTTTTTTTTGAACTTAATATAATTTGGGCAGGCTGAATAATGAAACACATACAACTGAAGACTAAGTGCTTTTATTCTATTTCTTCAAATACATATATAATTTTACTCCTTTATCTGTTGAAATGTTGAAATATGTTAACTGATTTTAGAATGTTAGACCAGCCCTGTGTTCCTGAGATTAACTCCATTTAATGAGGATGTATTTATCATTTTTCATGTGCTGCTGGATTAGATTAGCTAATATTTTATTGAGGACTTTTGCATGTTTGTTCAACAGGGATTTTGAACTGTAGATTTTTTTTTCTTGAAGTCTCTTTTTTATTGGTTTTGACATTTGTGATTTTTGTCTCATTTCATGAGCTGGGCTATGTTTCCTCTTTAGTTTCCTAGACGAGCTTGTATAAAATTGGTATTATTTCCTCTTCAAATGTTTGTTAGAATTTGCTGGAGAAGTTATATAGGCCTAGAGTTGTGATGTTGTTGCAAGGCTTTCAAATATAAATTTGATATTTTTAAATGTATAGAATTACTGAGGTCATACACACACATACACATAGACACACGCATACATATAGAGAGGGTTCACTTCATCTATGTTGTCATATTAACCAGCATAACTTTTTGGTAATATTCCTTATTAAATTTTGTTAAATTTTCTTATTAAATACAATTAAATGACTATAGATTTGTAGTTATTGCCCCCCCCTTCATGACTGATATTGGTAAGTTGTGTCTTTCCTCTTTTATCCTGGTTATCCTAGCCAGAATTTCATCAATTTTTATATGGCTTCATTTTTTAATCTTTGGTTTCCAGGTGTTTGTTATGTGTTTAGATGCATTTTGGGGGCTGAGTGTTTATTCTTCTTGAAGTTCTCTGAGCTCTTATATCTGTGCTGATATTTTTCATTGTTTCTGGAAAATTTTCATTCATTTTCTCTTCAAATATTTCTTCTTCTCTATTTTCTGTTTTCTTCTTAAAGAATTTCAATTATATGTATGTGAATTCATTTGATATGGTCGTACATGTCTTGAATATTCTGTTCTTAAAAAAATATACAACCTCATTTTCTCTTTGTGCTTCAGTATGAGTAATTTCTGTTGACCTGTCTTCAACTTCATTGACTTTCCTTAAGTGTGTCGAACGAATCTATCAATGAGTCCATTTAAAGGTGTCCTCTCTGTTTCTCTCTTACTACCATTTCCATTTGATACTTTCTTATAAATGATATCTTTCTGCTGATAGTTTTATATTCCCTGACTATTCAATATCTGTGTTGTATCTGAGTGTCTGCAGTTCCTAGACAGGTTCTTTATGCTCAATGCTAGGTGACACAAAACTTTCAGAAACGTGTTAATATATTGTGTTGAAATCTTACCCACTTTTATGACAGTAAAGTATTTGTCACTTGTTCTGTCCCAGGTATCCTAGTGCATGTGACTACATTTTTCTTTGACAGTTTCTGCTTTTCTATAGTTTTCAAGCTGATTGGTTGCCCTGTGATCTCAGCTATCTGATAGGCTCAAGAAAAGATAGGGTTTTGTAAATTGTCCTCCTTTTTCTAGTGAGTAGGATGGGAGCAGGACTCTCCAGATTGCTCCCTCCTACAACGAAGCAGGAACTCATAATTACCATCTTTCAACTATAAAATGTTTATACCTGTTTTGTTTGATTTATCAACTTTAGGTAGTGACTAGAAATATATGCTGAGTCAGTGAATCTACTTATGCTATATTTTACCTCCTCCACTGCCTCCACACCCTTCAGTTAGAATAAATCCAGTTATTTGCATGATTGCTTTAAACAAAATTCTTAAGTTTCTGTTTTGTGATTTATAACTTGTAGATATATTCTACTTCATAGTATGAATGTTGAGAATTTAATTTAGAGCATTTTCACTCTCCTACAAATTCTAGGTTTGTTATATTCTAATTTTTTGTTTTGTGAATAGTTATCTTTATGATTTAAAAAGAATTATAGAGAGCACTAAGTATACAAAACTAAGAAAGATGAAAAAAATTATGTGCCTATTCTTTCTTTCACTTCTGTTCCTGCTTCCAAAATTTTGATAGTTATTTTTAAGTTTTCAAGGTTTTTAATACTTACATTCAATTTTCTATAGTAATTGTTCATAGTTTTCTGTAGATAGATCCTTAGTATATAATCTAATGAATCCAGTTTATGATAGTAATTTGCAAATATTGTTTACCACTGAATCAAAAAGTAATAGTCTCATTTTTGCAAACTTTGTGTAAATAATGATAAAGATGTGCACAGAAACTGACTTGTTTTTTAGACCATTAAGTAGAACTTACACCTGATTGTTCATTTTCATATATCCTTGTCAGTCTGAAATGTAATTAAGGTCAAATCTACCCATCTGTACCTAGAACACTAAGCATCTGAGGAGTACCCAAGAATTTGAAATGTATAATTCTGTTTCTTTACTCTCTGTAGTCAACTAATAATGAAAATAGTTGCTAGTTGATGTAGCTCAATTGCTTTTATATTGTTTTGTAAATGCATGTAGATCAAACAGTTCTAGTAGAAATAGCAGTACATATACAACATTCATTTCCTATGTCACGAAGAGCCTAAGCTTCTGATGCTTGTAAACATTTTTTGGTTGCGAACTATTTCAATTCAGTTTTTATGACATATAAATTAAGTTAAATTCTCATGGCTATCTGAACATTACATATATATATATAAATATCTGTATGTATATATAACTCTGTATACATATATATACATATATATATATATATATACATATATATATATATATCCCCAGACAAGGCATCTACATTTACTCTTTATAAAGTTCCATAAACTTAATTAAAAATGTTTTATAAAAGACCCACTCTATAGCTTTACTATTCTTTGACATTATACCTAAACTTCAAGGTTCCTTCAAAAAATAGAAATATTTCAACTGACACTGAAAAGTGAATGGCCTTGGTGAAATAGGAATTACTATCGACTTCATAACTAGTTAGTAAGATACACATTTTGGGGGAATTAGTAATTTGTCAAGTTGACCATGCAGCAAATTGATCTTATGACGAATGGCTATTGGTGAATGGCTTTTCTGAAAACTGATCTAAGGACATTTATTTCACCACCCCAAAATGATGATCCAGGGAGAGCATGCTCAATGTTGACAAACTATTGAGGGTAGCATGCAGGGATATACAAATAGACTTGCACGGATTATGGTTTGGGGAATATTATGTTATACCAGCAGGTTTATATTGCTGCTTTGGGGAATATTTTCTAAAATTTGAACAACAAATATAGATTGCTTTTGAAATTCAGATAAATGAATTGATAAGAATATAAATGATTTATTTATAATATTACATCTGATTTCAAATATTTTTCTCCATAGATCACTTTGGTCCTGTCATCTTTTTTTTTTTAGTACTGGTAATTTAAATCATCTCCCAATTCAGATGTCTTATAAGATTGTCCAAAAATTACCTGTTGGAAGAAGTTTTTGCTGTAACACTAACTTGAGGAAAGATACAGATTGACAAAATATGCTAACTATGCATGTTACGAGCATACCCATTTTAGTAGATTCACATTGTGAGATTAACTTAATTAAAGAAATAGTTGTGAAATATAATTTTCCCTTTTTCATGCTTGTGTTTCCCTTATCAATGATTATGAAGAACTACAAAGCTAGTTCATCATTTCAGAGAACTTTCTTTTTCATGTGAATTTTCCTTGTACTGGCATTTTGTTTTTTTCTTTCTTTAGAGAACCATAAATTGAATATCTGTGCCTTCTTTCTGGTTATGCTGTTTGGGTTTCATGATCCTACTTCAAGAACTGCTTGACCCATAACAATATGACTTTGTGTAGTTTTTTTCAGGCTTTCCATTTTCATCTTCATCTCTCCAAATGTGGCTATTTTCTGTTACCTGATTTCTAAGCTATCTTTTTTCATCCTGTTTCAGAAACTTGGCATCACTCTGTAGTTGACTTCCACCTCGTTTTCTTTTGACTTACCTCCCTTTGTTTGCATTAAGATCTTCCTTCTCCCCCACTCTTTCCTTTTCTTGTATTTAGACTTCACACAAAGCTGTGTGCTCAAAAATAAATATGCTCTATCTCACTTACTCTGCAAGAGCTGTCTTCCTCCTGCTATTTTCTTGCTGTACCTCTTGTTTATCCTCAGTTTCTTTACATTGTGCCTCTCATCTTTTTCATCACAACATGAAATACATCTTATTTTTCAAATCTATTTGTAAAACCTCTCATTTCCTTTGTTTTTAGAGCCCCTAAAAACTTCTGTGCAAATGATATGAACTGAGAAATTTATATTGTCTTTGTTCCTTGAATCAATGAAACTGGTCATACTTGGTCTGCTCAGCTTTATTTAAAAATGTTCTGAGAAAGTTTGAATAGCTGTATTCTTTCGATCACAACAGCTGTACCCATTTCCAATTTTAGAGGAAGAACCAAGAGGTAGTTTAAATAAGTATTAAAAATATTAGCTTTTAGAATCGAACTTCATTTTGACTCCCAATTCTACACTTGCAGATTTGGATTTTCAGAGAAATTCATTTTCCCTTTCTCAGTTTGCATTTTTTCACTTGTAATAATACTACAGGTTGAACAGTTCTACTCCAAAAATTTGAAATTTGAAATGCTCCAAAATCCGAAATTTTTGAGTCCTGACATGATGCCACAAGTGGAAAATTCCACACCTGACTTCATGTGATGGGTCACAGTCAAAACTCAGGTACACAACACACAGTTTATTCAGTGTATCCAAGGGATGCTGTACAGAAACCTTTGAATTAAAACAGAACTGAAAGCTTGCTGTTGCATGTTGTTGCTGTTGTTTAACAGCTGATACAGGCATTCTGATGATCTACCTTTGCTACTTAGTTAGTTTTAACACATTATTTTTCACTGTGTTAATGGTATGTCATTTTTTTTTTACCGTTAGGTAGTTCTGTGTTTAAGAAAATGATTGCTTATCGCTAGCATATAAATTCAGTCAGGAATGATGGTGATGCCAAACAACCACAGATTGTCCATGTGAGTGGCTGAGATAGGGACAGCTTTGCTTTCTGATGGTTCAATGCATGCTAACCTTTTTTCATGAGCAAAATTATTTAAAATATTGCATAAAATTACTTTTAGTTTATGTGTATAAGGTATATATGAAACATAAAAGAATTCTCCATTTAGATTTGAGTCCCACCCCCAAATTATCTCATGATATATATGTAAATATTCCAAAATTTAACAAAATCAAAAATTGAAAACACTTCTGGTCCTATGCATTTCAGATAAAGAATGCTCAACCTGCAGTACATATGATAACTTGTAGTCTGTGAGTTTGTGCATGTGTGAATTAACTGGTATTTATAAAACACTTTACTAAATATCTGGCATATTAATAAATTAATGCTCTAATAATTACTATTTTTTGATATTTAATTATTCTTTGTATCACAGACTCTTTCTGATTATACACCAGATTAAGAAGTTATTCTATGTGCTAGGTGTCATATTTGAGCATTACTTGAACATAAGTTTGTAATCATCCTCTCCCTTCACTCAGTACAAAGTTACCTATACTGTAACTAACTTGTACTTTCTTTGCCAAAGCTCTATTTTATAACTCTATCACTTAGGCTACGTCTGCAACTCTATGCTCCTCTAACTAAAACTGTTAATTTATACCAATTTGCTTTAAATAGGTCACAATCTCTCCTGTGTCCATCATCTCATTATAGAAAAAAAATAACAGATTTGGTTTTGATCTACTAAGTTGGGTCTCATCCATATTGAACTGGTCATTGTTTCAGTAATAAAGTGTTTGATTTTATTTTTGTGATTCCCTAACCTGAGTTTTTCATTAAACCTTTGACCAACTGAATGATTTTAGTAGCAACTTTGGATTCATGACAATTGAACAAATTTTCAAGGCCCAATATATTGTTTCTTTCTGGGAAGTTGTGTTAAGATTTATAAAATTGACTGGATAACATCTTTCTGTACAGGGGTCTTGCAGCTCTTCTCCTTCTCATCAGCAGAATTTTTCATGGTTTATTTTCTTCTGTTCCTCTTTGGAAATCTCATTTCCTTTAACCTTTGAGAAAGAAAACTGACAAATAAGAATACGTCTTTTCTTTCTTTTCCTTTTTTCTTATTGTAATTTTGTTTTTTCTCCAATCTGCCTTTCTTTCTTCTTCTATTCTTCATTATTTTGATTCCTTTCTTCCTTTCCATTGTAGATGACTAGTGATCCTTTCCCTAACTTTTGTTCAATTAAGCAGGTATTGTAACTCAATACATCTTGTCTATCATTGCAATACTATTGATGTTCTTCTAGAAGCTTTATTTTAACCAAGTATTTATTGTAGCTTATGCCTATGTTGTGATGTAATTGCCTACCTTCCAATTCTACTCCATATGACCCTCCTCATAGTAGTTCTTTTTGGCTTTTCTCACTAAAGATTCACAACTGTTTTTTAAAAGATAGTTTGAATATATGAAAACTGCCTTTTATGGAGAATTCACAACTTGACTTATACTTTTATATATTAATAGTTACACTTTCCAGTCTTGTACTTTATTCAATTCTTTCAAAAATATATATGGAACACATTCCACAGGACATGGAATGTAGAGGATGGAAGAGGTTGCAAACATCACCGATGTATACCCTGCTAATTGAGTTTTAACCAGCTTATTGTTTACTAGGTTCATTTTAAGTAAAGTAAAATATTGAGATCCTTTTCTGGTATGAGCAAGTTTAGTGCCTCTAAAACTAAGAATATGCCTCCATTAAGGAATAGTTCAAAGAAGTAGTGAATTAATACATACAATATGTTTAATATTAGACAGAAATAGGTACCAGAAATAGGTGACTAGTTGTGTTGATTGCGATTCTGAGAATATACAAGAGGGACAATCCTAGATTTTCATGACTTAAAAAATCTTATTAAAAAGCCATCATGAGTGTGATAGGCTCCAATGACACTAGAAAAACTTTTCAACTCAGTACCCTAAATTTCATAGAACACTTGTGTCTATTAGTCTCAAACAGAGCTAGCATTGTATCAAAGAAAATCTCCAAAGTTGCTCTCTTGTTTTATTTAAAAGCTAATCATATTCTCTCATAATACTTTTTCTAAACACATTGCAAAGATTCCCTAAGGATGTGACTTTTAACAAATTTCTCCGTAGTTCATGGTGTGACATCATCAGACTCACGCAAGGCCAACAGTCGAGAGCCCATTCACAGAACAGCATGGGGAAGCACAGGCCTTTCGAGGAGTCACAATATACTTTTGCAATGTGGCAAATTGCAATCCACAGGAGATGACGGCAGCTAAAGGAGAATCTCTCCTTTGTGAGCTTTAGGAGACAGATTCAAGGGATTTTTATCGTAGAATCATTTTTTTTCCTTCACGGTAAAGAAACCCTATAATGAGTGTTTCCACAGTCATTGTTGAGATATAGTTGAAGGAACCAGATTGGCAGGTTTAAAGAGTTTAGTTTCTAGAATCCCTGGGAAGATACTCTTCTCTGAGTTTTTCACCCCATTGCTTTTATCAGATGCCAGTTGAGGAGATGATGGCAACCAGATGATATGATTTGTATAAGAGAGAAAGGATGGATGTGTAATTCACCTGCGAGTAAACATTAAAGAGTTGAGGAGGAAGCTCCTGGAAGACAACAAGCAGAAAAGGAAAAGCCCTAGCAATTGCTTTGGTGAAACAAAAATGAAGTTTCCTGATAAATAAAGGAAGGAACAACCATAAAGGGAAGGAAGAATGAGAACTATAGATGGCTGTTGTGAGTAACATTTAAGATTTAAGGTGTTATTTTTTCACCAATCATGAAGAAGATGAAGAAAACCATTTCCATCACAGCTGAAATAATCTGCAGGGAGCACTTTGTAGAAGGCATTCCATGGAAAAGCACTTCTAAAAAAAGATGTCAGCAGATTTTCTTTCCCTAACTTTTTCATTTCAAGGTGTAAGAAATATAAATTGTAATGGCAATAGATAGATGAGGAGAAATAATTAATGAAATATGTATAATCAATTATTACTGCTATTTTAGATACTGTTCTCTAAGTGGTTTCAGACAGAGAGAAAGATAATTTTATTTAATTATTATAGTGACTTTGAAAAAAGAAAGCGAGCTGTCTAGTGTTGTCCACCATGAACCAAGTTATATAAAAGCAGATCAAACAGACTAAGGATAATAAAGGAAGAATTCCACAGGGTAAGAACAGAGATTTTTCTTGGACACTCATGACAAATGGTTTCCACCAAAGCTCAAAAAGAGTGATTTGTGATTAGCATAAAAATCATATCACAATGACATAGATATTTTTAATTTTTTCCATATATTTGGGATTATGTTCAAAGTTTATTAAACACTGCCCATTTCTTAGTTATTTATAACTAAAGTTATGATGATTTTTATTATAAAGTTGTAAATTAAAAGTATGGTTTAGACAATAACAATGAGAGTTACCCAAATAAGAATAGTCTAATCAATAATTATTTCAACACATTTTTGAGACATATCATGAACAAATTAGAGAATTATCTCACTTCCATTCTCGCATGGTTCTGAAAAGGTCTAATTTCTGTTTTGATTAGCCAACCATTATACATTGTATTTCTAGACATTTTTTGTTCAAAAGTTAACCCATTTTAGGATTGCATTATACTAATATTTAAGAAAAACAAATGCCAGTAACTACAATTGCCTGACAATCAATTTGTAACCTCAACATTCTTGGGCTCTGCTCTTATTTTTTCTACAAATTTACATTTAGTTATTTTCTATTCTATATTTTTTAAATGTTTCCCTTTTAGAATTTGTTAACCAGTAATTGGAATTATTGCAAGTTTTAAAAAACTCCTTCCCTGTCAAAACATCTCTAACAAATAATTTTTAATGTCTCTTCTTTTTTCAGCTGTGCATAGAGCTAAACTGTATTTGCAACGATACTTTGCACAGAAGGGGGGCCACATTAAATAGTTATGGCCATTGGTATACAAATGGAGGTAATCTTTGTCATCTCTAGGTCTGACCCAAAAAACTTCTTGCACAATCCTCCAGGCCTCTCTCTTCCTTTACCTGCCACCTAGATATGGAAAATCCAGTTCAGGGTGCCAAGGTTCTAGAGCTGTGGTCAATAGCATTTTTTTTTCTAAAAAGGTCAGATAGTTAATTCTTTGCTTACCATAGTCCATTTTTTAAAATAACCCTTTAAAAGTGCAAAAACAGTCTTTGCCCATATACCATGCAAAAAGTTTTGAGCCAAATTTTGCCCATGGGTACTAGCTTTCTGGCTCTTGCTCAAGAGATGGTAGATTGACTATACAGTAAATCCTAAATTCCTGAATGAATCCATGGAGCAGCACTCCCTTTACCTCTCTTTGGCCCATAGTGGACCATGATGCAAGCCAGAGAGCCTCAGACTCCTGAGATTTCAAGGTTATTTGTTATATTAGTTACTTTATCCTGGCTAATATATCCTTGTTTATCTAATGTTCAATCCAACTATGATCTAACCTGAAATTGAGCTGAAATGTTCTTCCCAGTTGCCTCTTGAATTTTCTGTTTAATAAACTTCAGATGTTTATAGTTTTATTTTAACCATATTTCCTATTATAGTTGACCGATCTGTCTATGTTTAGCACTTTTAATCTTACCTCATATCCAGATTCTCAACCATTGAATACTTTCTGATTTTCCTTGAAGGAAATCAGAATATTTTGCCCTACAATATATTTCTTGACAAATTTGAAATGTCTGCCATAGGTCCAGCAGACAGAAGTAAGCCTGCAAAGCTGTCTTTTGTTGGGGGAGATTTGCATCTGTAGAAGATCTGCACTGATGCAGCCAGGCTTTCCCCTGTCCAATCTAGGAAAGAACAACTGAGAGTTTGACACCTTTAAAAGTCAAATATAACCATTTACCATCTATTCTTTTTGAGGCTGCTATCTAAGAGGTTTCTTCTATATAAGACCACCTTACTTAGCCAAACCTCTTCCCTTTTCCCTTCCATAACCTGCCTTACCACTAAAACCTACTTTTGGCCATGCTCTGAGCATACATTCTTTTTGTAACCTTAAGACAGTATAAGGGCCTCCCTACTCCTTTGGGGGGTTAGTCTTCATTCTGAAGGCTTTCATGTATACAAATTTAAAAAATTTTGTTTTTCTTTTCTCCTATTAATCAATTTGCCTCATGTAGATGATTTTTCAGTGAAACTTTAGAGAGCCAAGGCCCTTGGTCCCTACATCCTCCTACTTGATAGCATCTTTTGGGACTCAAGTACCCAAACTGTTTCTAGCAGTAGAGAGCTGGTAGAAATTTAGTATCAAGTAACACAAACCTGAAACTGCCTATATTAACGTAAGGCCATGAGGCAAGAACCGTGGTAAAAGTCTAATTTCTACGGCAGTATAGACATAGCTAGAAGTTAACTAGGCATTATTTCAGAGCTGGCCTTCCTGTAATTGCTTACTGCTTATGAGTCACGTATCCTTGACTGGTGTAAGATTTGCGACTTCCCCAATTGCTTCTATAGATAACATTGCTATTGTAAAACCTAACACTGGTTTTTTAGATGTTTTCCAGTCTCTGCATTTGGGGGAACCAACTGATGCCAACTGAACCAGTGGCCACGCTTGGAAACTGATTCAACAGGTCCTGAGACTCTTTATCCAGGAACTACCTCAGCCAAGAAGACAACCCTATGAGTTCATCCCCAGCCAATCAGCGGACCCAATTCTTTAGCACCTCCTCTGCCAAACTACCTTTAAAAACCTTACCCCCAAAATTCTCAGGGTGATGGATTTGAGAAATTTCTCCTGTCTCCTCTCTCAGAATCCTGGGACATTAAACTCTTTCTCTGCTGCAACCATTGTTGTCTTAGTGTATTAGGTTTCTTTTGAGTAGTAGGCAATAGAACTCAGGTGGGTGGAAACAAACCTGCCATTTGTGAACACTAAATACTTTAATGCTTCCTGTAAGTAGCTCAACTCAAACTCTCAAAAGTGTTTGTTGGTTTCCTCTTTCAAAACGAGCAACAAAGCTCTGCCAACATGAGACCCCTGCACTGGTGTAAGCTAAAAGTAAACGGCATAAGATGGCTGTCCTGTCAAGACTCTGGCCCTTTTGGATACTTTAGAGAATTTAAGTGTTTAGATTAGTAAACCAGACAAGACTTTTACTTTATTTGCATCACAACTGCCACGAGACCACTTACTCAAGTCTTCTTGGGAATAGCTCCCTTGGCCATTGGTCACTCATATTGGGCTCAGAGTAAATCTCTTTAAATTATTTTATAGAATATGGATTTTTTTTCCATTAGCATTATTATCTCACAGTTTTCATGAGTCATGAGTCTGGATACAGATAAACTGGTTCCTCTACTTAGGTTACACAGTCTGAAGTTAAGGTATCAGCTGAGGCTTTGTTCCTCATGTGAGGCTTGGGGGCCACTTCTAAGCTCACTGGTTGTTGGAAGAACACATTTCCTTGTATTTGTAGGACTGAGGTCCTGTTTTCTTGCAGGCTGCCAATTCAGGATCACTCTCAGTTTGTAGAGGCCACCCTTCTTCATTAGTAGTTCACAAGTAGCTTTCAGGGTTTTCATTGTTTTTTGTTTTCTTTTTGTTTGTTTGTTTGTTTTTTCCTTCAAAGTCAGAAGTGAGTGGTCAGTGTCTCTGACAGCTTTTGCTCAATTTGCATGTTCTACCCCTAGCTGGACAAAGTTATCTACTTTTCAGTACTCATGGTATTATATTTGGCCTATCTGGATATCTGGATATTCCCAGATAATCTGTCTATTTTAAGGCCTATATCACAATCATAGTCTTTTTTTTTTTTTTGGTACCATTTAAGATAACATACTCACAGGTTCCAGGGATTACAGTGCGGAAAGTTTTTTCAGGGGGGCCTTTACCTACCAGAGTAGAACTTCAGAAAAAACATAAAGTTTTAAATACATTTTTAAAAAATATATAATTGTTGTAAACTTCTATGTTATTTCTCATGAAACATAAAGCTTTCTAAAACAAAATAAAAAATACAACTTTGGCATAGAATGTAAAGATCATGATTTTGATTATAGAATTCTTATCAATTGGGCTTATGTTGAAAAGAGTTTAAACTCCTTTGTTCCTTAATTTTTTCATCTTTCCACCAAAACTGTGAAAGACTTTGAAATGGGAAAAAAGAATTATCAATATTTTGTCTGGTTCACTTATATGGATATCTCCACCTATAACTGACTATGATATGAGCCTATAAATTCTTGAATACTGATGATAATGCAAATTATTCTTGTGTAAAGAAATATAAATTTGTTATATCCAATGTAATGCAAGTGATTATTGCCCTCTGTATAGATCCATTTTGTATTTTTGTATATTCATTTCAGAATTCCTTATTTTCTCTCTTTGGTTCTTAGAAATCTCCTCTGAATTGGTTTTAACATCTTACTGATTCCCACTTAATGGGTGAGTTGAATAAAACCTTTGACAGGTGTTCATTTTACATTTGTGTGAAAGTCATGATTTGGCCCTTATTTAAAAAGTAATCCTTTAAGAATTTTTAGAAAGGAGATAACCATTCTTCTGAGTTTTTTATACTTCCTTATCACTCATTCATATTTTTCAGTTAGAAGATGTTCAGAAATGATTTTCCATTTGGAGATTTCTTCATTTGATGTGATATGGCTCCCAAATCAGACTGGGAAGCTAAAAGACATAGATCAGTGCTCTACTATGGAAAGATAATACAAGCAATAAATATGAGTTACTTATGTAATTTTAAGCTTTCCAACAGCCACATTTTAAAAAGTAAAAAAAGAAATAGGTGACATTAATTTTAATAATCTAATTTACTTAACTCAATATATCCAAAATGTCTTCAACAAATCATAAGATAATAATTACTAGAGTTATTTTACATTTTATACTAATTCTTCAAAATCTGATGTATATTTTACACTTATAGTGTACTTCAACTCAAACTATCCACATATGTGTTCAATTAGCCACAAATGTCTATTGGCTGCCATATTAGACTGTGCAGCTCTATAGATACCCTTGATTTTACCAATTTTAAAGACAATTCTTCTAGGCTGTAATAAATTTTATGATAGGCATAATATTTTTGTTGCTTACAATAACATCTCTAATTGGTATTCAACAAACAGCATATAAATACTTTTTATTTAAATAGAGGTGTTGATATACAAAGCACATTCATGTACACTGAGCTTACTAAATCTTAACATTAGCATTATTTTTATCACTGTTTCTTAAAGGGAAATTAAAGATGTCAGAAAACTCAAAATTAGTATAAAGATGAAACCTGAACCTAGACATATTTATAGTTGTGCATATTTCTCAAGGTAGAATAAGGATATGCTGCAATAATAAACAAACTCCAAAGTGCTAGTAGATACTTTAACACATCAAAGTTTTATTTCTCATTCACATCACAAACCAATATGAATAGGTTGCCACTCATCTGGGCTCTCCTCCAAAGTTTGAATCAGTGATCTAGTCTACTTCTATCTAGCAACACCACTGTACAGGTATCCTTAGTTTCTAGTCATGTGAATGAAAGAACAGGGAGAGGAATCACCTTCTATTATATTAACTATTTCATTTTTGGTGACACTTCTTTGGTAAGAATTAGTCATATAATCTAATTGAGGGTGCACACACCTCTGGGGAATTTAGAGGAAAATGAAAAAAAATTGGAGTACAGCAATAATCTCAACCACATTGAGCAGTGTTTAACTCAATGATTAAAAAAATTATTTTATTTTTCAATATACTAAAAAAATGTGTCTTCTTTCAAATAAAAATATTCAAAATAAATTTGCCTTTTTCTCTTTCCTACTTTCTGGGTTTTCCATTTTGTCTAATGGCATAACAGCTTTCCCTGATGAAACTTGAATCTTTGTTGTTTTTCATATTCATTTTGTTGACAAATCCTGCATATTCTAACAATATAACTTTTGTCACTCCTATTCTCTTTCTCTTTTTCCTCCTATAACTAGTATCTTATTTTAAGCCTCATAAGTTATCTGAGTCTTCTTAATAATCTGTGATTTTCTTTTTCTGAATTTAGTTACTCCTCATTTTTTACTTGAATCCTAGCTTTACCAGTGATTATATGGCATGAGGCAAGTTGCTCAACTTTTTGTGCCTCACTTTTCTCATCTATAAAATGGAAAATAATAACAATATTTTAATAGGATCATTAAATATTTAATAGGATGATATATACACCCCCACACATTTTTGTTATCCATTCATCCGATGTATACCTAGTTTGATTCCATAACATGGCTATTAGCAATAATGCTGGAATAAACATGAAAGTGCAAATATCTCTTTGACATACTGATGCTTCTTATATTGAAGTTTTCATTATGAGGTAGCACCGCAAATCTCTTACTTTGGCATTTCTGGCCTTCCACAATAAGATCCCAAACTATTATTATAAGACTGTACCAATACGTCAGCCAAATTTAACCATTCATTATTTTCCAAACACTACTTCCAAATATCTTCCCTTGTACTCAATAGCTTCTACTTGGAGCAAGTTTTTCTTCCATTTCTGTACCAAATCTCATCTGTTTGTTACTATGTTAGCAATGAAGGGTTTCCTGATCCTGCAAAGGGTGAATGGAAGAGGTAGAGAGGTGGCCAGAAGGTAGACCATAAAAATAAATTTTAAAAAAAATGAATCTTAATCATTTTGGGAAAAAGTTTTTCATCTTCCTGCACAATCCCCAGTTGCCAACTTCTTATATTAGTCAGGGATCTTATATAAATTTAATATATATATGTGTGTGTATATGTTATATGTGTATATGGGGAAGAGAGAGAGAGAGAGAAAGAGAGAGACAGATATTTATTATAAGGAATAGGCTCATGTGATTGAGGAGATTGAAAAGCACTGAGAAGTAAAAATAAAATCCTAAACTCCCCAACTGACTGAACAACCTCCTCTTGACCAAGAGGATCTCTCAGAGAACCTTAAAAACTGAGTTCCCAGCCATGACAGGACAGGAGGTCTGGCATGCCTTCTTATATACTGCCACCCTTGCTAATTGCCATTATACTTTCTTTCCCAAGAGTTAAATAAAAACCGGCCCTTTCAAAAAACGTTTCATCACTGATTTCAACTAGTCACTTGATGCTGCAGCCTGATCCCCCTTCCTTTTTGCCATTTCGACACAACTGACTAACATTCTTTCCTAATAAGAAACCACAGACCATGAATTCATTCCAGCTAGGTTACAGAGGCTGTGCACAAGATACCCCTGTATCCTTTGCTTCACCTTTTCAGATATACAGCCTAATTTTACTGCATTTAAATGTTAAGTCTTCACCCCAAAGTGAGCATAGGATATATTCAACATGTTTGTTTGCTTATCACACGTGCATGTGCCTCTCCCATGAGTAGTCATAGCTCATTCTATAACCTGTTAAATATGTATACTTAGCCAACAGCATTCAGCATAAATTCCTGTCTCACTCTCCCTCTTTTAATGTGCCTACTTTCAGTTTCTGCCACAGGCTATGCTTCCCAGCCTGGGTATCCAGCCTGCAGGCTGCAACCCTTCATAAGAAATAAATCTCTCCAAATTTATGAAGCTCAAGACTATTTATCAACAGTACCAGGGTCTGCGTTCTGTAAACTGGAGACCCAAGAGAGCCAATGTGTAGTTCCAGTCCAAGGCCACAGGCCTGAGAAGCAAGAGAGCTGATGGTATAAATTCCAGTCTGAAAGCTGCCAGGCTTTAGACCCAACAAGCACTGATGTTTCAGTCCAAGTCTGAAGGTTGGAAACAAATGTTTATGCAGTCAGGCAGAAGTTCCCTCTACTCAGTCTTTTTGTTCTATTTGGATCTTCAACTGACTGAATGAGACCTACCCAATAAGAGAAGGCAAGTCTACTGAGACAAAAGTTAATCTTATCCAGAAAAACCCTCATAGGCATACTCAGAATAATGTTTGGCCAAATGTCTGGGTACGCATCACACCTTTTTTGAATTATTGCTGCTTTTCTAGGTTTTTTTAGGTAATATAGTTATATCTTTAAACATTAATGCTGACTACCTTATCTTCCTGTCTGCAAATTTTTGAGACAAACATGTCTCATTTCCAATTTCTTTCTCTTCAAGAAACATTACAATGATGTGTAACCTAGAGTTTCTCAATCAACACCTGACCAACAGATCTTGAACTTGATCATTGATTCATAGGGAGGTAGACCCTGACAATTATTGAACAACAAGTCTTCCTAGCAGCAAGTGATTTTAATCTTCATAAATGGCACCCAGTGGCCCAAATCAAATAGTCAATGGGATACCACATGTTGCCGAATTCTGTTGTGACACACAAACGATGATTGCAAATAGTCAATCAAATGATGCAAGTTTAAAGTCAGGAAGCAAATGGATAATCTAATATTTATAAAAATGACTGTATTTTCAACAAATTTTAATAGTTGTTGAAAGCCTACAACAATTTCTATCCCATGTGCAGGTCATCCATTTTTTTAAAAAAAAGGTATTTTACTCCTCTGTATTCTGGAATATTTGGGAAGTAGATTTTTGTTTATAGTCTTAATTTTCTTGACTTAAATTTATTAAGTCTACAAATATCCTAAGACTTTGTGCATATTAAAATCAATGGAAGTATTTAAATGATATTCTTTTTAAACTAATAAATATGTAATACATATTTATTTTAAGAAAAATCTACAGATATGGATTTATATTTATTTTAATTATTGATAAAATCATTTTTATTTCTATTTACTGAAATGGCAAAAGATTTCCCAAATATGACACTTCTTCAAACCTATATTTATATAGCCTACAGCTCTTCAATGGTTTTTAATATTATTTGGTAAATGTTATTTGTTATTATTTTATTAGTTATTGCTAGTATTGTACAAACAGAAATAAATTTCCTCAGGAACTATTTTACTCTCTATGATAAATTATGTAATGATCAGCAAATATTCTAATAAATGATATAGCGGTTAATACTCTCTTTATATGGGTAAATTAGGGATTAGAGTCTCCTCACGTGGAACAAAATAGCAAACACTGTGATATTACTATGTATTTTTCCATTTTAGTAAGACCCAAACTAAAATAAATGATTGAACTTAGCCAGCTTTATAATTCTGTCCTCATGAGAATTAAAATATGATTAGGCAGGAAAAAATATGAACTTCATTATGGTTGGTCAATTTTTTTTAGGTGACTCAGTTTGACATAGCAATTAATCTATTTAGATTAAATTAAATATACATATGCAAATCTTTAAATTATTTGAATGAACTAAATTTTATGTTTCCATTTTAGAATTAGTACATTTTATAACATAGGGCTAAAAACAAATATCAAAAAAACAACAAAACTCATGTAAATTTCTACTATAAACTATAATTTATTTTTCTACCCAAGATTCTGACCTTTCTCTTGCTATCCTACTATCCAAATCACCTTTGCCAGAGATACTATTGCTGAATTGAAAAATACATATATACATATTCATATATTTTAATCATTCAATCTTAATCTGACAATATAACAAAAAGAAGTCTTCATGTTTAGTTGTTACTCTTTATTATGAAATATTTTTATCTTAAAATTTTGTGCTCTAATCTACACTGTGTTCTAAAATACATTTTATTTGTGTTCTTAGTTTAATCCCTATGGAAGTTTTTTATAATTCCAGCACTGAAAATGCTAAGGCAGTAAGTATTCAGAAGATGTGAATTATTTATTTACACAAATGACTTTTAAGTTGAGGCCAAGATTAATTTGACTAGGTCACTGGCTTTGGAGAGCTGAAAGCCATGTAAATAGCTAGGGAGTCAATGCTTTTCAATTAGCATACTGAAGTCTACAGTTTCTAAATAATGTATACTCACTTCAAGAAATTGTTTTATTGATGAAAATATGTCTTTATTACATAGCTTCATTAGTCAGATTCTATCATGTTTAATAACATGACTTCCTATGATTTTCTTATTAATTATTACCAGGTGCCAAAATTATTTATACACTAAGTTATGTTACATACTAGATAGCACTGGTTCATCTTTTGCTGTTTTATAGATGATGATGTTATCTAAAAAAAAAATTAATGATGTTTATACTTTGGAAAAAAGAAAGCTTTATTTCTCATAAAGGGTAGCAGCCTTTTAGGTGGCTATTTAAACAGGTTGGGAAGCAGAGGCCCAGCCAGAAGCTGGGCACAGGTGCTTCACAGAGGAGACAAAAGGCAACAGGATTTTATACTGAGTAGGGGGCCAATTATACATATTCAACAAGCTATAGGGGGATCCATGAATATTCATTAACTGAAACCACATGCATATAATTGTGCTTTCTCTCTCCCATCCTGTCATGGTTGTGAACTCAGTTATAAGATGTTTCTGGTGTCCCCTTCGCCAAAAGGAGTCCATTTAGTTAGCAGAGGGTTTAGTATTAATATTTTATTTTTAGTTCACAATGGTGAGCCTTTGTAAGAATTATAAATCAAATCAATTGTCCTTCCTTCTCTCCTGCAATTAGCAAATCCAAGCTAATTTCAGAAATTTTGGAAGGATTTTTCATTGATTTTTTTTTAAGATTCACCTCCTCAAAATAAGACTTCTCATAGTTAGCTAAATTATGGATTCAAGTTTTAGACCTTATGAGGTCTCTGCGTAGGGAGTACTTGCTGTTACAGATTATTTCAGATTGCTGCTCTCCTTTCCCTTCACCTTGTACCAAGTATTTAAAAGCAGAATTAGTAATGCCTTTTGTTAAATGACATGCTGTTCTGTCTGTAAACCGGCTTACCTGCTTTGATTATTTAAATTCTCTTTTTTCCCCACATGTAAATGTACTCATCCGTAAATCTCTTTTTTATTTTTCTTGCTCATGCTGGTATTTTTATACTCTGAGTACTATGCTCTCTCTAACCTACAGATTTTTTAATTTTTTTCTTTTCCTACAATTAATGGAGCATATGCATTATGTAGGAGTCCTTGTTTTTATTTTCCCCAGGAAATATTTGAGGCAACAAAATGATTTGTTGCAACTTTAAGTTTACTAGTGGACAAAAGCCAATACATTCCTCACCAACTCACAGACTTGTGTGTCTTGTGCGTCATCTTATGCAGCATTCCGTTTAAGCAAAAAGAATTTTGAATATGCATTACAAACATTAAATCTTGCTGGTTCAGGCCCTAAGCCACAATGCAGGACTTTCAGTCTCTGGGAAGCTGCTCATTTTCCTAATCTTTCCCTCAGAAAAGTGGGATGTTGACTCCAGACAACTGGCAATTAATTAATCACAGTTATTTATTCATTTATTATATTCTTTGCTTAACCATACTGAAACATAAATCTCAATTTGATCCTACTGCCATGATCTGCATATAAAATATGTATCTCATTCATCTACACATTTATCCATTTTATTGACAAAGAAGAGACCTAGCTTTGAAATCTTCTTTTAACTTCTAACTCAGAGAACCTGATGAACCTATATCTGATGAACTGTTCCAGCCATAGGAAAAATGGTCAATATCTATCTTACAAATCAAAATAACTTTCAGGAAACTTTTGAAATTTGAAACAGTAGATAACATAACTGTTATCTAGGTAAGGGAGAACAAAGTGCTTTACAAATTTAAGACATTCTCCTCATTGCATATGCTCCTAAAATGTGAATTACTAAACATTTTTTAATAAATAAAGTGGTCTTAACTGGTTTATTTTTCTTATTTCTAAAACTATAAATAGATAAAGTCAGATACAGTTCTATCTTATAGTGAGTTCTGTTATCTAGTGAACACAGTTATAATGAAATTACACTGGATTTTTATGTAGATACACACATATTGATGTGTTTTGCCTTTCATTTTTAGATTGAAATCAATTCCACTTTAGTGTCAGTACATTCTGGGTAAAAGGGATATCCTACTGTGATTTCAGCATAATAAAGGCTGATTGAAGTGTCAATGATTCAGCTGTGCTTTGTATTACAAAGTTAAACATGGTCTATTAATTTAAACAAAATGGTTCAAAGTAGAAGGGGGTGTCAGGACAATAGGGCACTGTAGAACAAGTTAAGTACATGGCATGATCCACTGAAAAATGAAAAATAATTTATTAACTTGACCCTGGACATGACTCCTCAAACTCTCATACTTCAAAAGCAAGATCCTCATGGGCACCACAACTTTCTGAACACATATTACTTTTAATTATCTTGGATATTATTGTAGACAATGTGATATCATTTGAATGAATTGTTTAAAAGTTTCTTAAAAGTATTTGATAAATGTATAAAAAGCGAAGAGATTTTATTATTTGTGTATTTTGAATACTTTTCTTTTGAGGAGGATGAAGGCAGGTGTATGGAGATAAGAGATTCCAAACAGAACAACAATTCTCTCAGCAATGAACTGGGATACTTTGGCAAAGTATAGATATCTGCATTTGGGTTCTTATTATGGCTATTGACTTCAAAATTACCAATAATAAAATAATTTTTAAAATTATAGTAGGAATTTAGACCACATCCTTCTTTTAAAAACATCATGTGTATATGAATATATGGATATAAATTGGCATTGTGAATAGCTTTATGGGGATCAGGACATGCTACCCCAAAATATTACACTTTAATATTTAAGAAAACAGCAGAAGTGTTAAGTAGATAGCAAGAGATTTCAGGTCTCCTATTGACAAAAGTGGGTGCTGTTACCTTGGTGCAATTGCCTCACCTGGGAAGAAGGACAGGGTGGGCCCTAGTCCCCCATCTTGGTTCTGCCCCACCCTAATCCTCCCCTGAGCTACTGTCATACCAGGGGAAGAAGGGAATACATTACGAATCTGCCAATCAGAACTCAGCATGCCAGCTGCAAAAGAATGCAGAGGACTCTAACCCGGGAACCAAGTAGCATAGGTACCATAGGGTCCAGAAATTGACCTAGAACAACCTGCATGCATAGGACAACCCAAATGCATCTCCCAACTGTCCAAGGTGGTTCCATGGTGACACCACTGCCACTAGGGAGGTCCCAATCTGGGCACTATAAAACAAGACACAGACCATATCCAGGCCCTTTTTGCACCTTTCCTTCTGTTCTCCCTTTGCTGCAACATGGGTCCGGTCTTCATCTGTGGCGTATATATCATGCTCTGTAAACCTATATCTTGCTCTTGCTCTATAATCCTATCTTTTTCTCCTCAATAAACCTCATTTTTGTTGTTGGCTTACTTTGGTGCATCTGGTCATTCTTCGACCATGAATGAGCCAAGAACTGACATTTCAGACTGAAACCTGACAGAAGCACAAAAGTCTCTTTGTTCTTCTTCTGCTGTTCTCCCCTGGAGCAGACCATAAAAGAATTCTCTAACTGGCTTCTAAAGTAGTTCATAAGATCCTTATTCCAAAGGGTTCCACCCTATAACTAGAAAAAAGGAGCCAAAGACAAAAAGATGTCCAGAAAAATCTGAACAAATAGGTCTTGCTAAGTTCCCCCAAGTTTATTACCGTTAGGTCATACCTCCTTTGTCCAATCATTCTTTCCCAGGACTATTTATTTTCATCAAAAATAAACATAAAAGTACACAGATTTCCCAGTTTCTTCATTTCTGAAGGCTCACATGTCATATAAAACTTATATGAAAGGCATTTGTATGCTTTTCTCTTAATTTATCTTTGGTTATAGAGGTCTAAGTCATTGACCTTGCAATTGATGAAGAAAGAAATCTTTTCTCCCCTACAAGATCATGACTGAGAGTTAGAAAGCAAAAGTATAATCTCACCTCTGCAACTAAATGGTGGTCCAACTTTTGGCAAATTCTTAAATTTGTCTGTGCCTTCATCTGTTCAAATATAGTGCTGGCCCAAGACATCTCTGTGACTCTACTTAATGCTTCTACCCTCTTCTGGTTGAAAAATCAACTTTCTAGGCTTAAGTTTTCTCACACGAGAAATGGTATAACAATAGGTGTATATTAGCAAAGACTCTCTTCTTGGTAAAACTTTACTCAGGCTTCTTTGAGCTCTCTTTTTGACAAGGCCTCATACTTGGGCTCTGTCTTCAGCCTGCATAGTCCAGTTGTAACAAGAATCTTTCTAAGTCAGTTTAGAGAGCACCCTCCTGTTGAAGTTCAAAATAAGGTGTTTGGCATGCTGAATACTTTGAACTAAAGAACATGGAAAGGTCTCAGAAGCAGCCTCAGAACCAAGGTCTCTCTGCTCTTCTTCTGCCTTCCTGTCTCTTGTTCATCATTTTCCTTTGAAGCAAGACATAGAAATAAGAATTCATCTTCCCCAAGGTGGGTCATAGAAGCTAGAGCCCCTTTTTTCCCAGAGCAATCCATAAAACCCAGAAATATTACTCTTTTTTAGACTAGGAGCTGGCCATAAAGAAATTCTCTGACCTACCCTTGTTTGAGAGTAGGTCTATAGACTCTCATTCTAGAGGAGTTCTGCCCCATTCCTGGGTGGAAGAAATGCTGCAACACAGAGGTGATGAAGAATTGAAGAGATCGGCCTTGTTGGGTTTCCCCACTCAAGTCTATCACCATTAGTTCATTCCCTTTTTGTCCAATCACATTTCTTCATGAATGTCCACTCTTCATCAAAGCTCAGCATAAAAATGGATAATTGTTCCCACTTGTCTTTGGGTCTTCCTTCTGAAGGCCCTCATGTCACATAAAACTTTGATTAAATAAATATGTTATGTTTTTCTCTTGTCTATTGTTATAGAGATATGAGCTGTGACTTTTATGATGGGTAAGGAAAGTTGCCCCACTTTTCTGCCTCTACACTCCTACACTTGGTACCTGATCACTCTCAATATCTGATCAGATTCCTTATCCCCACTTTTGATGTGTAAGTCTTTGACCTGCCTTCAGCAAGAAGCATGTTAGGTCAGTTTAGCAAGAATCTGCCTACCCTTAATGTCTCCTTTTAGTAATTTTCCAGTCACTGACCCCCCTCATTCTGGCACATTTCCAAGTGAATATATCTGTCTATGCTGACAAGAGCACTGTATTATACTGTATATTTCCTAATATGAGACCTCCTAAAACCTGTTAGATACTGCCACTGAATAAATAGCTTATTGGGATCAATATTGTTTCACCAAACTAGGTGATATTTCTTTTAAAATATGCCCAGCATATCAAAAGATATCATAGTTGTACAGTTGGAAAAGTTTCTGTTATTGTTAAAGAGTGACAGCAAGAACCTGCTTATTACTGGACCTTCAGTTCTTATCTTTTCTGGCAACCTCTTATTAAATTGAAATCACTGCCCAAAAGTTTCATAGAAACTACCTCCCAGATAGTATCTGTGTAATCTTAGTGTTCACAGCTTGAAACAGTGGATTGCTTGATTTTTTTCAACATTTGAAGAAACTGAGGTTTTCATTATTGGTTCTTACCCGATTTATACTGTTTATGTCAACTTTACTTAGTGTATGTCTAATAGACACACACTCAGTTAATGCATTAAGTTTATTATATCTGAAACTGAATTTAAATCTCAGATGATTCAGTGGTACATGTTCTTTCCAGCAGGTCTGCTCTCAAGAACAGGTTTAAGAATTTATTATTAAGAAATTAACCCATGTTTGTTGTGAAAATTAAAATAAAAAAATTTATTTAAGCAAAAATAAAATAAGAAACCTTATATAATTGTAGGAACAAGACATAACATCATGGAATTTTTAATTTATGTTTTCCCAGACATATACTATACAATAAAGATGTATGTACATTATTGTTATGAAATGGGGAATCTACTATCCATACTGTTTTTTAATCTGCTTTTAGCCCTGAGAAATATGTCATGAATATTCTTCCATGTTAATAAGATAAATTTCCTTTTCAAATATTGCCTTCATTCCCTTATATGATTGAAACATACTTTTAAAAATTACTCTATAGTTGAATATTTGGATTGTGTTAATATTTCATAATAATATTGATTAATATTCTCTTTATTATGAATATTCTCTTCATATGTATTTATATATTTGTCCCCTTATATTCTCAGAATATACTCTTAGAAATAATATGATGAAAGTTTACAAATAATCTTTAAAAAGTAACCAGAATTTTGCAAATTATACTATTTATTTTTTTTATAAATAAGTTTTCTTCTATTTGCTTGATGGCACTTCACCACTGCCCACCCCTCCTTCACAGCCAGGCTACTCTCATTCTTGTTTCTCCATTTTGAAATTTTTGTGTTTTCCTTTTTCCTCCATCTAGTACTTTTATTTTGTTTCCTACTGCCTGTTGAATTTGTAAACAACAGATCAAAGAAGAAAAATAAAACAAATGACAGCCCAATATTGCTTAAATGCAAACACATAATGTTGCATTTCAACTTAAAACAACCACACTTGCACCAATAATGTATGGAAAGTGACCTGTGAATTAATATGCACACTTCTATGGAACTACAGAGATAAATACTAAAGGTAATAAAGAATTTCTCTATTTTTCAGTTCTCCATTTTCTGATTTCACAATAAAACTTATGAAAAGTACTCAGCTAGCCTCAGTACTACATTTGACAGATTGAGAAGTATAATACATTACACTATTGCCTAGGGATTTCTATATAAAAGACTTAAAACTTCATGAAAAATGAATACAGTGAGAATGCTTTTCCCCATTTACAAAAGTAAATGTATAAAAATGACTCATCATTCTGAAATTAGTTCACTTTATGCTAATAGTTTATGGGATGAAAGTAATACTAAGAATAAAGAAAGTAGAGGTAAGAATTTGTGGAATCTTGGATAGATTAAATCAAAGATTTGCATTTCAGAATTTAGGTGGGAGGTTGTAACAAAGCAATCTGACATGTATCATTCTTTAATAGAGCTATTGAAAAGATTACAGAGAGATTATGTAATCAAAAACATAATTCTCTTAAAATGAATGACACTGTTTATTTTTTTTTTAATTTCTTTTAAGAGCAGCCTATATTTGATGAGTTTTAGTCCAGAATACAAAGCAAGGTGCTAGCAGTTGTCTCAATGCTAATATTAATACAATTGTAAACAAATGGCTTTTTCTTCTTCCATAAGACATTGTTTAATATATAGGGATCATTAAACTTTTTTACATCTTATATTTTAAAATCCTTCTTTTGTATTCCCAAAGTCCACATGTAAGTTAAAAATTGTACCTGAAGATTTCACAATACCACCGAGATTGACTGTTGTAACTGCACTTAGTATATTCCTTTACTAAAGCCCTTTTCCATATTGGAATTTTATTGATCTTTTCAAGCACTCTTCTTCTCCTCTAAATAACTTTTGAGCAGCATATCCGTTATTCGTTCTTGTGTTGCTACCCCCAGCTCAGTGGTTTATACACTATAAAATGTCCAGCTTAGGTCCTGATTTTTCTCCCTAGAAGCTTACCCAAGTAACTTCTACATAGAGTCTATACATCACACAGGTGAAGCAAATAGAGAAATTGTACAAACAAGGCATATTGGGAATGATTTCTTTAAATTGTAAATTCATTAATGTAGTATAGGGTTAATTCTGACAATTCAAAATTTGTAGTTTTACCTTTGCATTAAGTACATTCTTATAAACACAAAGAGATTATAAAATAAAATGTGTTTATAAAACTAGATGACTTTCAAAACCACAATTAGATATAGATTGCTCAGTGTCACATTAACTTTTATTTTTTATTTTACCCATTGCATTTGTTTTTGCTGTTTTAATAGTGGGATAAGTCTGGATGGGCTTTCATGGGTCCATGTTTTCTAAGACTCTGTTTAATAATGATATTATTATGGTTAACAATCATTAATAGATAGTTATGAATAAGCTCCTAGCAAATACAGATTTGTTTTTCTGGCCTCTATTTACTACCTCCCACATCATAATTGTTCCTTGAACAGATGCCGTAGCTGATGAGATGAGCTGTCCTATTGCAGACATTTGTGCCTTGATAGAGGTAATTGCTGACTCCAACCTTCCTGAAGCACACCTTATTTTCACTGGTCACTGCTTTGGAAGGAGTGTAGAGGAAATAAAAGTAGCAAACATTGATTAACTTTTTAAATACATTTTTCAAACATGAATCATTATTATTATTTCTGTGACTCTTGGTGGGGGTCAGACCAATTGCTGAAATCACCTTTTATGAAGATATTTTAAATGATTATTGCTGAAGTTAATTTAGTTTGAAAAAGATATATTTGGTGACAATTTAATATACTCACATTCTTTGTTCTCCTGTCATTCTCTCAGCATGTGACCTGCTCTTGATTATAATTTAGAGGTAAGTTTTCTGCTGTCACATAGGCTGAACTAGAATGACATTTCATTTTCTTAAGATATGCATACCCTGGAGATGGCTGGTTAATTATAATGTGAAAGCTAAAGCAGGAGGTGAAATCATGGGACACATGAAAATCAAACACTATTATGTGCCTATAATTTCAAAAGACTCATTTGTCTTTCTGGAAAACCATGGTGAAGTTTGGTAGGGATAGGAATACAGCAGCCAGCCCTAAAGAAATGATAACTAGGCCCAGAAAAACTGGATACTGTTCACTTCTCACGACTGTCTTTCTATACTTTATGAAAGACAATTTTAACAAGTGGTTATGTCTGGGAAAGGGATAGGTTTTAGGAGGGATACATAGAGATGTAAACTAAATCCATACTGTTTTATTCCTAAAAAAATTAATGAAGGTAATATAATAAAGCTTTAAGATTTAAAAAATCTTGAAGGGTTTAAATATTATGAACATTGTGCCCTGTGCTTCCATGTATACTTGAATTCATAAAATATAAATTAAATTAAAACAATAAGTATTCAACGGATAAGTAAAGTTAATTCTTCAATATCATCTTGGGATTTCAAAAAGGCAAAATCTTTCAGATAACTAAAGTATCAGGAAATAGGATAAATGAAATTAGTGTGGTGTGTGTGTGTGTGTATATATATGCTTTTTTAAGAGATAGGTTCTTGCTCTGTCACTCAGGCTGGAGTACAATGGTGAGATCAGAGTTCACAGTAACTTCAAACTCCAAGGTTCAAGTGATCCTCCTGCCTCAGCCTCCCAAGCTGGGAATATAGGTGTGTGCCACTACACTTGGCTAATCTTATTTTTATTTTTTTATAGAGACAGGGTCTCACTATATTGTGTAGGCTAGTCTCGAACTCCTGGCCTCAAGTGATTCTCCTGCCTCAGCCTCCCAAATTGCTGGGATGATAGACATGAGCCATTGTACCTGGCCAAAATTAGTATTAATTTATTACAGTAGAATAAATAACAATCTTCACAGAATTCTGAGTGCTTTACAAGTGGCAGATGACTTTTGGATGGGGATGTACAATTTAGTGAACGGGAGAAACTAATCTGTATGTAATTATCAACTCCAATCTATCACTTGAGACCTCAGCTTAAAAGATAAAAGCTTACAATGAGACTTGATCAACAATACAACTACAATGTCAAGCATTAGCACATGTCTTAATAAAAAGAACATGTAAGATATTATCTCAAACTTTAAAACTATTTTGGTACTTTGCCATCTGGAAAAATGCTTACAGCTTTAATTGTCACAGTGTGAAATAGCTGAAACTGAATTTGAAATAGAAAAAGTCCAAAGAAAGGTGGTGAAAACAGTGCAGGAAAAGAGAATAAGGAGAAATGTTGTGTGAGAATTCTTTAATTATGAATGACAAACTCAGGGAGAAGGGGTGTGATTAATATGAAGAAAAGTATGGACACTATGCATAAGGTAGACATCTAAGCCTGGTATAGTATACAACTGGGCATCCTTCAATGCTTAGGAGGGGTTAATCTGTCTCTCATAAGACTGATAATACCTCCTGAAAGTAGAATAAGATAAAACTTCAAATGGGTTAATAGAATTTAGGCAAAAATTATTACTCCCTAATGGGAAATTAAGGGAAATATAAGTATTTAGGATAAGAAAACCCTCCTACCATGGGACAAAGACTCTCTACTTGAGCAAACTTCAAACAGGCTGCTTTTAGCCCTCTTTGCAACTTGTCTTTGTCTTTGAGCTGTCTCTTTGGCCTGCTTAGTTCAGTTGTAGCAAGAATCCTACCTAGTTTCGGCAGAATCCCCTGACCCTTGGTAGATATCACCCTGGCCTCCTTCAGCAAGAATCCTCTGAAGTTGGTTTAGTAAGAATATTCTTACCCTAATGTCTCCTCTTAGTAATTTTCCATCAACGGACGCCCTTATTCTGCTTGTTGGCTATGACATACTAACCTGAAATACTGCACCTTGGCATTTTGAGAAACAACCAGAGGCAGAAATTCTCTCTCACCTTTCCCTCACTCTTCCCATCTGAAGAAGGTCATAAAACCCTCATTGAAGATGTGCCCTCCCCACACCAGGAGGAAAGAGACATCCTTATCTCTAAAGACACCAGGACACAGAGGAGAATCTGAACAAACAGGCTTTGCTAAGTGCCTCCCAGTTTATTACTATCAGGTCATACCTTTTTCTCTTCCAATCATATTTCTCTATGACTGTCCACTCTTCATTAAAAATAAGTGTAAAAGTACACAAGTTTACCTGTTTCTTTGGGTCTTTATTTATTTATGAAGGCTTCTATGTCATGTAAAACTTATTTTAAATAAATTTGTATGCTTTTCTCTTACTAATCTGTTGTTTGTTATAGAGGCCTCAGCCATGAATCTGGTGATAGGTAAGGAAAATAAATCTTTTTCTTTCCTACAACTATAAATCTTCAGCTGTTTGTGTTGTATTTAGAGTTGGGTGATCTCTCTACCTTACTGTAATAATCTTGACATCTACCAGAATCATCTTAAAGAAAATTTTTCTTACCACTTTAACAAGTGTCAGAGTAATTTTTTTTAACACATGTTTGTTTATTTTCTTATGCTGGGGTCAAACCCAGCAAAAGAATTTTCATATTCTTTTAAACATGATATGGATGCAAATAAAATATGTCGATTCAACATTTGTGTCCTGAGTGATGTATACATGAAAGGTCTTGTCTGTACTAATCACCTGGGAATATATATGATTTCAGGCTTGTGGACATAAGAAAATAACAGCACAAGGGAGAAATCACATTTAATCAGTATCACTAAAGATTTCATGAAGAATTGGAGGAATGTATAAGAGGAATGTGTAGGATGACAAAAGGGAGAAAGAACAGATTTTATAAAAAATAACATCATAGTGACTCAAAACCAAGAGATTAGAATTATAGAAGATGACTGAGGCATAGAATTAGGGGGCATTGATGATAGCACATAAAATCTTAGAGGTACAGTAGACCCTCCCAGTGGAAGACAGTGGATGACTACATGAGGAATGTGCATCTCTCTCAAAGAAGATTGGATCTGAGCATAATAGGGATGATATAAATCTCTGTCACTTACCAAATAAAGTTATAGGGAATCCAGAAATTTCACTTCTGTGTATTTCAGTTTTATTATTCATAACAAAAAATAAAATATTTTCCAAGTTTAGTTCTGTGATGAAAAAATATGATAATGGATGTGAGGTGTTTTCTAAGTTGTAAAACATGATTATGCAACTGTAAAGGATTATAACTTACTTCTCAATGCATTAGAGAGATATTGAAGACTTTTGAGATGCTAAAAAGTATAATCATAACCTCAGTTTATAAATCCATGATATTCCCCTCTAACTTTGTCCATTTATTGGCCAAAGTTAGAGGAAGACAAAATGGGAAGCAGCAAGTCTACTGTGTGGTTCAAATGAAAGATAAGGAGAATTAAAACACAGCTGCATGCAGTGAAGAGACAGATTGTATTGAATTTAAGCAAATAATTAGAAATGAAACCAAACAATAAAGAAGGCAAAGATGAGTCCAGGTTCCAACTGAGATGAGGATGATATCATTAATAGAGAGAGAAACCCATGAGGAAAAGGTTTAGGAGAAAGATAATGAGTTTGACTTTGAAAATACAGATTTAAGCATGTCAGTGAGAAATACAGCTAAAAATGCCCGATAGATATTTGAAAATAAAGCATGGGAGAAGGGTCTGCAATAAAGATTTGGGAATCATTTGTTAGTTATTTATTAATAATTTATTAGTATCAACGGATACAATCAAAATAAATATAGATAATTATAGATGATGAGAAGAGGGCCTCTAAGGAATGTGTATGATAAAGAATTAATTTGGCTTCACTCAAAGAGAATTCTGGCCTTTGCCTTTGGCTGCTAGGTGGTAACATCTAAACCCTTGGAAATTCCAGAGATATGGGAATGTCTTTGTTGTTCAAGGTGAAATCCTGGGACTATCCCTGTTAGTTTAAGCTAATGTGTTGGTTATGGTGGTATGACCATACCCAACATGGGGCCTGGCCATGCCAAAAAGACCAACCATATCATTTAGGGTGGCAGCATTGGGCCACATTATATCAGCCTAAATTAAAAGAGGGTGGGGGATGAAAATTGAGTTCAAATATGTGGGCAATTAATTAAACAGCCATGCCTACATATTAAGCTTCAATAAGCTCTCTGGACACTAAAGCTCATCTGAGATTTTCTGGTTGACAATACTCCACACATTTTGTTGCATACTGATATGGGGAAACAATAGAAGCTTTGCCTTTGGAACCCTCCCAGACTCTCTCCTATATGTCTCTTCCTTTGGCTTTGGACATTTGTAACCGTTCTCTGTAATAAGTATAACTGTGAGTATAATATCTTTCAACGAGTTTTATGAGTCTTTTTAGTGAATTATGAAACTTGAGGGTGCTTTGCAGAAATTTCTGAATTTGCAATTGGGGTCAGCGGTCTTCGAAAACTTTGGCTGTCTGGAGAACTGTGCCCTTAACCTTCCAGTTTGGCCTACACCAGGTAGATTGGTTTAAAGAAAAAAATCAGTGAAGGAGGAAGGGAGACAGTATTTAGGTAAGAAGATATGAGGAGAAGGCAGACCAAATCATATATGAAAAGTACAGAATTGTTAGATACTGGTTTAAGTACCATAGAGAAGGAAAGTTTGAAGAACAAAAAGAAGAAAAAGGAGAAAGTGAAGGAGAAAGAGAAGACAAATACAGACGTTAAAGTTAGCAGAGTACAGACAGTCCCTGACTTACAATTGTTAGGCTTACAATTTTTCAACTTTACAATGGCTCAGAAGTACTATGTGTTCAATAGAAATCATACTTCAAATACCCATAGAACCATTCTGTTTTTTATTTCCCGTATAATATTCAATGAATTACATGAGATATTTAACACTTTATAATAACATAGACTTTGAGTTAGTTGATTTTGTTCAACTGTAGGTTCATGTTAAGTGTTTTAGCACATTTAGGTTAGGTTATACTAAGCTATGATGTTCAATAGGTTAGGTATGTTAAATGCATTTTTGACTTAGGATATTTTCAACTTACGATGGGTTTATTGGGATGTAATTCCATCATTAGTCAAGGACAATCAGTATTAATGTGTGGTGAAATTTGAAATAATAGTTTTATCAGAATCATAGACAAAAATCTTTTGGACGGGGTTAAGGGGTAAGTTTGAGGACTTCAAATGGAGACCATGAGCATTTCTATTTTGCAAAGAAAGCCGCAGACAAACATCAGTCTCTATTATCTAGCTTTTGCTTCTTTGTTTCCCAAGATCTGTGATGTTTACTCTCCAGGTAAACTGTGCAGAACTACATTAAAGCCACTAGGATCCCTTCTGAATTTCAGGCTTAACTCTTAGCTTCAAAACAGACTACATGGTTTCCATAACCCATTTCTTCTGGTACCTTTGAGAATGCTATTCTAAAGCAGGAGTAGACAAAGCTTTTCTGTAAATGTCAGATAGTAAATATTTTAGGCAGTGCTGGCTATACAGTCTTGGTAACCACTATTTGAATATGCTGTTTTGATTCAAATGCATCCATAGACAATATGTAAATCAATGAGCATGTATATGTTCCTATGAAACATTACAAAAATAGATGGTGGGCTAGCTTAGAGACCATAGTTTGCCAACCTCTATTCTAGAGGTTGAATGTCACACTACTAGAAAATTTAAGCATGTTTGTAGAAAAAGAAGACAGATCAGAAAAACAGGAACAATATGAAGTTTTGAAATAAATTCAGTAAATGTTAGGAGAAGGCCACTAGATATGGAATAAAAACTATTTGGGGAGAAGCTTGGCTTGGCAGGAGAAAGAACCAGAACAACAAGAAGGCTGAATAAACAAGGCAATGGTGATGTTGATAAAGCTCTATTTGGTAGCATCCACCTTAGTGAATATAAAGTCAAGTCATGTGCTGAGAGTGAAAGTATGTGGATAATACCAAGATTTTGTAGGTTATCTATTGAAAATGTCAGATGGTGTCAAACAACTGAAGATGGATAATAATATTAGAAAACAGTTATATAAGACAGCTAAATTTCTTCTGGAAACAAAAATCCCTCTGTTTCTATTCCTATCTTGTGAGGCTGCCATTCAAAGAGTATTACTATTCCACTAGAAGAGAAAGATTTCCCCAAACTTGTCCATTGTGGCAGGCAGAAAAATCTTTACCTCCCGTACCCCAAAGATGTCTACGTTCTTACTGCTGGAACCTGCCAGTATGTTATTTTACATAACAAAAGGACATCACACATGTGATTAAATTAAGGATTTTGAGATAAGGAGATTACTCTGGATTATCTAGGTGGGCCCCTTGTAATTAGGAGGCCCCTTATAAGAGGGAAGGAACAGAGATAGTCAGAGAAGGTGATCATGAAAGCAGATGTCAAAGCAGACACAGATTTGAAGAGGCTATGCTGTCTCTGTTGACAGTGAAGATAAAAGGAGCCAAGAGCCAATGAATGTAGCAGTCTCTTGAAGCTGGAAAAGGCAAGGGAATGGATTCTCCCCAAGATCCTGCAGAAGAAATGCTGCCTTGCCAACACCCTGATTTTAGCCCAATTAGACCATTTCAGATTTCTGACTTCCAGAACTATAGTAAAATAAATGTGTATTGTTTTAAGCCACTAAGTTTGTGGTATTTGACATAGTAGCAATAGGAAACAGATCTACCCATCAGTATAGTTGGCCTTCCTTTTCGAAGGACTTATTTCAGGACAGGTAATTATTATTTATTTATTTTGTCTGGTGATCTCACATGGTGACCCGAACAAGAACAACTGATTTTTTTCATTGACTGATATGAATACCAGAAGATAAATGGTCTATCACTTTTTGGGTATCTTCTACAGAGGACTACTTACAACTGTATAAAAAGAGATTATCTTTGTCACATAGCGAGTTCATGACAAAATTGTACAGAGTGCAGCATAATCAAGAAATTAGGCATAACACAACACAAAATAGATTATGGAGGTCTTTGGCTGGCCTTATGGATATAGCAATAACAATTATTTCATGAATCAATATTTTTTAATAAAATTTGATTTGAATTTATGTAACTAAAAAAATTCTAGACCAATGCATAAACATCAAATATAAGATAACTCAAAAGAAAAAGAGTGGAGAGCTGGGCACGGTGACATAAGTCTGTAGTTCTAGCTATTCAAGAAGCCAAGGTGGGAGGGTTGCTTGAACCCAGGGGTTAAAGGCCAGTCTGGGCCACATAGAGAGATACTATCTCTAAAAATAAAAAAATAAAATAAAATAAACAGTAGAATTGAGATTAATTGGAATAAACATGTTGAAAAACTGTGACATTAGCAGGCACATTGAAGTTCCTACACTTGACATTGTAGAATATGAGAAAGAAAATTAGAAAATAGGTGTTAAATAATTGAATTAGGTAGAAAATTATGTTGTAGACAGGTAGATGACAGTAACAAATGGAAGAGAATATTAAAAATAAATATCATGATCTTAAATTGTGTCCCTAGATAAATAGCCAACAAACATATAAAAAATGCTCACCATCACTAATCATCAGGGAAATGCAAATTAAAATGACAATGAGATATCACTTACTCCTGGTAGAATGGCTTTTATTGAAAAGTCCATTCTACTAAGTGAAGTATTACAAGAATGGAAAAAGAAGCACCACATGTACTCACCAGCAAATTAGTATTAACTGATCAACACTTACATGTACATATAGTAGTAATATTCATTGGGTGTCAGGCAGATGGGAGCAGGGATGAGGGGATGGCTATATTCACACCTAATGCGTACAGTGTGCACTGTCTGGGGGATGGACATGCTTGAAGCTCTGACTTGGGTGGGGCAAAGGCAATATATATAACCTAAACATTTGTAACCCCCTTAATATGCTAAAATAAAATTTTAAAAAGCCCCAAAACAATAGATGCTGGCATGGATGCAGAAAGAAAGGAGCACTTATACACTGTTGGTGGCACTGCAAATTAGCACAACCCCTATGGAAGACAGTATGGAGATTCCTCAAAGAACTAAAAGTAGACCTACTATTTAATCCAGCAATCCCACTACTAGGTATCTACCCAAAGGAAAAGAAGTCATTTTATCAAAAAGACACCTGCACTTGAATATTTATTGCAGCACAATTCACACTTGCAAAGATCTGAAATCAACCCAAGCGCCTATCAAGTCATGAGTGGATTAATAAAATGTGATATATGTATACCATGGCAAACTACTCAGCCATAAAAAGGATGAATTAATGCCTTTTGCAGCACTTTGGAAGGGATTTGAGACCATTATGCTAAGTGAAGTATCTCAAATCTCAAGAATGGAAAAACAAACATTGCATGCACTCTCTAATAAATTGGAACTAACCGATGAGCACATAAGTGCACAGAGGAAAGTAAAAGTCATTGAAAATCAAGCAGGGGGTTGGGGGAAACAGAGGAGCAAAAACCCACCTAATGAGAACTATGAACACTATTCAGGTGTTAGGCACATTTATTGTCCTGACTCAAGCCATTAACAAAAACGTGTACCTCCTTAATATTTTGAAATTAAAAAAAAATTATGAGAGTCCTCTAGAAACAATATCACACAGGCATAAGTGTGACCCCCTTAACTAGTTGGCACATAGGAGTAAGAGAGTGGAAACAACTCTGTGTTGAAAGAGTCAGGTTTGCTTAGTGAAGAGAACTGAAAAAATGTAATGGAATCATAAAAACTTAACCCACGCATTTTTAAAAAGTCAGATTGCTATTTTTCTTTTGAATTGTGTGAGTCCTCTTGCCAAAATTTAAAATTTAACTGGTAAGAAGAAATTTTACCTGAATGGACCTTATGGTTCTCAGTTGAGCCATTGGTTTGCCTAATGTGTAGGAAATTAATCCCTTACTGTTATGATAGAGGAGGAAGAGGAAAAAGTGGAGGAGGGGAGGAGAGACAAGAGAAGAGGAAGGAGAAAGGTAGAGTTGGCAAGGGAAGGAGAAAAGGAAGGAGAAGGAAAGGCTTTAGGAAAAGCAGTTAACAATAGTGGTCTGTTACCTCTGCCTTCACTCTATTCCCAACCACTTAGCACTTTTTGAGCAGCTTTCAAAGCATTGCACATATTTTCACAGAATATGGAATCCCTACAACAAGGCTTAGCATAATGGCAGCTATTCATAGAGCACTAAGAAAACAATTGTTGATGACAATGAGATTTGCCTTCCAAATATTATCACCACTTTAATAAGCAGTAAAGGTGAGAAAAACAGGGTTATAGATTACCGATTTGGGAATAACTGGTAGTTAAATAAAAAGTAAAGCAAAATGTTGGTTTACTTTCTCTTTTTTATTACTCTATAGTGGATGTAAATGTGAGAGGATGTAGTGAGTTGTGTTAGTCAAGAATAAAACCAATTCCTTCTCAAGCCTAATTGCAGAGTATAAAGTCATCCTTCCCTGAACATCACTCCTCTTAAGAAGGAGAAATCCTCAATTGTGTTATAGAAGAACTTCATCCTCTATTAAGCTTTACAAATGGCTATGAAAAACAGTGGGTAATCATGATACTTGTGTGTAAAATATATAAAATAACTTATCTTTGAGTGTTGTCAGGGCTGCAGATTTGGAATTTGGCAGAGTCATCCATGTTCAGTGCCAAGCTATTTTAGGATTTCTTCAAACTGGAGCAGAGTAAGGAAAACATCACCATTATAATCTGGGTAAAAGTTGAGGAAATATACTTAATTGGATGAAGTTCTGGTTGTTTTGTAAGGACTTTAAGAAAATTATCTGCACGAAAATTTCCCACCGTTAAAAAACCCCAAAACTAACCTTCCTTCTTAATATTTTCCATGTTTCTGTTTAATGAGAATCTGAGGCTTCTAAAAACCATTTCTTCTAAATGCTTCTAGCTGACTTTGCCTTTTATAAGAGGGAATGCTTAGTGGGTCAGCAGTGAAGAGAAAGGGTTAAGACTGCAACAGTTTATGAACTAGCCTAAATGTTCAGAGAAATACATGTGGAAAGTTTAAAAGTACTTTCTCATCCAGAAAATTCTTTTCATTTTGGTATATGTACAACCAAATGCTTCTCGTGTTTTATCATAAAACCTCTACATAGCTAAGGACACATCTTTAAGTCCACTTCCCTCTCCCTTCTATTACCTTTTTTTCTCATACAAAATTTTGGCATGTAAGTCAACATTATTTTAAGTATTCCTTCAGATGCATAAAACAATTGTAAACCATGAGGCAATTCACAAGTTGGGAAAATTGTGTCAGCGTTTCCACTGAAAATTATGTCAGTCATCCAATAACGAAGAATGTGTCTCAGAATTGTCAAGACTTTCTGATTTGCTCCCTAGGATCCTCTGGGCTCACAGACTTTTTCCAAAGCCATCAGTATGCAGCACTAGGAGTCCCTCCATTTCTTCATGAACAGGTTTTTTGAGTTTCTTCTAGCAGGGTGCATGCTAACAAAGAAGGCTTGCAGTCTCATTCGCCAGTGGCAAATCCCAGGATATATCTACCAGCATCTCAATTGGGGGAGTTAAACCGTATTGTGTTAGGCATCCTCTAATTAGGGAAACACAACTAAATGCTTGTCAAAGTATATTCCTTTGAGTCAAAGCAAGCAAGATGTGATGCCTTGAAATGTATGCATAATGGATAATTTGCTGGAATCAATTATTAGCCTGCTTTGCATTTGATCATCCGTTGTTTATTACTATATAGAAGACCTGTATTACTATCACAGAATCCTTTATACTATTATTTCAATAATAATAATAATAATTACATATAAAGTCATGGGTAAAAATTATACAAAACATGTTTATTAAAAGATATGTCACGATTATTTCAGATTGGAACAAAATATTTTTTGGTGATTTTTCCATAAATATGCTTCAAATGAAATATGTTTTTGATAAGACACAGTGTTTACGGGAGACATTTGCAATATTTTGTCTTATAAAATTGCTTAAAGTTATATCTACATAATTCATATGCAAATTTATTCCATATCCTCATAATTAACTATGTATCTGTATATATTCCTCCCCCCCAAAAAAACCCCTGGAAATTCTTGGTAGTGGAAGTTAAAAATAAAATAAAACATTTTTGTTCTGTTTCCCTTATCTGATACTTTTGAGACTCTATCTACTTTGGCTTATTTCTTTAATAGTAGATTTCAGGATAACTTTTGTATACGTGGTTTTGTTTTAACTTTAATTAAGGCTGAGTGAAATGCATAAATAATAATGCAGCTTAGAAATGGGACATAACTTCAACAGCAGTAAATATCATGTTTTATTTGCCTAAGTCTTACAGGATATATTTTACATGGTTTTCACAAAACCAGTAAAACTTGTAAAATATTAGGTATTCATTGAGCACCTAATATGTGTCAGGCTGAGTGAAGACAATGAACTTACAAGGATGCTGAAAAATAGAACTCTTCTCTTTTAGTAAAACTTTTTATATTTGAAACATTTGCAAAACACAATGTGCTTATTAGGATAAAAGGTGTTATTTTAAGAAGAAAAGCATTGAATAAGGAAGATCATAATGTACCAGCAATAGGTTGATATACCTGATGTTATTGATGGCGCAGCTAACAAAAGAGATAAAATCATTGCGAAAGATTAGTTCGGTGGTCACAATGAAATTGAGTATGACCCAAAAGACAGAGAAACTTAATAATAAGTTACATTATGGCTTAAATTCCCAAACAATGAAACTCCATATGATTTACAAATGAACCAAAGGAAAGAGTAGGAATATTATTTGTAGTTATATAAAAGGATGAAAAAGAGACTAGTGTAGATTGGAAAGCCTCTTCTGCCTTGTATCAGGCTAGGTATACATATGTGTCTATAGGCAGGGAATTAAAGAAATTTGTGAATGATTTAAGTCATCATTTTACAATTTAAAACTTAATTGAAGATCAATCTGAACGTATGTTAAAATATGAGCAAAAAATCATAGTACATATTTTTCAAAGGTAGGTGAACTTTTTACCAGTTTTTGCCACTTTCAGATGCTCAAGCTTAAGGTTTTGTGTCTATGTTCACAACATGTTCCTATGCACAGAAAAAAAGTAATTTTATGCCTACATGGAAATTTCTGTTTGCATTTTTCATATAGAATATCTATTTACATAAACAAATCCATGTTTTGAAGAAACACACATTGTGAGTTCAATTTAGATATCAATGAGTGAAAAATTTCTCAAATATCTGGTCTGGTTCAATGACTTAAGCCAAATATTTTGGTAGAAAACAAATTCCTATCTCCCAACTTGTTAAATGACATCAATCAATTTCAGGCTTATGAATCTCCCCTAATTCCTTTCATGAATTGTTTGATTAATAAATTGCACCATTGTCTTTTGTAAAGTGGAACTAAACTTGAGACAAGTTGAAAAAAAAAGAAATGATGCTGTGTGATACTATTAATTGAAGAACTGGACTTTTAGGTAAAAATGTTGCCCAAGGATGGGAATGCCTGCTTTAAAGAAAACATAGGATGCATTTAATAAGTTGTTAAAATAGAAATTAAAAAATTAATTAGAATATTAGATCTGTAAGAAACCTTAATTTTGACTTTGTCTAATCCTTTTGCTTTACACAGACTGGTTGATGCCTGGTCCAGACCGTTTTCCAATACATTTCTTTTCATTTGGTCCTCTCCATGGAAGCCAGATGCATCAGAGAGAAATTTCTATTATAAAGAAAAAAAGCTGTGTATCAATTTACCAAATGTGATGGGTGGATTAAAGCACCTGAGAGGAGTGCCTAGTCAGAGAGGCAGGAAGGAAAACACTTCTCAGGATGAAGAATTCTGAAATAATTTCTCCTTGGAATGGAATCACCATTTGATAAGTTTCTGTGTCAAGATCAAATTCTCCCTCAAAAGTCTTGCATAGGTGAGTTCCATAATTGCAAGAACTGTGGTTTTCCAACAGTGTCCTTGTTTCTATTTTATTTTTCAAAGGCTGATCATATTTAAGAAGATTACATTAGATAAGTTGCAAATAATGAATGTAAGATAGGAAACAGATGAGATTTTAGCCTTTGATGGTAGGAACTGTGTGTGTGTGTGCATGTGTGTATTTGTGTGTACATGTGTGTGTGTCATACATATATATATATTGATATAATAATATCACTAGATTCCTTAGACTTGAATATTCATAAAACATTTGAGATGGAAATTCAGATTTAGTTGTCTATATGATGCTATCCTTAGGTATTTATACTAGTTCTTCTAGTTTCAAAAAGGCCATTGTGGACTGATTTTTGTTGTTGTTGTTTTGAGAGCATTGTTTGCTTTAAAATTTTATTTGTCTTTTCAACTAGTCTTTATTACATACTTATTTGACAATTCTTTTTATAGATTTCACAATATCAGGCTTGGAAAGATATAACAACACCTAAAACCTTAATTCAACAGATTATGGAACTGTTCATATGTCCTCACTACCTAAAGAAAAAAATCCATACAATAAAAGATGAGCTAGTTATACTCCCCTTTGTCAGATTACCTTGGTGTTCTTAACTAGGACTGCCTAGCTACCTACTAATCTTAATCTATCTATATCAAGCAGATCCTTTTTCAAGAATGTGTCATCTTTGCAGGCTTTATGTGCCAGCCAACACCACTGACTCAGATTCCCTGGAACATCACATGTGGTCAGTAAAAGAATTTATTATTTTATCAATGCTGGTTTTTCATATGTTTGTGTAAAAGGGTTTTATTTATCACATTACCTGCTCATCTTTAAGATGTGTTAGTTTCCTCCTCACTGTGAAGTATAGAAATTTTCTCTTTTCTTGGGCATATGGATTTCCTGGAAGTGTCATGAAGGGCTATATCTAAATAGAGTAAGTCAGAAAAGAACTAAGTACTCAGGTGTGCCTCTTGTAAGACAATGAATTGAAAGATTCAGGCCACTGATCAAGCAAAGCTAATCTGCTTGTGGTCCAGGAGTGGGTGGTACTCACATGGTTAGCTAGGCTATGGGCATAGGTTCAGCATTCTTCTGGCTCCAAAGCATATCAGCAGTGACTTTCATGAGATCCATTGTTATTTTGGTGTAAACCTTGGGTTGTGCAAATGGAGACACAGTAGGCATCTTTTCCTTGAAATACCAAGTAGTTTTATCACTAGAAATTTTACACCTCTTCCCTAGATGACCAAGAGGGCTTAAACCTCAAATACTTTAACATAGCAAAGGATAGGAAGGAAAAAAAAATCTCCTTCACAGAATCTGAAGTTTTACATCCTTCTATACTCAGAGAAGAGGTCTCTTTCTCTCTCAATTTAAATTTGTACTCTTTAAAAATTTTTTTTCCATTTAAAAGCTAGAATGAAACTCTGATCCCCGACTGGTAAGCTGAATATAATTTTTCCAGTCTCTGCTCTATTCATTCTTGCTTATGAAATTCTATTCCTTAAAGGGATGTTAGAGATGTTTACCTTATTGCTACTCCTGTTACAATAAAAATAATATTTTCTTTGTTTTTATAAGACTGAATGACCCAGTCTGTACATCACATTTTCCCAGCAGTCCTAGTCAAGCCACTGCCTTTCTGATGCAGAAATCTATTTCTCCTTTAACTGTAGACCAAGGAAAGAAACTTGTTAGGGTGGTTTTTACTGTGTTACTCTATTACAGTGCAGTTATGCAAACTTATTTTTTGTTTTATGCTAACCTTAACTGTTTCACTGTATTCTTTTTAAAGTATAATTTATCAAAATGTATGTTGTTCTCATTTCCAGGTAAACTCTTCTCCCTGCTTCCGCGTTTCCCCACGTACAAACACAGACATGCAAACACACATATATTCTGTCTGTACTGACCTCAAGGTCATAACCAAGGAGATATTCTTCATCTGGTGACAAAAGATATAAAAAGCCCCTTGAGGGCTGAGTTTGCAAGCCTGATCTTAAAAGGTGATATTAATGCCATCAAAAAAGAAAGATACTTTCTTATGATAGGATCAGAGTGCAATATATGTCATCAAATGAAATTGGACACTTGAGGGCTCTTCATAGCTCATAATTATTGATTGGAATAGCAAACTGAGTAATTTGTAGGCAACTAGCTTGTGACACATTGAAATGAAGGAACCATATGTGAAAATGTGTGAAATTAACAGAAGCGGTGTAACTCCTTCAGCATTTTAGATGAAAAACACATGCAGTTTGAAACTTCAGATTTGCTATTTCAAAGACCCTAAGAGCATCTGTTAGGGATTGCATGATCTAATCTCTAACACAGCACACGCAGTCAGCTTTTCAGCATGTCACACCATTACTAAGTAAAGAGCCAGAAAATGAGCAGGCAGGTCACTTTTCACCTCATTAGCACAGCAGGAGAGGGCTCTGGAAAACAAGATGCCAGCAGAAGCCATGGGGCTCACTAGTATCTCTTTTGAATAACAGAGAAAGGACCCAGCTGTGTACTCCCTCTAACTCTGCACTTCTGTTCTTTCCCATGCAACCTTTTCCCTTTTTTTTGACCTTTCATCAGTTTGACCCCTGTAGTGTTCATAAACCACCACGAAGTCCTATCTGTGGAATATATAATTTATCCTTCTTTTTCATCATGGTAGAGCTTAGTTTAAACATAATTATATTCAATATGATATGAATACATAGTCTTTAACGTCCTTGACCACATTGAAACTTAGAGTCCTTCGGACACAAACGTGGAGAAGATAGTGACAGAGCAGATTTTATTTCATTCTCTGACCTACTTCTTACATAAAATTATCAAATCAAAGTTTAATTTCTGCCCTTTGAGATTTGTTTTTATTTCCTTCATCTTTACTTTTTTTTTTTGAGACTGAGTCCCCCGGGCTAAAGTGCTATGGCATCAACCTAGTTCACAGCAACCTCAAACTCCTTCAAGGGATCCTCCTGCCTCGGCCTCCTGAGTTGCTGGGGCTACAGGCAGGCACCACCACACCAGGCTAATTTTTTCTATTTTTTTTAGGTTATCACTCTTGCTCAGGGTGGTCTTCACTCCCTGACCTCAAGCAATCCTCCCACCCTGGCCTTCCAGAATGCTAGGATTATGGGTGTGATCCACCACGCCTGGCTGATCTTTACTTTTCTTCAAACTTATCATCATGATGGTGACATTTTCATCAGTCTTTTTATTTTATTATTTTATTTTTTATTTATTTATTTTTTTAGACACAGTGTTTCACTCTGTCACCCAAGCTGGAGTGCAGTGGTATGATTATAGCCCACTACAACCTTAAACTCCTGGGCTTAGGCCATCCTCCTATCTCAGACTACAGGCATGTGCTACTACACTCAGCTTTTTTTGTTTGTTTGTTTGTTTGTTTGTTTGTTTGCTATGTTTTCCAGGCTGGTCTCAAACTACAGGGCTCAAGGAAACCTCCTGCCTTGGCCTCCCAAAGTACTGGGATTACAGGCATTAGCCACCACACCCGGCCTCCTCAGTCTTGATTCCTGGGTGATGAGATTTTCCCTGCCAATTCAAACGGACAGAAAAACCCCACAACTTTATATTTTAGGTCATCAAATTTGGGGATTATGTGTTATACAGCACAATGCAGCTGATCAGAGTAATAAAAGAGCTAAGATTTATTGGGCAGCAGGGAATTGCCTCAAGTGTTGTGTTCAATGCTTTATAATCAGTTATCTTAATTAATCCTCATGACAATCATGTGAGGAAACTACTATTGTCATCCCTATTTCAGAGTAAGAAAACTGGGATTTGTGGGTCTTTAATGTTTTCACACTTCTCATACATCATTTCGGAATTACTTTTCTTCATTTTTTCTTTTAGCCACTGTTGCAGTGACTTGTCCCTAAAGGATGTGGATGGGCTCAACAAAGGAGAAACCACACCATACCTTAGCTAAACATACCTCTCACTTCTTGCTCTTAGCTTTCTGCATCACAGTGTAAGGCAACCACAGCTCTACTTTTGTGCAAGCATAAGCCAGAGCCTGTAACCAGTATATAAACCAATAAAGTCTGATAGTATTAAATGCCTGTACATCTATGCCTGACCCATGGGGATCAGGATACAATGGGAAATGTATTCCTTCCCTTTTCGCCTTTTGCAGACACTTCTGAGACGCATCAGGAAGATTCCTCAGAAGGTCTAAACTCAGTATCCAACTTGTTAAGATGTTCGTAAACTGGCTTTCCTTCCTTCCCCTTTACTCCAATTGTCTTGCATGCCTTCTCTCTTGGATCAGACAGATGAGCAAACTACTGGCATACAAGCCTTCGTCTCAGACTCTACTTAGGTAGAATCAAGATTAATGCACAAAGTAAATAGCCTAAGGGCATACAGTTTCTGTGTCAAATCTAGGATCTATGAAGGCTAGGGGCAGAAAACATGCCCCTAACCACTACTAGGCAGTATTTTAGTATGTGTTATTTGCATTCTTTTTTGTACCATGAAAGAACCTATAAGCAACTGGCCCTTCTTTGGTGCTTTGTATCACAGAAAGCAAGAGTGAGAATGTCCACCATCCACATATTTTAGAGCATGAGGAGCATGTACATAATTTAAAATTTTGTAATGGACACATTAAAAGAAGTAAAATGAAATGATCTTAGTTAATTTTATAATGTTTTATTTAGTATAATATATCAAAAATATTATCATTTCAACATATAATATATGAATAATTATTAATAATATATTTTACCTTTTTTTGTTTTCATACTAAATCTGTGAAATCAGGTGTGGATCTTACAACACAACTCAGTTTGGTCTAGCCATATCTCAAGAGCCCAATAGCCACAGGTGGGCAGCGACTATAGTATGGGACAGTGTAACCAGTTCTAAAGCTTATCATTTTTGCTTCTAACTTAATTTTTATTTCAATCACAGTTTATTTTATCTGTTATATAGGAGGACATTTTTTCTCTAGCTCTCTAAATATGTTTAATAATTTGAAGAAATATTTTTTCACATCAATAGTTTTTTATTTTCTCTGATTCATTTATTAAAAATTGCCTAATTCAACTATTTTGGAAACTGAATAGTTAAAAAATTAAAAAATGATTTTGAAAAAGGAAAAAAAACTGTCTAATAAAAACCTATAGTTAGTTTTTGTCAAATGTACCTATTATTTGACCATTATACAACTTTAGGACTAAGTTGCAAGACAAATGCATCAGATGATGCATATTCAAGGTTTAACCCTAGGATTATCTATTTAAAACATATTCCAGATATACAATAAGTTTATAAGCTGAAATCATCTACACTATTTAGTGCCCTGAAAAATAACTTACTAAGGTGGTCTAACATCTTAGAAGAGGTATTATACTAATACAGCTACTTTTAACATTAGGGAACAGTTCAATTTGAAGAATTATTTTATCTAGTTTTTAAAATATATTTTATGCATTGAAGCTTACTTATCTGTAAAATTGCTACGGGTACCTATCTCATAATAATGGCACAATAATTAATTAGCTAATACATAGAGTCCTTTAGAACTGTGCTAAATAATCCTTCAGTAAATGTTTGCTATTTTTATTATTACAATTCCTTTTTTTTATCAGAATGTATTTTCTTGAAGGGAAAATGACTGTAGAAATCCAACTATTTTGAGTATTAACATGTATAATTGTTCATAAAAGAAATTATATAAAGAATCATACTGATAAATACATATATACTTTTATATAAATCATACTTTTCTCCATCAAAACATATAAGGTGTAAATTATAAAATAACAAGAAATAATTAATTCACAATTTTCTATCTTCTACCATTTCTCAGTGAAGAAAAACATTTTGACATTCTGATACAGGTTAATTTTATTCCAATGTACTATCACTTCCTTGTGAAACCTATATATATTTGGGTAATTTCAACTTCTTCCCTATCCTTTGCAGATTTGTAAGAGAATACTTAAATTCTGGCAACTTTTCAGAAAAAGATTCACGGCTGAGAATTGAGTTGATGTTATACTGGAACCTATCTGGTTAGATAAGTAGATCACGTGTGATTTTATGTGTTCATAAATATTAGTGTGTCTTTTAAGGTGGTGGTGAATGGAGGGCAACGAGAGTGGTATAACTGCCATCTGTATGAACTACAGATTATCAGCAAGCACAAGGGAAGTAGTAAATTTTCTTAAAAGGCAGTAAAGACCTAGACCTTGACATATTGTTTGATAGAATAGTTCAGCAATTTGTTGGCCCCACATTTTTTTTACTATTTCTGATTGCATAGTTGGTGGGTAGGATAAAAGTTGGCAAGTTAGGAAAATGGAGCTTTTACAGTTTGTAGGAACGAGGATTTAATGTCACTACAAGTAAATGGATAGTTTCTCATGTGCAATTTTGGTACCACAAAGAAAGTAATCATTCTTACACTGGTGGAAGGTAGCTTAAACTGGGAAGTTACAGCATCTATTTTTCAGTATTTTTGGAGCTGCATTATTTTCTACAAACCAGTCATTATTCCTGTAATTTTTTTTCAGATGCTGTTGTAAACTTCCCATAGAACCAATCCAATTGTGAAACACCACATTGAATTTATAAGAAGAACTCTAACATCCTTGGAGTTTTGAGAGTCTTCCAGGGATGCCCTCTTGCTCCCCACAAAGAGTTTTGTGTTAAGCGGGTCTGAAGTAGGATATTTCTTCTAACTTAGAATTTCTCTTGGGATAGTACTTTGAGCAATTTCTAATGCCCTTAGCCCAGGTTGCATGACAATATTCTTTTTTATCTAGCTCTGAATTAGAAAGCATTCATTTCCAGTAATAGACCCTTAACTGAAATGGTAAGATCTAGCACTTTAAAAAGACCAAATTAAGCAAAAAACACTTCCTTCCAGTCAGCTGTCAAGATCAAAAGCATCGTCTGTAAATAAAAGTGGTATAGAAAATGTCCAAATGTGTTTATTTTCTAATTTTAACAAGCATATTGAATGGACAATAGATGGTACAGCTATTGTGCTAATAGGTCACAACACATTATTGCTGAAAGACATGCCTAGTTTTTGTCTACCCACTCTATAGTCAAAGAATGATGGCATGACTACTTTCATTATTAATAGAAATAAAAAACCTAATTATTGCCATTGACTGAAATGCTCCTGACAGACTCATAGACTATCTTCCACAATTAAAAATTAATCATATAGCATGCATATCAGCATGTTTACTAGTTTATAATCAATTTGATTCCCACAGCAGTGCCACGTAATGATACCAAATGTTTTTCTACAGAGAATTTAAATGCACATAGGACATTAGAAAGGTGCTGCTAGTTTAGACCAGATATACTAAAAAGACTTGTTTGCAGAGCTACAAACAGACTGATACCCAAAGGTCAAGGCCAACTTACTTTTCTTACTAAGGATCTTTACTTATAATGTTTTTATTTCACAAAGTCACCTCACATTTCTTTTTGTAACCTAAAAAATGTAGAATAGAACACGAAATTATCTTACACAATGGAACATGAGTAAACAGACAAAAAAAAAGAGTATACAAAATAAACAAGTAGAAATAAAACATTTGTCAGCTGCTAGGACATATGAAATCACCTTACATTATGCACCAAAGGCCAAAGACCCTTAAACTCTAGGACAGCCCTAAAGGACATTAAAAATATGAAGCTTTAGCAGTCAATTAAGAGATTTAAATATCACATCTTCTCAATCATTTGATGCAAAGGCGTGTAGAGAATCTCACAAATGATATATTTGCCAAAACATAATGTGACAAAAACTGTGGATTTGATTACCTTTTCATTTCTATTTATTGTGTGGTTGATTTCATTTTATTAGTATAGGCTTTGGTCTTGCTTCTAAATGATTGGTGGATGATCTCAGAATTCTTATGAATAAATTCCCACATCAAGGAGAATCTTGGAAGGAACTGTGGAAAGACTTCTGAATACTCCAGGACAAATCAGAGCCCATTATAAGGAGGAACCCATGGCACCTAAAAAAACAAACTGAGTTCTAGGATTCTGAAAGTCCACACAAAAATTTCCCTGTAACCATAGCTTTGAACAACGCTAAAAAATTATATGAAGGATTGGGCTCTGATTCCCAAAGCAATGACATATCGATCTTGTCTAGAATAAGTATTGTGAGTTCTTTTTAATCATGTGTAAATTTAAGTCTGAGTTCTGGCATAATGTATAAAAATCTACCAATGAAAAATTTCTGTATATGTAGAATTTTAGGAAGGAAAATTCAACTTAAATTGACTTAGATTTATCTGGAAATGTTGCATATCTATGTGGTTCAACCCATGCATTCCTCCATTTTTCTTTGAAACCAATTAATTCAGATGACTTATGGGAACTATTTTTGTTCAATACATCTCAACGTAAAAAGCCATATTTTTTAAAAGGATGATATGTCATGTACTATATTCACAGAGAGCTGAATGTCCTGCACAGTGGGAGAAGTGAGCAAATATAACTTAAATACTCAGAATATAATTCTGAGCTTGAGATCGTCTAGGGCAAGTTATTACAAATTATAAATCAGTTGAGTATTGGGAATATACCATTTTTATATTCTCCCCTAAAACAAATCAGAAGCTAGAATGTAATTGGAAATCTGTATGTAGTTGTTTACTAGCAATAATAAGATAAATAATAAAATGTTCCTCGTGGTGGTGGAATGTAAAACCAAGGAGCAAAAAATAGTATTGAGTGAGCTGAGGCAGATAATAAGTTAAAATATAGTCAATAAAAATTGGAATCTGCATCTGGAATATCTCTAGGTAAGTAGTAAGTCTCCACCTCTGGGTTCAGATTCAGGAATGGAGTAGAGTTAGGTTTACTAACAAGAACAAAGCAATCCATTCTTTAAAAGTTCTAGACAGGTTAACTAAGTAGAGAGAAGAGATAGAAACATAGTTATCACTTTCAGAGAACAATGATCAACCTGAATTCCTGGTAAGGCTGTTGAAGATGAATCTCATAGCATGAGCTAGGGAGTTTGTTATTGCTTCCTGACATGATTTTCCCTCCACAGTGGGTGTGTAGTGGAAAAATGTAGAATCTGAGAGAAAAAAACTGATGATAGTTTTTTTCTGTAGTCTTTAACAATGTGGAACTCTCTCCTACACTTTGGGTAATTTTGCCAAATATATAAATAATGCTTATGTGTCTTATAGTGTGTGATGTCCAAAGCAGTTCAGAACTCTGCCTGATAAATGTGAGTTATCAACACAAATTTCCAATGTTTGAGAATTAAAAAGTATAAAAATATAAAGGTATAAAACCAACCTTCTAAAATAATATGGAAATCAGACATTCATGAGAGCAAACATACAACCTACAGAATGGGAGAAAATACTCACATGCTATGCATCCAATAAAGGGCTTATAACTAGAATCCATATGGAACCCAAGCAAATCGACAAGAAAAAATCAAACAATCCCATTAAAAAGTGGGCAAAGGACATGAACAGAAACTTTTCAAAAGAAGATAGACTAAGGGGGAAGGAGGGGAGGGGTATATACATACATAATGAGTGTGATGTGCACCATCTGGAGGATGGAAATGCTTAAAGCTCTGACTCTGGTGGGGAAGAGGGGAAGGCAACACACATAATCTAAACATTTGTACCCCCATAATATGCTGAAATTAAAAAACAAAACAAAACAAACAAACAAAAAGAAGATAGACTAATGGCCAACAAACATATGAAAGAAATGTTCAACATCTCTCATCATCAGGGAAATGCACTCAAAACCACAATAAGATATCGCTTAACTCCAGTGAGAATGGCTTTTGTCAAAAAGCCCCCAAACAACAAATGTTGGCTGGATCCGGGGAGATAAGAACACTCATACACTGCTGGTGGAACTGCAAACTAATACAACCTCTGTGGAAAGGAAAAGATGGAAAGATGGAGAATAAGGAAAGTAATGTGGAGTAATTTATATGTTTGACAAGATTACCCAAAGTGTAATACAAGTGGCAAGAATGGGTATCCTTGCCTTGTTCCTGGTATCAAAAGAAAAACTTTCATCTTCTTACTGCTGGGTATAGCTTTTGCTATGGTCTTCTCATATAAGGCCTTTTTTGTTGTTGTTGTTAAAATACATTCCTTCTGTACCTAAATGTTAAGAATTTCTAGCATAAAAGGTTGTTAAGTTTTGCCAGGTGCTTTTACTGTAACTATTGAGATGATCATATGATTTTTAGCATTCATTCTGTTAATGTAAAGTATCACGTTTATTGATTTACATATGTTGAATCATCCTGTATCCCAGGGGTAAATCTCAATTATGGTGTATGATTATTTTAATGTGCTGTTGAATTCAATTTGTTAGTATTTTGTTGAGGATTTTTGCATCTATCTTTGTCAGGAATAGTGATGTATAATTTTCTTTGCTTGTATTGTCCTTGTGTGACTTGGGGATCAGGGTAATGATGATCTGTAAATGATGTTTGGAAATGTTCCCTCCTTTAAAATTTTTTGTAAGAGTTTGAGAAGAATTGGTGTTAATTCTTTAAATATTTGCTAGAATTCACCAATGAAGCCATCATGTCTTGGGCTTTATTTGTTTGGAGGTTTTTATTGCTGATTTAATCTCCTTATTCATTATTGGTCTGTTCAGATTTTTTATATCTTCATGATTCAGTCTTGGTAGGTTGTATACTTCTAGGATATTATCCACTTCTTCTAATAATTAATTATTCCTGTTTATTTGCTTGGCTATTTTCCTTCTGAGGTGTTTTTCTTTTCAGATTTATTATTAAGGTCCCTTAAAAATATTTAAGTTACTTTTGATCATACCTTTTGTTTTTCATGGATCTTTCAATTTTGTGATGATTTAAATCTTAGTGTAGTAAATATCAGTTTTTCTTCTATGATTCCACACTTTCTTTTCTCTTTTCAACCAGTATCATTTATCATTTTTTCCAACTTCTTTGAAAATTTTTAACCCCACAGAAAAACTGAAATAGCAACACAGAACAGTACAATGAATACCTGTATATATTTTGCCTAGACTTAATCATTTAAACTCTTTTGCCACATTCATCTTCTTTCCATATCCCCTCATCTCCAATATCTATCTCTTTTTCTCTCTCTCTCTCTTCCCACCCCTCAACACACACACACACACAGTCATTTGAAAAAACTTTGGCATATTTCTAAGAATAAAAACTTTTAAAAATATATAACACAATGTCACTGTCATATACAAGAATTTAACACTGACAAAATAATTCAATCTGAAATATAGTTTATATTCCAATTATTTTATTTATCCACAATATTTATTTTATATTTTTTAAAAAAAATTTTTCCCATCTGAAAGATAAACAAGAGTAATACATTAATTACATTGGACTGTGGTAACTCTTTAATACTCTTCACTGTAGAACAGTACCTGGGCCTTTTCTCTTGTTTTCTTTTCTTTTTTTTTTCTTCTCCTCTCCTCTCCTCTCCTCTCCTCTCCTCTCCTCTCCTCTCCTCTCCTCTCCTCTCCTCTTCTTTTTCTCTTCTTTCTTTCCTGTCACATTGGCATTTTGAAAAGTCCAGGGTAGTTGACTCATAAAATATCCCATATGCTTGATGATTTCTTTGTGATTAGATGATTAGATTCAGGTCAAATAGTTTGAACATTATGCTAAATAGGTGACAGTTTGTACTCCCCATTGCATCACATCAGTAAATATATCATGCAGTTTGTCTCATTACTGGTAATCTTAAATTTGGATATCATTTTAAAATATTTTCCACCAGAATTCTTCTTTCTAAAAGTGTCTTTTCCTTTCAGTAATAAATAAGCCATCTATAGAGCATAATATAAGACTGTGAAAATATCCACATAGGTTTATTAATTAATAGTAGTACTTAACCAATTATTACATTGGTGGTTAAAATGGTAATTTTCTAATCTATTTTTTTCTCTACATTTATTGGCAGACTTTATTTTAAAAACAAGAACATGTTCTCTCTATTCTTCCTCCCATATTTTGTGTGTCACAAAAGATTAATGGACTTTTATTTTATTCAATGTATTATAATCTCTTGTCATTATTTTCATGCTCAGATTGTCCCAAATTTGGCCACGGGGATGCCCTTCAAACTGGATGAAGACGTTTTTATTTTTCTTTGGGATCTTCCTTGCTTTCTGGCAAAAGAAGTTATTCCTGACTCAATTAATTTTCCAAAGAGTCCTAGTTTCTTTTAGTGGTAATTAGAAGCCTGACCAGATACTACCATATATGCACACGGCTATTATCATTTAATTGCTTCTACATCCTTTCAGAGAGCATATCTATAGGGATATATCTAAGCATAACTCCATATTAATAACTTCAGTTGACATCTAAAACCCCGGGGTTCATTCTTATTCTTTTTTCATTCCATATCTGTAGGTCCCTTCACCTGTGGTAGCAATTCTGGCTACTAGAAACATAATCATAATGATTTTGGCTGTATCCTACAATAAAACAAAAAATTTAAGAGATGCTCTATCAATATCATGATAAAAATAAGCATACTAAGTAAACTTATTATGTAAGTTACAAGTATGTTTGTCACAGTTCTTTTTGTTTTTTGACTATAGCCTACTAAGTGCGCAATTAGGATGCTGTGCTCAGTGATTTCGGCTTACTTTTAATGTTAGTATTTTCTTTTTTATTCCTTCATTTGTATTTAATTTTATTTTTAAATATATAAAACATTTATGTTTCAAAAAACAAAACTCAATATGTTTTCTTAGAGCAGCCCCATTCCTAGACTTATTCCTCCTTCTCTATTCCCCTTCTCCCATTTAGGTACAATCGTCTGCAGTTTCTGGTTTATCCTTCCTGAATTTCTTTTTGCTTGCCTAAGGGTGCATGCAGACACACACCAGATACACACACACACACACACACACACATACACTCACACACACTCACCCGGCCTTCATCCTAGACTAATTAAATCAGAACCTCTGGGGAAGGGTTCTATGAATACATTTAAAAAAAAAAAAAAACCTTCCCAGATAATTCTAATTTGCAGCCAAGGCTGAAGAAAAATATTTTAAAGTTTTTCAAATATGCCTTCTGTAAAGCCTGGTACAGGCTGTTGCCCTTCTTCGCAAGATTCCCACCACTTCTGCTTCAGCAAATATTCTTCCTCCTTGGCAGAATGCTATTCATGGCAGAAGTTTTCTCATCACTTCCTAGCCTCACAATGATGAAATTGTCAACAAGAGAAGTCAAGAGTGTATTCAATTCTCTACTTTTAGTTGAATAAGACAACCATCTGCTTTGGTTGCAGTTTTCATCAGTGTGTATTTGTTAAAGGAAAGAATGTTTGAATAAATGTATAAATGGGTACAAACATGAATTAATCAGTGAACAGACTGTGGCAGTTCTCTTTTATGCTTCATGAACCAGTCATTCATTCCCTCAATCTCCACAGATAACGTAAACTACTGCAATGATATCACTGCTGCTCTTTGATTCTAATACCGTCTCCCACAAGTTCTCCAAGGATGTTTTGCTGTATGACCTTGGAAAATATCAATTAACTTCTCTAAGCTTCACCTTTTATCGTGTAGGTTATAATAATTGTGCCTTCACAGGACTCTTTTGAAGATGTATATAAAGTCGTATACTCAGTTCTTTAACAAACTTTAAGGTGATACATCCATATAATAACTATTATGAACCATAGAGCAGTGATACCTGAAAGGTCACATTTATGTCTCTGTATTAAAACCATAGCTGTACTTCTTATGTTATTAACACTCTGAATTGGTTTGTAGAGATCTAAGGCCATTCGTATTATTTTCTGATTATCATGAGGATTTTCTCTAGTTTACTTACTTTATATTATAATGTTTTCCTTTTCAATATTTCAACTGATTTCCTTGGAAATAATTATAATGTTGCAAGTTTAGCATTAAAACTTGAAATAATGAACAGCCTATGGTGTTATATTTTTAAATTCTGTGTTTATTCAAAAGTCCCAAAATAAAAATAAAGGAAGCAAAAAATAGAAATTTTTAAAAATACCACAAAAATGTATTTTGATCTTTCAGTTATCAGAATCAAAAGAATTAAGGCATTGCATTAGGGCTTAAGTAATAAAAACATTAGATTGATCAGCATTAGGTTGATTATATCAAAATGTAATGTGATATATACAGAGGCTAAATGAGAGAAATATTTGTAGGTTCCCACACACATCACTTTTTAAAATTTATTTATTTTACTCTTCTTCTTTTTCCTTCTTCTTCCTTATTTTTATTTTATTTTTTTAATGTTAAATTCTCCTTCCTCAAACAGTAAATCAGTAGTTTTCTTTCAGAGCTGGGATAAAGGACTTGTTTTTAGGTTTGAAATATGTGTTCTTTTTCTGTATTATCTCTTTCTAAAATATTCAGGGACATTCCCGATAAGGCAGGGGATTTGAAGCTTTTAAAAAACAGGAATATTTACTTAGCAATTTCAGGTTTGTGGAATAACCTATAAATAAGAACCTATGTCTACATTCCAGACAAAATAATTTTTATTGATAAGAAACCAATGCGAATGTTACAGATGACATTGATTAGTCTGTATTCTGAATATAATGGCTAAATACTCAAAATCAAGTCCAGCTCCATTGGCCATGTGACCTGGGCAGTCACATTAGTCCTAGCACTCAGAAGAATCCATACTTGGTTTAATGCTCTGCTGTCACTGCATTGAAATTTTTAATAATTCTTAGCAAGGAACTCACATTCTCATTTTTCACTTGGCCCCATAAATTATGTAGCTGGTCCTGTTCAAAATTAATTATTCAAAGATACTTTTTAAAGGAAGGGTCAAATAAAGATTAAGAAATCAATGTTATGGAAGTATTGGCATAATCAGCAGCAGGGTCCTAAAAATCTATATAGCTCCAGTGCATGCAAAACATAACTAAAAAAAAATCTGTAGCAACTCTGAGGGGCCATCCCTAGTCACAAATGATCACTTTATTTCATAAGATCACAAAGCGACATAGAGAACATCAAAAATGTAGTTGGTTTTTCTTCAAGTACACCTAGAAAGATAAAGAGAATTTGACAAAAGGACTCAAAACTTGAAAATTTCACATTAAATTTTTTTTTTCATTGAGACTATTTATGCCACAAAAAAGACCTACTTTAAGGTAAGGTAACTGTTAGGATAGTTACTGGTTTTTGTCTCATGAGAATAACAATAATAGTCAATATGGCATTGTCGTTTTACTTGTGTCAATCATTGTTTTAAGTGCTATGTATGTATTAACTCATTTAATCCTCACTAAATCTTATAGGCACTAGTTATTATTGTCCAGTTTAGAGAAAAAGGAAGGCATGAAAAGGTGAAATAATTTGGCAAAACCATGGTCAATGTTGGAAGAAGGGTTTAGCCCGAAAATGGATGACTGAGCGCAGGCTTTAATCAGTACACAGTTCATTGTCTCTCCAACGTAAATAGGCTTTGACCAGAAAATTATGAAACTTTTTTTCTCATAGCCCAAGACTCTAATTAATTTCCCAATAATAAGTTTTAAACTCATCTATTCTGGATATTGTGCCCTTAAAAGAGTCTTTCCAGGAGAAAATATCTTGTCTCAGAAAAAAATACAGAATTGATTTCTTTAGTTTCATCACGCCCAGCTCAAAAAGCACATTTTTACAGATGGGATTAGTCATTGTCTAATGGTTCTTACAGGACTCTTTCTCTCAGCTCGACAGTCTCCAGATTGAGGGAAAACATTCATGGCAAAGGTGATAATATTAGCTTAGACTTTTAGGTTGCCTCAGCCTTTCCCCTCTGCCAATAAACAGACTTTAGTCTCTGGGGCCGTCAGATGAGCAGCTTCACAGATGCTAAACTTCCTGCAAATTAAGCACATGTAGGGGGAAAAAAATTACAATTACAGCAAATGCCACCCTGCTAATGGTTTCAGTAGGGACATTAGTGAATTAAACGGGTGTGGGAAACCAAATCTCTTAATTTCACTTCTGTCAGTGTGGCAAATTATCCAAGTTTTATAATTTATTTAGTTTTTGTTTGTACCACAGTGGACTTTTCCTATAAATCAACTGACAACATCATCCTTTGTTTTCTTCTTTAAAATGATAGACTGTGTGGCTGTCTGGTTGGCCACTCAGAGCTGACCTCTGCTCCAGCCAACTGCTGCAATTAGTTGATGGATAATTCAGCATATTTTTATACCTGTCAAGCCAGCTTTATACCAACATCTGCCTTGACAATTCAGACAGAAAGATCAGTGCATGTTTACTCAGGTTCATATGAAAATGGAAAATCTCAGCAGTGCAGGTTAATTGTCCAAATTAACAGCCAGGTGTAATGGCTTCACTGTGTTTCCATCACCTGCCGCTTTCTCTAGCCAGAGGCCTTTTTTTTTTTTTATCGCTTTTTGTTCTCTTGTCAATGGATGTATAGCACAATCTTTAATTGAAGAAATTGATTCATCTATAGCTTATGAATGAAAATTCAACATGGCAATAGGCAAAATCCATGAAATGGGATATGTTATGTGAAAACATGTGGCTTTGTCAGCTTTGTTTGGTAAAGAGCCTAATGGGAAATTTCTTGTTTCTTTGAAGACTTATTAAAACAATGTATTCATTTCATGGGTTTCTAATATTTGAAATAATTCTGAATATCCCCTTTTAAGCAAAACACAATGATATTGGAAATCAATATATTTCCCTTTTCCAAAGTTTTTCTATAGCACCATCCAGAAAGTTGTTTGAAAATAATATTTTCTCCATTGTAGGTCATGGCATCAAATTTTTTGTTTGGTGTATGCAGTTTTAGCTTCTTAATGGAGGTGGAGTAAGATGCTCCACAGAGTGATATAAGGTATCTGGAATCCCAGGTAACCAAAATTTAGTTCTCCTGCACCTCACCAATACAATGCATACACATTGACAATTTTTATCTTTAATGAGAAATTCAGTTAGATAACCTTCAGAGCTCTTTCCAATTGTAAAATTCCATGGCTTGCTGGTCAGTCCATGAAGCAGTGGATACATAGTAATCATGTAAAAGTAAATGTTGAAAATGTAGATCTCTAGGATACTCTACCAGAGAATTTGTTTTTAAAAGTCTATGAAAGAGCCAAGAGATCTGCATTCTAACAAGTTTTCCAAGAGGTGATAATTCAGGTCCTCTGTAAATTATATTTTGAGAAACATTGCCTCAAGGTCATTTGAGATCCCTGTAACTTTTCCTTAGTCCTCTATTCTTCCTTATCATCTTCATAGTCATTTAAGTTTATGAAGCTTCAAGAAGGTTCAGAGCACTACAGTTGACATTAGACGTAGAAACATGCTTAATACCTGATAACTACAACTGAGAGATTACATTCAGATTTAGGAGGATAGATTTTCACTGATGAAAACTTGTGTAAAATAATGTAGTGAAAATTAAGTCCTAAATGAATGGTACATATAAAAGTGTCATGGGAGTTTAGTAAGAGATGGATCACTTAAGGTTGCAGATGTCAAGGAAGACTTCCTGGCAGAAATGGGACTTAATTTCTTCTCTAACGTAGTAGCTGGACAGAAGGGAAATGAAGCTTCAGAGCAACAAAAGGCATGAATAAATAGGGATGAAGATGCATATTGATCAGCTACCAGGAAGCTAAGATAGGGGGATTCCTTGAGCGCAGGAGTTTGAATCCAGCCTGGGCAATATAGGGAGACTCATCTCTGAAAAAAATAGGTGTATATTGAATATTTGGGGAGGAATGATGGGATAATCTTTGTTAGATGTCTATGGTTAGAATGAGAAAGAACCAATTCAATATAAAAAAAGGAAAGATGATAACGGCTATAAAAAAATGAAGTTTGGAAGACTTCAGCATCCAAGATGCTTGCTTTCTTTCAAGGGTCATGTAGACATGAGATCTTTTCTTCTGTCCTTGGGATTTCTTTAATCTGTTCTTTATTTTCTGCCATTTTCTCTCACTATGGGCTAACTTAATCCCTACTTCAAAAATATCATGCATATTTGTGTAGAGTTAAGTGAACCACCCATCTATACCATAGTTTCTTATTGAACAATATAGGCGTAACTCTTTTTATGATCAAGTAAATTCAGAATTTCTGTGTGTGGGTGAGAGAGTGTGTCTGTGTGTAATGTATGATTTAACCAAGAACAAGAACACAGATTTTATTAGTATAACACTAATAGTTTTTTAACAACTGGGATAAAATTATATGACTCAAGTAATATATAATTTTTTATATTTGTAATTATATTCAGAGTCAGAAAACTGGTTGTTTAGAAATAAATTAATTCATCTCAGTAATAGATATGTTTGAACCGATTTTAAAGATCTCAGGGAAGAGCCAACCACAGCCTAAAGTACCTCTTTTTTCTTCTTCTTCCTCCTTCAAGTGAACTAATTCACCTATCTCCCCTTCTTCTATTCATCTCCATTAGTATAAAGGTAGGCTGAGTTCACATCTTCCTTTGCAGAGGATCAGAGACTGAGATTCTGAGAAAAGTGTACAGAGAAGCCCCTCTGGACAAAATTTCTACAGATGGCTGCACAGCTGGAATAGAGAGTGTGGGTGGGCAACAGTAACATGGTACAGAATATGACTGTTTTGCAGCAAAGGCTATAGACAAGAAAAGTAACCTTAAATGTTTGTAGGAAAAAATATTTTGGCACTAAGAAAAAAGAGAGTGCTCAATTCTACTAAATGAAGTATCACAAGAACAGAAAAAGAAACACCACATGTACTCACCATCAAATTGGTATTAATTGATCAACATTTAAGTGCACATATAGTAGTAACATTCATCCGGTGTTGGGCAGATGGCGGGAGAGGGGATGGGTATATTCACACCTAATGGGTGTGGTGCACACCTTCTGTGGGATGGACACGCTTAAAACTCTGACTCGGGTGGGGCAAAGGCAATATACATAACCTAAATGTTTGTACCCCCATAATATGCTGAAATAAAAAAAATTAAATTAAATAAATTTAAAAAGCAAACATTTATCAAATGCACACTACTCACAAGGCACTGAGGCAATCACTTTTTAGTGGTTTTATGTTTTCTTGAACTCGCTCATCTTCAAAGATAGTTTAAATTTCCGTTTGATGGCATATAGAAGGAGGATAATACTTCAGTTGAGAAAGGCTCTGGATTATATTAAATAATTTGGACTTATCCTACAGGCAATTATCAGCCATTGAGGCCTTTTAAGCACAGAGAACACCTGGGAAAAAGACTGTTCTTAGGTGATCCTGTTGACAGGTCTAGGGACTATCACAAAGTAGAGGCTGGAAGCTGCCAGATCCATTAGGTCATTATTGCAATTGTCCAGCATGAAGGTTGGCTGGGATGCTAAAATGGAAAATACGGATAGACTAGGGTGCCAGAATGATGTGTTCTTAGTGTCTGGCTGCATATCAAGCAGAAAGATACCAGGTAGGATCAAGACTTGAGTGTCAAGCAGTAGGTCTTCTTTTCAAAAATATTGTCATACTATTATTGGACTCTCTCTTTTTTTTTTCCATCATCTATTATCACAACATCTACATGCTTACCTTTATCTCTAATGTCCATATTCAATATTTCCTTTGGTTGAACATCTTTCTAAAAGTCTTTGCCACTACACTAATTTCTCTTTAGGGTGTGTTTCCCCCACCCCACCTCACAGAACTCTAAAAAAGGCATAGCTCAAATAATTCTAAATTCTTTTCCGCTAGATCTTTCTGACACTTAAAATTTGCTGTGCTATTTTTATCATGTTGTCCAGGTGTCTTTAATAAAATAAGACATTTAAATCAGTTAAATCATTCTCTAACAACACTAATGTGAAAATATATTTAACTCATATAATTATTCATCTGATGGGTTTAAGGCTTTTTCCACTAAAGGTTTTGCCCCTTTCTGAAACTATGAGTAATAAATAAGAAAAAAGCATCCCCTTCAAACCAAACATAAGTCAAGAAAATATTCACTATGCTGGTTCAGAGTAGCCTATTTTCTAGACTCAAGTCTTGAAATAACAACCGCTTACCTATGGGCCAGTAAGGACTCTCTGGCTTCTTTCCATTACATGGTTTGACCCTGGAAGTGTTTATTTAAACAAGGGAGGAACTATAACAACCACAAAGAAAGTGTTCAATGACTTGTTTGAAGAACCCAAAAAGGCCACTATTCATGGTTTAAAGATAGAGAATGTAAGATTCATATGTGGAATCTGAATTTATTGGCCATTCAGATTTCCTCTTAGAATAATAAACTATACATGTTCTTATTACTGTTTTCTATTAGAAAAATCACCTTTTTCTTAATGATTCATAAGCATCCTTTGTAAACTAAATATAGTAGTAACTGTGTATTAATCATTATTATTGCACATACTTTTCAGAGTTTATTGTTTTCCTTCTCAGGCCCATAAAACAGACTGTGCCAAGTCAGACCTGGGTGTCATCTGTGTGCTTCCTCAGTGGTCAAAATATTATTTTTTCAATGTGAATATGAAATTTGGTTTTGGATCTATTGAAGACATATATCACAATGAACGTTATCCCAGTCTACAGCCTTATAGGTTACTCATATTCAAGTTAATTTTCTGTGCTTTTACATTTCAGTATCATTAAACTTGCTGGAGTACAGCTAAACTTCCTGGATTAACACTGGAAAATCAAAATACCAAACATTCATGTAGTACTGTATATTTGTCAAATGTTTAGGCAAACATAACCCCAAGTATTATGGCAATGATGCATATGAAGTAAATCGCTGTTGATAACCTGGCTCTCATCTTCCTCTCTTCAGTCTTTATTTCATAACATGCTCATAATTTTTCCGCCTCTTGAACAAACATGCCCTTTTCCATGATAGGGTCTTTAAATTAATGTTCCATCTGTTAGGAATACATATCATCTCAAACCAGACAAACCTAGCTCATTTTTACTCTTCTTTCAAATCCCCCTAAATCCACAACTGCCCTGGATTTCTCTAAGGGATTACCCCTAATATAAAAGTTTTAGCACCATGTACTTCTCATTAATAGCATATATCTCAATCATAATATTGGAATCATTTTGTGATTATTTAATTATAGGCTTTCTCCTTTATTGTAAATTCCTTGAGTGCTGAGCAATTTACTCTTTTTGCCCACTATTGTATCACAGGGGCTAAACACAGAGCCTAGTAGAGCATAAACATTAAAAAATATCATGAAAAAAATGGATATATGTATTATTATTATAGTACATTTATAGATAAACATTTGGAATTATCAAAGTAAAATTGTCTTTCTGGCAGAAACTAATACAATTGAGACTTACATACTTACAATTTGTTTTTAAATTTTGTTTTTCACACTTTTTTTGTCCTCCTAGACAATTTACATTGCCTGTTCTTCATTTCAGTATTTTTCTCATTTTTCCTTTCTCTTTGTCAAATTTTAATGTGGTTAGTTGTACGTTGGAGTAAAAGTTGTCATTACTGAGAATCCTAAGTAAAATATGAGAAAAAAAGGTTGAAACAAGTCATAGTTTCTCCAGAAAATCAACAAAATATTCTTTAGGCATTTTCTAGCAAAGTCCAAAGTACTAAATTTTCTTCTTTTTTTTTTTTTAGCTAAGACTTAAAAGTACATTTGCTTCAGTATTGCAATTAAGTGTTCCAGGAGTCAACTGTATAAATGTCTCCCTCCTTTCCTTTCCTTTCTTTCTTTTCCTTCCTTCCCTTTCCTTCCCTTCCCTTCCCTTCCATTCCCTTTCTTTTCCATTTCTTTTCTTTTTCCCCCTTATATGTAATAAATATATTATGCACTATATAAACTTACCCTTTATGCCTCGGTTTTTTCATTTGGAAATATAGAGCCTAACATATTATATTTTATACATTAGGAATAATAAATAGATATTTCAAAGTTAATGTCCTATTAAGAATGACTTCAGTAGGCTAAGGGAGATGTTAAGTTGAGGACAGACAAAAATAGCTTCCCAAAATGAAAGAAATTTGGTTGTAAATTGATCTAGGTATAGAGTCTGACCCCTGCATGGCAAGTTTACTCACCCAATCCTAATACTGAGACTAATACAAGAGTCCCTGGCCTGGAATTCATAATCAACAACAGCATTAGATTAGAGAATTCCTGAAAATAGAGTCCATGTGGGTGGTACTTGTCTTTCTAAATAAAGGTATGGAGGAAACCTGCAGGTAGTGAAGTAAGGGAAGTGGCAAGAAATAGGAAGGATTCCATATAAGCAAACCTGACTTTGGGGCAATATCTGGATCTTGGATGAAGAACCAGACTATTCAGTATCACGGTAGATCAGTGGTAAGGAGGAAAGTAGTTAATTTACAAGACAAGGAGAAAAGTGGCTAGTGCATCACTTCAGCTAAATGAGCAACCAGGGCTTTTCCATGCCTTCAATAATCTTTAGCCTTCTTACTAGTGAGGTTAAAATAGGACCATCAGAATGCAGCAGGTACTGCTCAATACTTAGAATGAGTGAGTTTACTCATTTTTCTTGCTTTAACCTGTGGCTTTAATCAAGCACTGAAGGAAAAAGAAAGCCCTAAGGTATGTTAAGCATCCTACTAAATGCTTCATTCTTTAAAAGCACCTATTTCTCCTCATCAGAAAGCCCTGAAATATAATGTCGCCAGATGCTAAGTGTAGAAAGAAGAAAGACAATGACTTCAAAAGTTTAATAATCAAAATCAAGGCCAGGGAAACTTTCTTTAAATATTTATTTACTTGTTTGGGTTTTTTTTTTTTACTCCATTTTTAACCACTTCGGTACCAGCGTCGACTATAGTCGATAGCCACAGATGAATGCACACAGCCCAACCTCGACTATAGTCGACAGCCACAGATGAACACGCACAGTGACTTTAACCGACAGCCATGATAGAACTTTTCTAATTTTTCATTTATCAAAATAAAATTGTGAACATTTAAAAATAACGTAATGAAAACATATATGTATATGTTACCTATTCTGATTTACATTACAAATAAAGCTGTCTGTAAAGTAAAACAAGCTTTTAGTGCTTTAAAGCTTTCCTCGTCACACAAGAGCAAAACAGATTCATCGTCAATGCATGGCACAAACTATGGAGCAGACTATGAGCGCCAGCTGTGGGCAAGGTTTCACCGCCGGTGAACGCGGTCCCGAAGTTGTTAAAGTCAAGAACAAGCTAGAAAATGGAAGTCACCAAGGACAAGTGTATTGTGGATGCTATAATCGCTAAACTCTTCATCAATTCCCAGCTCTCCAAAGAACAGTGTTCTAGATGGATGAAAATTATAATCACTTTAAAGAAGCATATTTTCCTTTTTAGAAATCCATGATTAAACTACACTATAAAGAATAGCAGAAAGGATTCACTTTTCCAGAAAATTTCTCTCACTTTTACTGATTTCTATGTCTATAACATTTGCCTCTACTGTAAGTATGTCTGCGCTTATGTTGGTGATATGTAACTGTCATTAATTTTTCATTTCAACTTTGCTACACAGAGATATATAAGATTCAGGACACCATCTTGAAACTACTTCTTAACATCTGAGATTTTTCTACCCATTTACTATATGATCAGTGGAAGCCATATAGAAGGAAAAGAAGGGAAAAGTTTATAGCTTCTGTAACATAAACACATTCAAGATTTGAAGATTCAGGAAGATGGGATGGGCCCACACGTCTACTGAGAATATGACATATCTGGTCGCCAGGGTTATAATCTTAGTTTCTGTATTTAAATTCCTTCTATAAAATGAGAGCTTTTAGTAAACTTTTGGTGAATTGTTACAGACTATTATCAACGGGGTTATAGAAAATTCCAGGAACAGTTGTGATCCATTCTTGGCAGATGAAATGTAGGGAGATCAGTACCATTGACTGTTGTGGAGGATCTATGTTTAAATATTTTAAAAACTAATGAATTTCTTCACAATTTCCCCATCCTGATTTTGTGTCAGTTACCTCTCAGGATCTTTGAACTTTCCTTTCTTTAGTTTATGCTGAGGATTCTGATGGTGCTGGGTTTCCTGCTACCAGCATGAGAAGAGAAGAGCAAGATATATAACACTAAAGGGTCAGTGACCTGAACTATTTGCCAGTGAAGGATATTTTCATTTGAGGCTGTACAAGTAGAGTGGGCACTGACCTTCTAAACAAAAATTAGTCCTGAGCAGACTTTCAGGCACTTTGACACCAGGTTTAAAAGAAAAAGTACATTTCAGTAGAGAGCTTTCTCTACTCTGCTCAAATCATACTATGTAGTATTGATTACTGTGCCTGACATTAAGGCAGACACTGATACAAAGCCAGCAACCCTATTAAGACTAAGTGCATTTCTGTTTCAGAAACTGATTTGGCATATTGGAGATAGCAAATAAACTGACTCAATACCTTTATAAAAAGGATAAACCATTGAAAATACAACCTGATGAACACTTTAACAATAGCTTTTACTTCTGGTTTCAGAAGTTATTTGAATCACTTAACTTTTAAATCAGAAGTAAAACTATACCTTTTAGAGGTCCTTTAGGTTAACATGATAGTAAGCAATTTTATTTTTTCTTTGTTGCAATTTATCAAGTCAATAACATAGTCTTGTAACAAATGGGATTTAACCCTGGGTAATTAATCCCCCCATGGTTATTAGTCTCAAATTTGACCAAAATGATTGCTAAAAGAAGATGAACTACCTGGGACCTGTTGTGGCTTTTTTACTATTGTACTTTTAAAGGTTCTATACACCACTTGTCCCACCTTTCCACTTTTCATTTACTGCCCAGGAGAGGCATATTATGATTCTATGTTGCCCAAATGGAATATTTAATAGTCTACCCACCAGGCATTAAAAGAATGTTTTGATAAATAACTTTATCAAGGGGAAAGGCTAATAAGCTGATATATATGGAGTTCTGCTTGCTGCAGAAGTAGCTGGCCCAATTTTTTAGCATTCTTAGGCAAGTACTGCCTAATAAATGTGCTTGGTTGGTTGAAACTTCATAGTTTACCAAACTAATGGCATTGGAGTCATGTCTTAGACTCTGTCTACTTTTCGATACTTATAATTGAGTACTTTTTGGAGATAGTATGAAATGATTAACCCATAACAGCTTGCTGCCTATACATGCTCCCAGATGAAACTTACAGAGCAACATCAGGTAGAATGGTCGTATATTTAATGTTTCAGTGCAAGCCAATTGTGCATGAACACTGTCTTAAAAACAACCATTACTACTGTTTGACAGCTACATAGTCAATTGGTAGAGAGGATACAAATGATCCTTGTCCTGTGTTCCCGTTTTTACTAGTTGCCATTGATTAGGTAAAGTGGTATTCTATTTTTTTATTGACCTCAGGATAAGAATTACATACTTGGAAATCTTGGCAGTATCAGGAAGTTTCAGGGGAACTTCATATCCTGAGAAAGGGGGTAATAATTAATTATCTCAGGCACTTAGTTATCACTGTAGTTTACTGGCTCCAGATATCACTTATTTTCCAACTTGTAGGAAAACCTACCTCCCTGCTTAAACCTAGGAGATAGGGCCCTCCTAACATGAGCATCCATATGTAGAGTCCCATTGCATCTCTTCTATCACCAACCATTGCCGTGAAATATAGAAGTTAGGGGAGCTGAGAGACATGCTCACCCAAATCCTGAGCACCCTCATTCAGGCATGCTTCAGTATTTTTCTGAAATTCCCTGTTCTAACAGCTCTGAGTAGGATTCCAGGTGGCACATGCCTGTAGTCCCAGCTACTCAGGAGTCTGAGGCAGAAGGATTGCTTGAGCCCAGGAGTTTGAGGTTGCTGTGAGCTAGGCTGACTCCATGGCACTCTAGCCTGGGCAACAGAGTAAGACTCTGTCTGAAAAAAAAAATTTTTTTTTGAAATGCAGAGATTACCCTGGATTATCAAAGTGGTTACAATGTAATCACATGACTTCTTAAAAACAGAGAATTTTTCTAGGCTCTGATCAGAGAAGTGCAGTGTTACTGGCTTTGAAGATAGAGGAAGGGGCTGCAAGCCAAGGACTGTAGCCAGTCTGCTGAAGCTGAAAAATGCAAGGAACTCTTATCCCCTATTAGAGCTTCCAGAAAGGAACAAAGCCCTGTGGACATTTTGATTTTAGCCTACTGAGACCTGTGCCAGACTTCTAACCTAATATAAGATAATAAATTTGTATTGTTTTAAGATCCTAAAGCTGTGGTAACTTGTTATGTCAGCAACAGAAAAACCAATAACTGTATCAAGAAGTTTTCATTTATTGGCAAAGGCAATAATTGGAAACATTTTTGGATGTTCTTTGTCTCAAAAACTGCTATAAAAATCACTATGTAATTTACTTAAGTATTGAATCCAATCAGATAAAGATGAATATAAATAAAGAATAATTATAATAGCTATCATGTGTTAAATGTCATTTATTATGTGCCAGGCATGAGATGACTGTTTTACATACATTATCTAATGTATTTTCTAAACATCCATAGGAGGTAGTTATTTTTAATCTCATTTTATACATAAAATAATTTAATCCCAGGGAGTCAAAGTCACACAAGTAATAGTGCCGAATATGCCAATCTGTACCTGTCTGACTGGAACATACTCATGTTTCTCTCAAGACTGGGGAAGTTAAAGTAGGAGGACTAGCAATGAGCCACAAACCCAGCTAAACACAGTGATAACATTATATGATCATGTTAGATGGATAAAATAATGCAGATATCAAAAAAATTAAAGCACATGTATAAATTTAAAATTATAATGATAAGCATTTGGTTAAAATTTTTTAAATCTTTATTGTTCTGAATATATGAAAAAGAGTAAGGATGGAGGAAAGTAAATAAATTATAATTTTTTCTTATTAAGGTAAAGATAGTCAATAATTGTATTTTTAATGTTGGTAATTATATGAAAAATAATCAAATATATTATTTTATAATATTATCTGATTGTCAAATTCTGATATAGCTTTTCCCAGTTTCTCACTACAGCAACATGTTTAGCATAGTAAACAAAGGAAACAATGAAAAAGCATATAGTGTAGAAATCAGAACAATGTGACAAATATGAGATCAAAATATATCCACTGTAGCAATGTGGTTATTTAATTCTTTCAATGAGACAGGGTGGAAATGAACTCTTATGAGCAGGTCAGAATTTATAAATTTTACCCAAAATAGAATCAACTCACAATTGTTTAGTAGAGATGGTCCCTTTTAAGGTAAACTGTAGTGACTTTTATTTATTTTAAAGTAGGCTTTTTGAGAAAAACAAGCAAAAAGGTGGATTGTAGATGCTGCTGTGGAAGGCAACACAATATAACAAATTTGAAACCAAATAAATCTCAAATACCATTCCAGATTCAGCTACAGCAGATGTTGAGACATCAATGAAAGCCTCCGTGAGAGTCAGTTTTAAACTTAAAAAGAAAAAAAAAATATTATGTAAACTCAGTGTTAGGGGTAAAATGTAGACTGGTTTTACTATAATAATTTTATAAATAAAGCTCTAAATATAGATGGAGATTTTATAAAAAATCATTTTAGACAATGTGCTTGGCCATGAACAACACTCATCTTTTATTAAATTATTTTTTTAAATTAAAAATT
>VBSM01000272.1:66371765-66403474 GCA_008086735.1 Cheirogaleus medius
GAAAAAGATGTGGCTTAGAGAACTAATGCAAATCAAACACAATTATGTCACCTTCAAAATTATGAAGAAAGACAGTCAGTGTCTATTGATACAATGTCATTTGAATAATATTTGAAAAAATATAAATATGTATGCAAGAGGCACATGAATTATTATACAAAATTGTAGAAGTGAAATTATAGCTAATATTTTTACTTTTTAGAATATTATATTTAATATTACATAATTATTTCAAGAACTTATCATTTTGATTAATGATTTGCTTGAAATAGTCAAATGTAATTTACCATATCTACTACCATGTGTTTATAAACACAATAAATTTTTAAAATATTCACAGACAGAAAAATTAAATATCTTTTGGGAACCTGCAGTTGATTGTCTAAATACTTCTGAGTGAATGATTCTTCAGATAATTATGCAAATTTTTCAATATGAATTAGAGTATGTGATGATTATTATAATATATTCATATAAATGGATAAATATACATATATGCATATATATGTTTGACAATTTTGTGACCATGTGTGCTGTGTGATACTCTTTGTTTTTATTAAATAATCTGAAATGTTGAATATTAGAAATTTTGTGGTACACCTTGAGCATATGTTAAATTAATGACATATAAAGTAGAAGAGAAGATAAATTTTATGTTTTATGATTCTGTCTTCCCTAAGACATTTTTCTAACTAGTAGATAAAAACATTTGAAAACTGTATGGGAAACATGTTTTGAAAGAGTCCACTCAGCAGAACTTTCAAATAAAAACATAAAATCATAATGCTCTATTTCTGCCTCTTTTAAAAGTTTTTTTCTAGCACTATTAAGACCATATTTTGAAATATTCAGGTATAGAGATTGGGCTGAAGTTTAATGAGCTCACTTTCAAAAGGCTTCTATCTGGCTCTAAGTTTCAGTAAAGGGCAGTAATTATAGGGCAAGAAGAGCACTTTATGATCACAAAACATCTCTGCATTTGTCTCTTAAGCCCATTAAATATGGAAGTTTAAATTCATGTACCAAAGTAGCACATTAGAAATCCTGGTAATTTAGAAGTATTATGAATCCGAATGTGGAAGACACGAGGGAAGGAGTCATTGATCTTGGTAATGGTCCCAGAGAGGCAGCCATAAGATGTTCCAGTGCCGGACAATCATGATTATGTCTTCATTCTTCATTTCTGGAGAAAGCAACAGCTAGATGGATAGCCCCTGTATTCTGTCACCATGATTGAAGTTTTTTTTCTAAGTAGGGGAGGATAAAATAAGAGACTAAGTCATCATTGCTTGGTCATTGTGTTTTGCACTCCTTGACAAGCAATTTTATACTTGTGGTAGGCAGGATTATTTAAATGCCTTCTCAAAAATGTCCAGCCCTAATCCCTAGAACCCATGAATATGATATCACATTCATTATTGTTACATCACATGATATAGTTGACATTAAAATGGGCATATTATGCAGGGTTATCTGTGTGGGCCCAGTGTAATCACAGGAGCCCTTAAAAACAAATTTCTCAGGGTGTTGGCAGAGGAAAGTTCAGAGAGATCAGAAGCATGAGGACTCATGCTTGTTAACAGATGAGAAGAGCCATGTGAGAAGAAATCTGAGTGTCCTTAAGAAGCAGAGTCCACGAAACCATCAAGGAAACAGAGATCCCAGTCCAATTACCTCAAGGGACTTGATTCTGTCAACAACTCGAATGAACTTGAAAGCAGATTCTTTCCAGAGCTTCTACATAAGAGCCCTGCCCGGGTGACACTTTGATTTGGGTCTGGAGCATAGAATTCAGCTGAATCACTTAAAATCACCTACAAAACTGTGAGCTAATAAATGGCTGTTGTTTTAGGCTGTTAAATTCTTAAGTTTGTGGTGATTTGCTACATAGCAATAGAAAACTAAAATATAGCATGAAAGATTTGCCATCCTAAGTGATTTTAATGTAATATATATATATATGAAAAGAGGAATGTAAAATTGGATAACTGTATTGTTTAAATGAACTGAGGTTCCACATTTATGACTATCAAATCCTAATACCTTATTTTATTCCTTTAACTCCTTTCTCCCTGACCTAAATATCCAGAGTTTATATGTGTATACCCACTCATCTTATAGTTGTTGATAGAGTATGTTTTGTTACCACTAATATATTTACTTTTAAACATGAGATTAGAAAAATGCTTTAAGAAATTCAGTAATTACTGTCTGGGGGATGGACACACTTGAAGCTCTGACTCAGGTGGGGCAAAGGCAATATATGTAACCTATCTGTACCCCCATACTATGCTGAAATAAAAAAAAATTTAAAAATAAAAAAATCAGTAATTATATGTTCATCTCTATTTTTGAGGTTAGAATATAATTTTCTTTATAAAACTCTTTTATGATATATTTTTGATGTGTGTGTATATATATATATAGCATGTAGTCAGAGATAGCTTAGTGTACTATAAAAGCAATGAACTAAGAATCTGCATCACTATGATTAAGTGCTTTGCTTTACCTCTGTCTATATCTTCTTATTTCTTTACTTATTCATATATGCCTACAACCACCATGAAAAAAAAGAAAGAAAAGAAAAGAAAAACTGAGGAATGTCTTGAAGCACCTAACAAGCTAGCAAAGGCTTAGTTTGAAATAAATGTTTAAGCAATGTTAGTTTTTATTTGCTATCTTTGGATTTCCCACAGCATCTAGAATTATGCCTTGCACATAATTGATAAAATATGTATTTTATGAGTGGATTAATGAATTTCCTACTTGCTTTAAAAATTCAGATTGTTTTCATTGAATTGGTTTCAACATAATTTAAAAAATAGGATAGATTATTTGCAGATAAAGGAATAATATTAATAGCCGATGAGACATATGATGTAAATTTAGAACATGTATGCCATGAATGTCCTTTGACCTATCTTGTATCTCCTAAGAAAGATCACATTAGCCTCTATACCAAAAGTCCTACATGTCAAGTGGTCATATCCTAGCCCTTGTTGTTTCTTGTCTTTTGACAACTGTTTGTGCTCTACACCCCTCTGCAGTACTGTTTCTTTTAAACTTATCATCAGCATCTATCTGTACCTCCACCATGTAATTCCTGTTATTAATTACTATATATGGTTGTTGTTTTGAGCCCCACTGAGGCAACACAGATGGTGACCCTGACTTAGTAAGCCTCCAAATGCCTCTAGACACTATTGTTCCTGATTGCAATGCTTTATTATCTTTTCCTGGTACTCTGGATGTCCCATTTTTCTCAAAGTGTGTAGGGTCTCTGTGAGATTGGGGAATGGTTTAGTGGAAATGCTGAATCTGAATGGAATCCAATGCATCTGTATGCTGAACCTAAAATAACTATCACTTATGACTCAGGAAGCCCCCTGTTCAATTCTAGCTTACCCTGTCAGACATATTTTCTGCTTTTTAAGGGATTTCTTTCAAAAATGCTTCATGCTTTTTTTCTTTCCTTTATTCCTTCTTTCTTCCTTCTCTTCCCCATGCACTCACTAGTGTGCTCTCTTTCTCTCTCTCCCCCATCTTGTTTTCTTTTGTGCTTTCTTTTTACAACCTCTATTCCCATGAAACATGTAGATATGTTGGTCTATTGGTAAGTGACTAAATCCCAATTATGCTTGTGAAATTTAAGGGGATGTTGTTTCAAGTACAGCATATGTACTTAGGTATCCCCATGCATTTTAAAGTAATTGAGAACTTTTTTAAAAAAACAATTGAATTTCAAAATATTAAGCAGATACAATATTTTGTTATATGGATAGATTTTGTAATGCTTGAGTCAGGCCTATAAGTGTGCTCATCACCCAAATAGTGTTCATTGTACCTGTTAGGTAGGTTTCAGCCCCTCCTCTCCTCCCCTTCCCTCCCTGCTTGATTGCTAATGACTTTTACTTCTTTCTGTGCACATGTGTGCTCTTCAGTTAGTTCCAGTTTCTTAGAGAGTACATGTGGTGTTTGTTTTTCTATTCTTTAGATACTTCACTTAGGATAATGGTTTCCAGTTCCATCCAAATTGATGAACAAGGCATTGATTCATTCTTTCTATGGCTGAGTAATACTCCACGATATACATATATATCACATTTTGCTAATCTACTCATGAATTTATGGGCACTTGGGTTGATTCTTCATCTTTGGAATTGTGAATTGTGCTATAATAAACATTCAAGTACAGGTGTATCTTTGATAAAATGACTTCTTTTCCTTGAGGTAAATACCAATTAGTGAGATTGCTGGATCAAATAGTAGGTCTTTTAGTTCCTTCAGAAATCTCCATAATGTTTTCCATAGAGGTTGTACTAATTTGCAGTTCCACCAACAGTGTATAAGTATTCTTTTCTTTCTGCATCCATGCCAGCATCTATTGTTTTTGGACTTCCTAATAAAATCCATTTTCAGGTGATTTCTCATTGTGGTTTTAATTTGAATTTCCCTGATGATTAGGGACATTGAGGATTTTTTCATATGTTTGATGGCCATTTGTCTATCTTCTTTTGTAAAACCTCTGTCCATGTCTTTTGACCACTTTTTAATGAGGTTGTTTGTTTTTTTATTGCTGATTTGAGTTCTTTGTATATTCTGTATATTAGCTTTTTGTCAGATGCATAGTTTATGAATATTTTCTCCCATTCTGTAGGTTGTCTATTTGCTCTGTTGATTATTTCCTTAGCTGTGCAGAAGCGTTTTAATTTTGCTGAAAGCACACAGAAAAATTTCAGGTTGTTTATTCTTACCCAATTAGGACATTGATACATGTATCTGAAATGTTCACAAAAATATTCTAAAATAGTTCTTTAAGCTGAGTAAGTATATTTCCCTTTAAATACAGTTTTGCTGATAACACATTTTTAGTATTTTAACAAATAAGAATTTGCTTTCAAAGCAGAGTATGTGAAATATTAAAATGTAAGTCCTCAGTACAAGTTCTGAGTTTCTTGAATGGTATCTTTTAAATTATATAAATAGTTTTGTGTTCTTTTTATTCATTCTCTTTTTTTTTCTACAGAGATCCGGAAATACATTTCACTTCTATTTCTCCATCTTCCTGTTCACTGACATGAATTTTTTTTTACTGTGGAATGTTTAAATTTGCTAATCAGCATTCTAATGTGGTACCACAATAAATTATCACACTTTACAAATGTATCTTAGAACATGTGTTACATTCCAAGTAAAGCATAAATCTCTGTTTATCTGGCCACCAAAGAAGATTTAATATATTTTAGTTTTGTAATTCATTGTATATCATGAAAGGTTTTTATCCAGAAGGATTTCATTATAAATGAAATGTTTCTTCTTACCAAATATAAAGAAATGTCCTTAAATTCTAAATCTTTTATGATTTATCTGAATGAAAATATCTGGACACATAAATAGATACAAAAATTATAGACTATTTATTCAACATATAAAATGAACTTCAGCTATTCAATAAAAATTAGGAGGAATTTTCTTTTTGTTTTTGGTTTGGTTTCCAAAGTTAACAACCTTATTAAAAACTACTAGTAATCCTAGGTCTGTGATATGACTATTGTCCTTTTGCATGGCATGTATACTAAACATTAGTATGTATGAATTAGTTGTCCAATATGTATGTTAGCAAATGGGGTTGAATTCATCCACAGGGATTCAATAAGGTATTGTTGTCAATTGTTTATGTCAACTATGTCATTTAACATGACACCAAATCCTCCCTCCTAAACCTTGCATAAAATGATCTTTAATAATACAATAACCTTTTAGCATTTGCTCTCAGTTTCCTCTTCCTTCAACTGATGCAGACGCAAAAGTTGCTCTGATATCCTGGCTAGTGGCAGAGACAATAGCCATCATTGTCCCAGTATGAGTTGGTTATCTGAAAAGGAAATGTCTATGCTTGAACTCATACATGTAAAGGCATTTTAAGCACATTGTGCGTATTTCTAGCATATTTTAGGATTGATAATTCAAAATCATCTACTACTTTGGTGGGGTTTTGTGTTTGTTTGTTTTTAATGTTGACTATCCTCCATCACCCTATTTCACAAATGACAAAATAATGCTTAGGAAATGTACTTGGTGCACTCACAGCACCGTCCATACTCCCTGATTTTCTAGCCCACTAATTGGTTTTGAAATCTTAAAGCTAATGGTATAAACTAAACTCATTAAATCATGCCTTCTAGTTCTAGCTATGTATAACTAAGATATAAGCCCATGTTATAAATGATTGGAAAGTAGTGCATTTAAGGATTTGAAGAATGGTGTAGCCTATCTCTGTCATATATTAGCCCACATTGAAAGTGTTAATTGGTGAATAGAAGGTAAAATTTCTATTTTACCTCAGAAGGTGAAACTTCTGAGATTTTGGAAGTATTTGTCTGTGGTCTGTGGTTATTTTAGAAAAAAAAATATACAGGTAAAATTCATGAATGGCTTAATACAAGGACTCACAGTCTTCTAACACCAGTACCCTGTACCTCAGAGAGAAGCTCATTTTCAGATATAATGCTATTTGTAAGGCCATTTTGTTTCACCTCCAATTAATTAGCTTCTGGCTAAATTACAATGATATTATCCCTTAAGTCACTTGCTAGGCCAACCCCCACACTCAACTTGCCATATGGTTTGGATGGTTTTCCTAAGCAGAGTGTTTTTATATGATGTCACCCCTCCCATATGCACACACAAAGGCCTACATGCACTCAGACAGAGCACCCCTCCTGAGTCATCTTACATAAATTTCTTTACTCCTACACAGCATAGCATAGAAATTGAATATACTTTTTCCTTTACATATGATACCTCTAATTGTATATTCTTCCTTGCTCTCCTATCCCTGCAACTCTTAGTAGTTTTTTCATCATTTCTAGATTTCAGTTGTAAATTTATTTGCCTCTTGTATTAGTTTCCTGAGGGTGATGTAACAGATTACCACAACTGGGCGAATTAAAACAACAGAAATTTAATCTCTGCTTCTTCCTGAGCCAGAAATTTGAACTCAAGATGACAGCAGAACCCTGCTCCCACCAGATGTTCTAGGGAAGATTTCATTTCTTGCCTTTTCCAGCTTCTGGTGGCTGTTGGTTGTATCACTCCAGTCTCTGCTTCTGTGATCTCATTCCCTCTGCTGCTTCTCCCTGTCAAATCTTGCCTGGGTGTCTCTTATAAAGACATTTATTCTTGGATTTAGGGCCTACCCTGGTAATCCAGGATGATCTCATCAAGTTTCTAAACTTAATTACATTTGAAAATACTTTTTTTTCCCAAATAAGGTAACTTTTACTAGTTTCAGGGTTTTGATATAGGTGTCTTTTGGGAAACTATATTTTGCCTCCCAAAACAACATAATCATTATGGATCACAAGTATTTCTTCCCCGACTCCTACAGAAAAAAATAGTAAATGGAGCCTGTTTTTGTCTTAAAACCAAACATACTAAATTTCCAATATTTTCACAGGGAGGATGTTTATAAACTTCAGAAGCAAAGACTAAAACTCGGGATCAGTTTCTGGGGAACTTGCTCTCGGTAAAGTCCTCTAAACACATAAATATAAATTGTTACAAATAAATCAGGAATTATAATAAAGTTCAACTATTACTATAAAATCAGAAATGATTTTCTACTTGATATATCTGAATCCTTAGTGATATGTAATGCCAAATTACAGAGAGATAAATGATAATGTAAACATATACTAGAGCTGTGTCTCCAGTAAGCAGAAAATATCAGGCATGCTTGTGAGTCTCAAATATGTCCCCAAATAAAGGTGTAGGTGCACTTTGTGAATATTGTATGTTCATATGTTACTGTCTAACAACACATTTCTTGATTCTGTCTAAAATTTTCTATCTCAAATTTGTATATATACATATATAAAGTATCTGTACAATCTACGTTTAATAACTTTAAGAAAGTATATGCAGTTAAGAGCCATAATTGTGAGATCTACTTATAGCTGTGATTATTGTAGTAGTTCCTCCCACTTTATACTTCTCAGCTCTGAATTATACATTTATACTCTGAAGCAACTATATTGGAGGTAAAATGAAATTTTGGTCCTGGAAATTTCAATTTTTTGAAGAGAAAGGACCTGAATGATGGTTTATATATTTCTGCAATTTTTTTCTCTGGGAAAAAGTAGCCAGAAATTTTTTGCCTTATAATATTTCCCCACAGATTTTTCTTCAACTCTGATAACATAACTTTTCCGTTTTCCAGTTTTAATACACAATACATATATGCACACATATGTCTATGTATTGTGTAATATACATAATACATATACACATGTGTACACACATATATAATATGTATACACGTGTGTGCATGTATGTGTTATATGTGCACACATGTGTATGTATATAATGTACAAAATACATGTGTATATATTACATGTTCATATGTATATATGTATATGTGATATATATGTATATGTAGCAATCAGACTTCATTAAGTATAATTATTGATAGCATTCATCTGTTAAATAACAATATGAAAATATTTTATGTTTTCTTTTTTAATGTATTATATTCTTTATTATTTAGCAACATTCCTATATGCAATATTAATAATGATGATGGATTTCTCTCCCTGGTGAATGAAGCACTAAAACTCCATGATTCTAGAATGCTACGAAATCATATTTTTCCAGAAGACATGATCTCTGTGTACAAGCGGCATTGGAGCAATCTGAGTTAAATATAATAATAACAATAATAATAATTTGGTTAAATATAGCAAAATAGGTACGTGGCTGCTATATTCTGTGAGTCATTTTCACATGTTTCAGAAGCATAAGGAGATGTTCAGATAACTGCTTGCTGTGTGAATAAATAATAATTCTATCTTTGTCCATCTCCTACTTTTACAAAGATCCACTGAGAAAAGTTAAGAATATATGTGAACTCCTCAGAAAAGTGATTTTGGCTTTTTACCCAACATTTCCACTTAAACAATGGAGGGCAGCGAGAATATCACTCCAGTATTCAAATTATTCACCAAATTAATCTTTTAGTATATAAAATTTTTAGAGGCAAGAAATTAATTATCTTGTATCTTTGGATTAATGGGCATATTAATTTTAATGACTAATTTAGGAAACAATCTTCTTGAGGTCACTGTGGAAATAATCTCATCTGGCATCATATTAACTCTTATTCAATAAAGTTATTCTCATCCCTCTAAAAATGACCAATTAAATCAATAAAATGGTGTCCAAATGTTTATTTTAAGGACTAACAATGAGGTGAGAAGTGGACTTCAGTATTCAGTTTAAATTTTGAATACTTATTCCTTGGTTTCCTAAATTCAGAGGTTTTCTCTTTTTAAAGACACCTTATTTGAGACTTTACTAATCTGGTATAGATAGTTTTGCTGGAGAAATGAATGATCTTGTTTCATGCCACTTAAGTAATCATTACTATTCATGAACTATAGTGTTAACAGTATTTTGACCATGATCTCTTAGCATTCATTTTTGAGAGACTTAACATTGAAAGCAACTGAGTAAATCATCATAGCTTCACAAAACAGTATTTGCATGTGTGTAGATATGTCTCTATGAACTATCACTCACAGCAATAAGCTATTGGAATCTCTCCAGCTCCAGTATGGCTCCAAATGAGTTGGCTGCTTCTTCTGCAGTTCTCATTGGTTTCTTGGAGGAATTTTGCATAGCATCTCATTTTCTCAGTATTTGATTAGAATCATACAAGACTTTGCTACTATTATACCAAAAAGATATATTTCTACTTTTGCTTTTAGAATTACCTTTTTCTACTATTAAAATCTGTGCATTTTGAGGCCATACAGTTTGGTTTCCTTCCCTGATCTTCCTTGTACTCTGTGCTAATTGGAGTAAATTTTAGTAAAAAATGATTTAGGGTTTTACAGATTATGTAGAGCTGAGACTTGGACCTGTTGCTTAACTTCATTAAGCCTCAGTTTTCTAATTTCTGGACTGTATCTAATAATATCTACTGTACAACTTCACCATTGTTTTCAGGATTAGAGACAATTCTGACAATAATCCAAGAACCTAGAAATTATTGGAGCTGTTAGTAGTAGGACAGGTTATCTAGTAACAATCTATTTTAATAGGAAGAAAAATATTTAGTTTTATTTTGTGTTTTGTGATGTGCTTGAAAGATGAAACATAAATACTTCATTTTATCTCCTGGGAATCTTTGAAGATTAATTTCCTCTCTGCTCTTATTTTAATGGTCTTTCATGTTTAATTTTGAAAATTAAAAAGATAAGTATTATTTTAGAAAAATAAGTTTTTGCGTATGTGCTGGGCATTGAGGCAGAGTGAGCTGTGTAGGAATAACAAAGTTTGTGAGAGATATTATAAGGAGGATCAGAGAATAAAGAGCAAACAACAGACCTTTGAGAGGCTGAGAACTAATTTCATTTCAGTTGGGTTCTTTGACCTACAGAATAATCACTATGAGAGATCTTGTTTGAAAGACTTAGAGGCCCAGGGGAAGGACAGTCCCAGACCATCAGCTTCACTCAAGCATGAACCTCTCTCCCCTATACCGTATCTCAGGTTAGTTTTCCTTACTTGGATTTATGAGAGGACTTCCCTACCTACATTCCTCTTAACTGAACAGCAGGAGCGACAGACACCAGTGCAACAGGGTTTTTCTGTGTCTCTCTGTGCGGATAATTCTCTTTAGATGTCTAGAAGGGGACAAGACATATAGCAGGGCAGTAATAGGGGAAATTTTCCACTTTACCTGTGGTTGGGGAAATAGCCTAAAAAAGCTTGAAGTCCCTGAATGGGAGGAAAGTGATTAGTGACACTCGAAGGACATTCATATTATTAATAACCCTGTATTTCCACTCATGACTATATTTTCTTTTTTAATTTTCAAAGGACAGAATTTCTCCTTTAACAGGACTCTCTTGTTTGCATGGATACAGATTCAATAACCTTGTAATTCCTATCCGTTAGTTTACTCCCCTCTGGTTACAGAGCAAAGATTGCCAACCTCATTGTTTCAACATTTTTGGCTTTGTTGACATTTGCAATTTGTTGGAAATTAATCACTAGTCAGTCATAACTTATGTAGAGTACTAAGCATAGATCAGAATACTTCATAGGTAATCAATAAGAATGTGCCTGCACCCATGTGACCAATTCTGACCTCATCTTGGTTTTATAATGTTGGGTTCTTAATGATGCAATAATTTCCAATTAGCGTACCAGGCTGAGTTCAACCTCAGGGTAAAGACATAAAACTCATACTTTAAATTTTTTTTTAGCTTGTGATCATTAAATAAAAGCATTTTTAATTTCTTCTTGTTCACTTCTTGTGAGTGACAGCAATGTCATATTAAATCATTTCTCTAACTCTATAAAACAGAAAACAGATCATGCTTTGGTGTTTCTTGAGTGGGTTTGCTGCAACAATAAGATACTTCTAATCTCCCCATACCTGTGTGAATAGCGTTAGGACTGTTGTAACTGAAAAGATCCCAGGAAATGGCTTTCATTTCTTATGCAAGATGTAGCAACATCTATTAAATTTTTTAATTGTCCCTTTATGTAGCACTTATGCTGTCAGATTCAGGCCACATGTCGTTATGTGTTTCTACATTCAGATTTTTTTTTCTTATAAACAAGCTGCTACCACAGTTGTCCTTCTTAGAAAAAAATAAAGCCTTAGCTAAGAGAAAGTATTTGCGTGCTGAGGCCTCAACATCTGTTTTTAAATACAGACCGAACTTCTTATTTTGAAACTGAAATTGATGTTGACAGCTCATTCTTTTTTTTCCCCACTGATAGTGGATAAAGTGCTTGTCTTGTGGCACTAATTTTAGAGATCTAACTTTGTCTGAAATTAGTCAAACCAAAGAAAATAAACTTCAATGAGAGAAAGCATTGTTTGGTCCTCAGAGTTGGATACAGTTTGCACTGGTGACAGAGGCCACAGTCAAGTGTACCTCTGTGAGAGTTGACACATTGAAAAACAGAATGTCCAAATATAAATGAAAAATAGTAGCATTTATTGTGTTTGTAGTTGTTTGTTATTAGGAGATTTTTGCCAAGGACAAAAACATTTTCTTCTTGAAATGTTACCTCATTTTTTTAAACCCAATTTGACTATTTTTCCTTTGACATTTTCTCAAATTTTGACCTCTTTGAAATTAGTGGGTGAACAGAAAAATGATCACAGGTTTTTAGGGATCAGGAAAAAGAGCTATCAGCTCTTCCAAAGTATATCACCTATTTTCTTTAGAGTAAGAGGGAGATTTTCAGGTTTCTAAGAGTCATGCATGTTCAGCTCTAGTTTTCAGTTCAAGTTTGATTTCTAATTTTTTAAAATTAAGTATGTGCCTTAAAAATGTGCTGGATGCTGAATGGGACATAAGTACACTATTTGGTTTAATATAATTTAATTTCAACCAACATTTATTGAGTAGCTACTGAGAGGCAGTATCATCTCTTCATTTATATAGCTTAAAATCTTATTGTGGAATAAAGATTTCACAACTTTCTAAAGTACTAATATAATAAAGTATAATAAAGTGTCAAAACATATGAAAAAAACTATGGGAAATCACACTGTATATATCAGATTTTATACTTGGGGAAATTTTTTGTAGGAGTTGGGAATGCAGTCATATTCTGGAAAAAAAATTAATTGAATAAGGTAGAGGAAAAGAGACAATGTTCTCAAAAAAGTGTCAATAGGTGTGAATGAAGGGAAAATTAAGCAAAATATATTAACAAGACAATAAAAGAAATTATCCAGATGTTCACAGTTGATAAAAAAAATGAACAATAGATTAGAGAGGAATATGAATACAAAAGTTGCTGCTTCCACCCTTCATTGTGTTATAATTATTGCTCTAAACTTCATTCTGCCTTTTCAGGCTTAATTTTATTTTTATCAAATAAATTTAATAATTTAATAAAATATACACATGTACACATGTGTATATATATGTACAGACACATACAACTAAATAGTATTAATATTGTGTAAAGAGAAACAACAGAGGTAGAGTGCCTCTTTCATCCTTACCATACTAGCTTGCTCTTTCTAGAGTCAGCCACTTTCAATAATTTCAACTACTTCTTTTGATGTTTACATACATATTTCTAATCAACATGTATGTATTGTTATTATATATCTAGCTTAAACTCACCTACGGATTTTCTATTCTCAATCACAAATTTTATCACTATATAATTTAATGACTATAACAATGTGTTAGTCATTGTTTATCCAATTATTGTACTGTGATTATCTTTCCTCTCTTGTATGTTTTTCCTGGAGTTAATGTTTCCTCATTAAAAGAGATTCACTGGAGGATGAGGCCAAGGTGAAAGGATTGCTTGAGGCCAGGCAGGAGTTCTAGCTTGTAGTGCACTGTGAAAGCACCTATGAATAGCCACTGCATTCTGGCCTAGATAACAGAGTGAGGCTCTGTCTCTTTAAAAAAAAAAAAAAACAAAAAGAAACAAATACAATTCTGAATTTTCTTCCCATTCTCTCCAACAGCCTTTCAAAAACCAAATTTCTGCATAAACCTATTAGTGAACATTTCCCACCCAGAGAACTTCCCTCTTGAATTATTCAATTGGATTTGTTGCATTTCAGTCTTATTTAACTGCTTGGACTTCCCTTTACCTTTCCACTGTGTAGGATCTTGTTATCTGAATCCTAATTGTATCAATCAGGTTATGCTAACTGCGAAAATGAACTGCTAAATGTTTTTAGTGGCTTCATATATTATAGTGAAAGATTATGCCACACCTACTTCATACCTGGCTTGGGCCAGGGTGAGAGCTCAGCTACACAGTCATGTGGAGGCTGGCGCTTTCAACTGTGAGCTCCGCAGACATCTAGATTCCTTCACAGCATTTTCTGCATGTGCTGGGCAGCCAAAGAAAGAGAATGAGTGTGGAGAAAACAGAGAGAATTAAGGGTCAGACCTGGAAGTAGCACACTCCACTTCTTCTCACACCCATAAAACCTCAGAATTTTGGAAGTGCTGCTTCAGTTTAGCAGCTATTGTTCTAATATTGTTCTAGTATTGTTCTTAAGAACCCTGATGCATTTTGGATAGATAATCCTTTTTATAGGATATGTGTGTGTGGTGTGTATAAATAGGTATATCTTGAAGTCCATGCTTTAGTTTTTAAATATTGGTATTATAGATTTTACAATGATGGGCATTATTTAGTTTGGGATTTTGTTATTCATTGGAATAGATAATTAGAAAGCCTTTTGTACTTGAAAGTTCAATTGTTTCATTCAGAGAAATATTTTAAAATATATTTTAGCTGGGCATGGTGGTTTATGCCTGTAATCCCAGCACTTTGGGAGACCGAGGCAGGAGGATGACTTGAGGTCAGGAGTTCAAGACCAGTCTGAGCAAGATCCAGACCCTGTCTCTATCAAAAATAGAAAATTTAGCCAGGAGCAGTGGTGAGCTCCTATAGGCCCAGCTACTTGGGTGGCTGAGGTAGTAGGATCACTTGAACCCAGGAATTTGAGGTTGCAGTGAACTATGATGACTCCATTGCACTCCTCCAGGGTGACCAAGTGAGAATCTGTCTCCAAATATATATATATATATATATATATATATATTTAATTTTCTCCTACTTCACTTTTTTTTGTCTTGTATTCTGGAACTCCTATTAAAAAATGGATTAATCTTATAATTTTCTTGTTCTTTGTCTACTATTGTTCATAGTTCTCTTTCTATCTACCTAAAACTATTTTCTTGATATTATCAAGTAATTATTCTAAGAATATTTTATTTTGACTATATTATTCCACATTTGGCTTCCATTTTCTTCTCAGCTTGGTTGTTATTGGTTTATAGAAATACTACTGATTTTTGTACATTGATTTTGCATCCTGAAACTACTGAATTCATTTATCAAATCTAGAAGTCTTTTAGCAGAGTCTTTAGAGTTATCTAGGTATAAGATCATATCATTGGCAAACAGGGATAATTTGACTTCCTCTTTTCCAATTTGGATGCCTTTTATTTCTTCCTCTTGCCTGATTTCTCTGGCTAGGACTTCCAGTACTATGTTAAATAGAAGTGATGAAAGTGGGCATCCTTGTCTTATTCCAGTACTTGGGTAGAATGCTTTCAGTTTTTCCCCTTTCATTGCAATGCTGGAGTGGCTTTGTCATATATGGCTTTTATTATTTTGAGGCATGTTCCTTCTATTCCTAGTTTGTTCATGGTTTTTATCAGGAAGGGGTAGTGAAGTTTATTGAATGCTTTTTCTGAATCTATTGAGATGATTGTATGTTTTTAATTCTGTTTATGATATGATATTGGATTCAGCTTGCTAGTATTTTTTGAGGATTTTTGTAACTATGTTCATGAGCGATATTGGCATGTAGTTTTCTTATTTCTTGTCCTCATCTGGCTCTAGAATCAAAGTGAGGTGATACTGACTTCATAGAATGACTTAGGGAGGATTTCCTCTCCTTTTATTTTTTGAAACATTTTTAATAGGTTTGGCACCAGTTCTTCTTTATAAGTCTAATAGAATTCAGCATTAAATCTATCTAGTCTGTGGTTTTTGGTTATTGGGAGTTATTTTTATTACTACTTCAATCTCACTACTGATTATTGATTAGTTCAGGATTTCTATTTCTTATTGGTTCAATCTTGGGTGATTGTATGCATCCAGGAATTTATTCATTTCCTCTATGTTTTCCCGCTTTTGAGCATAGAGTTTTCGACAGTTGTCTCTGACAATTTTTTTATTTCTATGGTTTCAAATGTTAAAGCTCTTTTTTTTTTTCACTTCTGATTGTATTTATTTGTATCCTTACTTTCCTTTTCTTGGTTAGTCTAGCTAATGGTCTATCAATTATATCTTTTCAAAGAAACAACTTTTCATTTTTTTGATTCTTTGTATTTATTTTTTGTCTCAGTTTCATTTAGTTCTGCTCTGATCTTTGTTATTTATTTTCTTCTACTAGCTTAACATTTGGTTTGTTCTAATTTTTCTACTTCCTTGAGGTGAGACACTAGGTTGTTAATTTGTGATCTATTTTTTATTTGATGTAAGCATTTAAAGTTACAAACTTCCCTACCAGCACTGCTTTTGCTGTATCCCAGAGGTTTTAATATATTGTGTCTCCATTTTCATTCTTTTTACCTAATTTAAAAATATTTTCTTTGTATCCCTTTTCTTTTAAACTAAAAAATCTTTTGTTATAAACAATAACATATTATGTATTTATGTACTTAATTTATATATATATATGTAGAGATACCATGACTTTGTTATTGCTGTTCTTGCTACTGTTTTTAACAGTACACCTAATATTGGACAATTAGGGTATTTCATATATTATATATAAATGCACATATTTCTTATATATATGTTTTTATATATACCCAGAGACAGTCTGTTATATATGTGTGTTTGTATATCTTTTAGAATATCATATTACTTATAACAATATAAATATTGAAACATTTTAAGAATTTTTCTAGTCTGTTTTATCTTAGGGTATATGTTATTAAGTATATTATGTAAAATTGCTCTTTTGAAAATTAATTGAGTTGGAATACCTGTATTGTGAGATCACCAATTTGATATACAATTTCATTTTGATTTAATTTTAAGGTTTTTAAAATTTTACTATTTTATGCAAAATACTAAAACATAAAAACCATGAAATTAAAAAATAAATATTAAAATCAAAATATGGTTCCATAGTCAAAGCTACAAATAAAATATTTTTCAAGAATTTAGCTTCTGTGTCCATTCTGTTTTCTCCATCCCCTTTGCTAGTCATTTTGTTTGTTAGTTTTGCTTTACTTTTCTATTTTTTAAAATAAAATAAATATATAAACACTTGTGTTTCCTCCTATCTTAAGTTTCATATAATTCAAACTTCTTTTTTCTCTACTTTTCTAACTTAATGCATGCCAAAAATTACTCATAGCAGTATATTGTAGTTTTCTTTTTTCGTTGTGTCCTCATCTGGCTCTAGAATCAAGGTGAGGTAAAAATAACCTTCTTTCTTTTGATAGATATTTAGCACTTCCTTGTATGGTTACATCACAATTCATTCAAATAATTTAGAAGGAAGTAAAGATGGAAATGTGCTCCATCTGCCATCTTTATCTGAAGGTGTCACATTGACTTAAGCTTAGGTCATTTCTCTTTAGTAGCTCTCAGTTGTGTTAAGTTTGAAAATGCAATATCATTCCTAAGAATTATTATTTTAAATAGTAATAAAATAATTTAAAGTGACACTAAACCTAATCTGAATTAAAGGGTGAAAAAAATGAATGCCTTAATTTAGAGACTGATCTGAGCTAGGAGTATAAGAATAGAGACAATTGTACCAATATACTTAAATTATGACTTGATTAACATAGTAAAATGATCATAGGCTTTCTCTAGGTAGTGGGAATAAGGAAAAGAATAACACATATTTACTAATGTGCTTATAATATTTAAAGGAAAAAGAGTTGATCAGTTTGGTTAATTACTAATATATTCCATTAATGAAGTTTAATTCATGAATCAAATCGGCTAATTAAAACTGTAATTCTCAGATAGTATCCTTCAATATTTTTTAGTATAATTGGTCAATATTTGTAACATATATGGTAGACAAACTGGTGTTCTAATTTAAAATATCCTTTAAAATGAAAAACATTAGAACACTATGGTCATTCTTAATTCAGTGTTGCATCAAAAAATGCACATATATCTCATACTAAACTATTTGCTAAATAATGTAGATTGGTATTATAGGTTGTATTTAGAGTGATAACAAGAATAACATTACCAATTTTTTTCTCTTTCTTTCCAAAATTTAATATCACATGGCAGTTGTACATGTAAGCTAGGTTCACTGTGCACTAGTTACCAACTTGACTGAGTCCAGGGAGACAGAACACCAACACATACAACAAGTTACATGAAATGGATTTATTACTTACAGATGGACAGCAAGGATAACAGAATCCTAAGATTCATGATAAGTTGGTCCCCTAAAGTTTGGGAAAGCTGTCAAGGGTGGTTGAAGTCTTATTTGAAGGTGCCCCACTTGCACCATAGCTGGGAGACCCCAGAAAGTAGTCTGTCCTGAGTTTTATATCCTGGGAGCCACATGAAGTGCTAGGCTGGAACATTGAAGAATATCTTCTTTCTAGGGTGGACAAGAACAGGGCCCAGGCTGTTCTGGTCAGCCCCATCCTATCCCAAGGCATTGAATTCCCAGCCTATTCTATAGTTGTTCTTGAGAACTATAAGCAGAAAACAGGAGAAAACTGGTTTAATCCAGAACTACACAGAAAACTGTCATGTAGTACAAACCATTCTTCTTTCTCTTTCCACACATTTTTTATCTTCAGGTTAGACTGCTTCTAGCTTCATCCCTTTCTATATATACTCTTTCAAAAACCTCAGTTTCTGAGTCTTCTTGCTTTCGTGGGACCTTGTAAAGCATTAAATTTTCCAATTAGAAATATGTTTTTTATTTGTTTTATTGTTGCTGCAAGAAACACATCATTTGAATACTAGTGAGTAATTTTCTGCTTTATTAGAATCTAATGAGGAAAATATGTTAATATATAAAGGAAGATATTTATTTACTGAAAAGACAAAAAAAAACCTTGAAATCAATATTAACTTTACATAACGTAGACAAATGCATAATATCCTTAATATATAGTTGACTCCTATAAGTCAATAAATAGTGAACCAATAGGAAAATATGCAAAGAATATGAACAATTCATAATAGGAAAATTCAAATGACTCATAAGCATATGAAAAAGCACTCAACGTCATAAGTTACCAAAGAGATGAAAATTAAACATGAGATCCTGTTTTTCAGCAAAATATTAAAGTGATTAAAATGATAATAGTATCCTGTGTTAGTAAGAGTTTGAGGAAATGGAATTTTCTCTCATATATTGCTAATGTTATTGTATATTAGCAAGATAATGTTGTATTGATATTTATAAGAATGTTTCAAAAGCCTTTAAAATTTTTGCTCATCTTCAGCAAATAATTCTTTTAGTCAGAAAACATCTGAAGGAAATTATAATGAATGCCTAAAAGAAGAAATTAAAAGAAAGTTTATTATTCCCAACAATTAAAATGGCCCTCAATAATCCCAACTTCCTGGTATTCATGACCTCTGTGTATCCTTTCTACTTGAGTGTGAGCTGGACACAGTGACTTGCTTCTAATATTAGAATATAATCAAAGTGATGGTTTTTGCTTCTGAAATTAGGTTTTAAAAAATTGTGACTTTCTTCTTGCTCATACTTTTTCTCTGGCTATTCTCACTATTTGGCTCAGAAGAAGCAAGTTGCAATGTTTTGAATTTCTCTATGAGGAGGTCCATGTGTCAAGGAACTGAAAGTAGCTTCAAACCAATAGACAGTGAGGAACTGAAGCACTTAATCCAACACCTCACAGGAACTGAATCCTGCCAACAACCACTGAAATAGCCTGAAATTAAATCATGCCCCAACTGAAGCTAGAGAGGACTGTGGCCCTGGCTGACATCTCGATCTAAGTTTTGTGTGACATTTTGATCTGGAGAACCCAGCTCATCATATCTGGATTCCTAGTCCATATAAACTATGAGATAATAAATGTGGCTTGTCTTAAACTGCTAAATTCTGGTACAATTTTACATGTAGTTATAGATAACTAATAAATATGTAAAATGATCTTGCTATATAGATGGTGCTGACAGTAATATCAAGGCAAAGCACCATGCCAGTTTAGGTATAAATACATCCATGCACACACATAAACACATGCACTAAAAATGTCTAGGAGAACATCAATAAAGTAATTATTACCATTTTTTGAGCTGTGATAGCTGATTTTAAAATTATTTTCTTAAGTGAGTATTTTTGAACTTTTTAATAATGAATTTATTTTAATTCTGATGTATAAGGGAAAAAAGAAAGGAAAAAACATTGGTCAGTAGAACAAAACATTTCTAGAGTCTAGCTCAGCACTTTTTTACATAATTGGAAATCAATAAGTCTCAGGTGAAACTTTTTCTTGGATGAATTTAACACAAATTCCCAGAAGTTTCCCAAGACCAAAGAAGCTTCAGATATTCTCTTATAGTACTAATATTTACATTTACATCAGACACTGGTGTTTGCTTTATATTTTTACTTTAATTTTTGTCAACATGGAATAATGCACTAAAGGAACAATTATGTCTAAAACTAGGCAACATAACAGAACCAGCAGCTAACTCAGAGAGTACCTCATTGTGACTTACATTCTCATTGTTATCCTAACAGGAAAGTGATCTCTGAAAAAAACTGAAGCTAAAACTATGTGATGGAAGTCCATCAGAGTGAAGACATCACTAGGTCTCCTATGGAATGGTTGCTTGTCTGCTGTAGAAAGGGCATTTACTAAAGCTGATTAGTTTAATATGCCAAACCTTTTTCATGTTTTAGTTACATCCAGCTTCTCTAAAGGTCTATATTATGAATCATTTGGTGCACTGGAGACATGCTAGCTTCAGACTGAACAAGAGCCAACATACCCTGGAGTTGACAGTTAACTTAGACAATCCATCTTTTTAATATGTCTAATAATGAGATAGTCAGACATAATGAATTACACCATTTTATGTATTTGTGAAACTATAGACCGGTTTGACTGTGCATGACTTTCTTTCCTGTAGATTATTTTTTCTTGCCCTTATCCCTGGTGAATTTGAATGTGGTATGACTGGAAAATATTCTGTGAAAGCAAAGGACAAATCTTTGTGCATGCTGTTAAAATAGAAATAGCAAGAATTCTTTATTTTGATGCATTGGCTGAAAATTATTTACTTAATTATTGAGAATAAAGGATGTCAGTATAGTTTAGTGGTTAAATTTTCGGTCTTCAAAGTTAGGGGTTCTAGATTCACTTTTTATAATAGTCTTGACACTGACTATTTGTGAAAACTTTAAGTAGTGCATTTAAAACATTTAATACAGGAACTGGCACAGAATAACCACCCAATAGATGTCATGAAAGTGTGCACATTTTTACTTATTTATCTCTCAACATATTCTCTCATTGTTGCAGTTAATTCATTTAGCTCATTCATTAAATGTTTAATGCACACCCACCAAGTGCTTAGCATCAAGTCACAAGTTAAAATTACCTTTTTACACCTAGTCGTACCTACTTTCTAATTATATAGCTTAAGTTCTCTCTATAGATTATCATTTCTTAGTTCTGATTTCAATGTTTCTTTTTATGAGATGTATTTCTCAGTTGATTTGTTGGTGGAGGGTTCTTGGCTGTCATTTTGCATTCCAGCTATGTTCTCAGGGCATCAATTAAAGTTATATTGCCAAATTTCTTCCCTCCAGAAAAACACAAGCATTTAAAAATATATTTGCTATAATGTTTATGTGTCTCTGTGTTACTAAAGCATACTTATTGAAATTATTGCCAATAGTGATTTCTTTGGCACCTCAGCTTTTCTTTTAGATCTTCTCATGAAAAGTACTATATAAATTAGGGAAAAAACATAGAGATACCTGCCATTCCTCTTTTCTTTTTTAACCAAGAAAATATTCATTTTGGTACTGGGAAAACCCTGGAAATTCCATGTGGCTGCCATATGCACTGTATTTGTGCCAGGATATAATAAAATGCACCTCTCTTCAAGCATATACTTTAGATGCTATATCCGATTAGGCAGTGAGCAGAGGAGATAATTCTTTGAACATGTACTATCTCTTGTAAAGAGACTTTGTAAGAACTTTATTCTTTTGATCTAAGTCATGAATAAAACAGAGATCTGAGTCTGACATTGTCTTACATATGTGTAAATAATGGCTATTTTGCAAATCCATGCAAGCCTTTCTCTTTTTTTACATAAAACCGTCCAAAGTACTGCAATCTTGAGAAAGACAGAAAGGAAAGACCACCCTGGAGTATCTGTAAGGCTAAAAATATAGGACCAGGACTTGGGAGGAATCTCTAGAAGTCTTAGCTGCCTTCATGTATACAACCAGGAAGTTAGGGTTGTATGGAAAGAAAAGCACTGGATTAAGAGAATCTGGCAGTCAGTCTGCACTTTGTCAGTAACTTGCTCTGTCAGTTTTGCTATCTACTTAGGCTCTTTTACTTTATTTTCTTCACCTATAAAATAAAGAAGCAGGACAAGAAGATATAAAGTTTCACTCTGATCCTGTGCTCTGATTTCTCTCACTCCTGTGGTTTCTAAATCTATAATGTATGTCTTCATTTTTGTTTTGCAACAAGACGATGATTAGATTCATGATTTGATAAACCCTTCCCATAATCAGGCAGCTTCTCTGGACCTCAGTTCTCCTCAAAGGCTCTAGTTATTGCTGAAACTGTCTCACAGTTTGACTCAGATTTTTCAAAAAGTTTCTTTTTGGTATCCTTCTGAGTTTTATTTTTTTTTCTCTCTTAGCACCTCTTTGCAGTTATGGAAACTCCACCTGGATGTTTTCCTGTCCATCAGGTTACCTCAAGATGTTCTTGAAGACTTATTGAAGACCAACTTCTTAGGCTTTTATTGCTCAGGTATACCATCTCCCTAGCACTCCCAGCGGACTGGTGTGTGAGTCTATGTCAACAGTGACTGTAAAAAATCACTTGATCATATTGAAACTTTTATTTCATCTTTTAAATCAAGATAATAAAGACCTTTTTTTTCCTATAGAGATGCTGTGAGCACCAGATGAAAAAAATCTATCAAATTTTAAGTAGTAGAATGTTCTCCAATATCTGGGGAAAATAGCTAGCTCTATGAACTGTCATGGTGTCTGATAGTAATTATAGACATTTCTCTTTGAAAGTGGCTAAACCAAAATCTCTGTAAATAGCTTCTAATACCTATTGATGGTGAGTGCAAATGTCACATTTTGTTAGGTGCATCACTAGGCTGGGATGCATAGATCTTAGTGAGGTTAGTAGGTGTGGTGATTCTTAATCACTCACAAGAAGATCAATGTGCTAGTCATTCTGATTTTGAAACCAACAGTCTGTGCTACAATCAACTAATAAATATTGTAAATGCCACAGAAATTTTGTCCAGTGTTTCTAGTGTATGAAAGCATGAAGAAGAATCTCCTAGCAACTTAAAAAAAAATAAAGTCATATTTGATCTTACAAAGAAGTAGTCTATTTCCGGGTGTTTTAGCTTAGAGGATTTTTATAGACTCTGAGGTAGCATGAATGTAGGTTCATAGGGTTTCAAAAATACAAATTTTGAGAGATTTTTTACCCTATTAGAGTCCATTAGAGAACAATATTTTTTTTCAATAGAAGAAACAGACTACAGAATCATCTTGATTTTTAAACTCCTATCTTCTCTTTTCATTGGAACATATTTCACAAATTAAATAGCTTGTCTTGATATACCAACTGTGTATTATAGTCAGTAAGACAAAAATAGGAATTCTTAGGAGATATAGTCTAAGGAAGGAATGTCTCTAGTGAACATGTGTTAAAAATGTGTGTGTGTGTCCCTACGTTTTTCTTTCTTTTATTTAAATGGTGCTTACATGAACATGCAAAATCTTTGAGTTAGAACAATGTTTTCTTTTCTGATCCACACCATTTATTGCTCAGAATTGTGACAATACTTACCATTCAGATTGTTAATTCTAAGTGTTAATCTCTCATTGGCTATGCAAGGAAATCTATACTAAAAGAACTTAACTTTCAGGAAGCACAAAATTAAAATATTTTAGTTTTATGTTTATTTTTTCTGTATATATATGTACTTATTTTTCTATATCTCAATTAGAAATATAGATTTTATTTTTATGCTTCTATTATATATCTAGTATACTGCAATACATATTGTGAAATGAATGGAAAAATGAGTGAATGAATAAATAACTTTTTCAAACATATAAAATCACAAACATGCAAATAAATCAATGATTAAATAATAAAACAAGTCTTACTCCTTATGTCATATGCTTTTGGATTTAATAACTTTCCCATGATACTTGCCTTTGCCTTGGGATGATTTAGTGGGTCTAGTATAGACTTCAGAATCAGCAACCACAAAATTAAATCCAAGTTTCATTATATTATATTATGTAATCTTATTTATATCCCAGTTCTATTTTTCCATCTGTAAATGGGATAATTCTGAGTGTCCATGTTTCTCAGAGATAAATGAAATTATGATCCTCTAGCTATATACAGAAGACAAAGCTCAATAAATACATATTTTTAATTACTTCAAGTGCCATGACATCTAAAAGAAGCAAAGGCCCTCAAAGGAAGCCAAGAAAATAAATACTCAACTTATATTTGGATTTTATTTCAAGGCATAGCAATTGAAAAAGGGGGTTGGATAGGAGAATGTACAGTCCCACCCCAACAGCAGTGCTCAGACTCTACGTAACACCATTAAGAACAAACCCCAGAGACTTACTTCTAACTTTTCCACAGCTATTTCTCCCTAAGCTCACATGGAGATAGGAGAATAAGCATTCTCTTATTCACCAAGCATAACTGTGTAGGAACATATATTCCTCCTATGTTTAGTTGGTTTTATGTCCCTTAAATTAAACACATCATTATTTAGTTATGAAACTTCAAATACTAATTAATACAGAGAAACTGATGGCTAATAATAAAATAAACACACATTAGAATATGATATCCTTATAAAGTTATTATAGTAGTAAACACTTTTTTTTCTCTCTGACCTCCCTCTAAGCTGGTAAGGAAGATATAAGCCTCAGCCCTTCTCTTTAATCTCCTTAAGTTTGGACTTACTATCCCAGATCTCCATTCTGATGCATCTTTTAATGAATACTTGTAGATTCTTCCTTTCAGGACTGAACTTCTTTCCAGCCTAAAGATTCAGGCAATAGAGAGTCATTTCTGTTAGTTGAGGTGGTCACTTGCATGTCTGAGGCCATTAGAATGGTGGTCTATTTTATGGCATACTCAGTTCAGAAATGGACCTTTTGTGCATTTCCTCATGGATACTCTAATTTTCTTTGTTGATAATTAGGATTGACTTGATTTATCACTATGCGATATTTTTTCATGCGGAAGAAAAACCCAAGCTATCCCCCCCAAAAGTGAAATAAGAATAACAATAATAACTAGTTTTAAAAACTGCAAAATTATCTGTATAAAGTGGTTAAACATAATTGAGTTTACAACTTATATGGATAGAGAAGAAATTATTTAACTTGTCACTAGAGTAACTAGTTGACTATTAAGAAGAGAAAACTTATATTCTGATTCTAGAAATCCCATCTAACTATCACACTAGAAGTAAATATTATTATATAATTTGTTTTATAATTGTATCTCTGTTTCATTAGCTAAAAAAATCAAGTAAGGAATATTTTTACAGTATTTTAAAAATTCTTCTTCTTCTTCTTTTTTTTTTTTTTTTAGTTTTCATCCCTACTGACATTATACTTGTTTATTTATATCATGCAAATCAAGAGAAGCCAGTGTGCTTCCAAGTCTTTCATCACAATATGCAATTACCTTTCCAGGCAATTTGTATCTCATAAGCTTCTTCTATGGAGAAATTCTGGAACTTTGACAATTTCCATGATTTTAATATTTTAAAGCTGAAATAGAATTTATGGTGGTTGATGAATAATACTGTTGGTAATTGGAGGTTTGGGGGACCATAGGGCTCTTTATATGGACCTTTCTACTTTTAGCATGATGTGTCCACAAACAATCTTTCTGTCTTGCAAGTATCTTTATCCAGTGAGATAGTTTGCATAATTGTAAATAATTCGAATTTCAAAAGCAAAGTTCCAAAGCTACTGTTTTACAGTGATTATTGAAAGAACATTTGGGCACAGCATATTCTGGTAAATTCATGCTTACATGGTTCTCTGTCTTTGTTTTGTCTTTTTTTAAATGGCATTATCTCATTGTTAATTATAACTACTGTACTTTAAACTCTTATCACTCTGGGTATTGTTATCTATGTACCATTTCTCACTATTGCTGTAATTCCTAAGGAGAATCTGCCAAAAAAAAAAAAATGCTCATTTGGGCAGAAGCCATCAGAGCACAAAGCTGAAATAATATTGCATAAGGTAATTAAAAATAAATAAGATAATGCCTTCCAGTGTTACAGCAGAACTTTACATATTACCATAAACATTTCTGTATTTCTCATTGGAGTATAATAATAAAGGGCAGATTCTGGTTTTGTGCAATGGACTGGTGCTTAACACTTCTTGTATCATATACTGCTTCTGCCATCAATTACTCTATCTGAAGTTGTCATTTACTCTTTTTATATTCTCTTTAAATAGATTCTCTTTAAGTAGCATCACAATATTATTAAGGATAGGGAAATCACTTGAGATTTTAAGAAGAAGAATAAGCAGCAAGTTCTAAGTCTCTTAATTTTCTCACACTTGTAAACTTTCTTTTTATGTGCTTTATGCTGTAAACACCTTGGGAAACTACCTTTTCCACACAAAATGATTTCTTATCTCACTCAGAGACTTCATGTGTGGTCAGATAAAAGGAGTGAACTAATGCTTTGAAGTCAGAGGACATAACCTAGTACCACACTGATGAGTTCAAATGCAATACACGCTTTCCATTATCTTTTAAGTGAAGAGGCCAAGCAGATTCTCTTGATGAAATAGGCTCTCATCAGCAATTAGACATTCACTCCAACTTCATCTCTCTTACTATGCTCCCTAGTTTTCTGTTAGAATATTTTGCAATAGAGTTATAATAGCTGAAAGCAAACTGGGGCTCATTAGACCAGAAAGTGTACTAAAATAGTTTTGCCCTTCTCAAAGATTTGTTTCTAAAGAACTCTCCCCAGGCTTCAATAAATTTCCCATCAGTAAACCACTAAACATTTCAGGCTCTCCTAATAGAATGTCTCTTTACTCTTAAGGAGCAGTGACTTGGCCATAGAGGATGAGTGTGTGTGTAATGTTTGTGATTGTGTTAGGGTTAGGCATGGAATACCTAGGTCATACATTTAATTATTCAAATTACCTACTTCTAGGCTCTTCCAGAAGATTGGACTCCATCCATGAAAATGAGGAGTGCCTCAAGGCCCTATCACATAAATAAATCATGTATCAAAGTGTAGTTTATTTCAAAACATAGATGATTCTAAATGAAAAACATACTGACAAGAAAAATTTCTTGTGAGAATGTGAAAGAAGGGGGAAAAAGTTGCAGACATCCAGGAAATACCATCACTAACATAAAATAAGTATCTATTTTTCTCTCTAAAAAAATCCCAATTCTCTCATTGCCTGTAGCTCCATATAATACTATTAGTCATTGCAGGAAGTTTTTAATAAACCTTTTCTTAACAGATCTTGTCTGTCATTCTATGTATCTGCTTGCCTCAATGTTTTTTGCCCTTTCCTTCACATTCCAGTAAACTTTTAAATTTTTTTTTACATTCTGACATGTTTGAATAGGACCTTACTTTCAATTGAATCTTAAGCAGGAGTTTCTAGTTCTTCAGCCTTGGCATTTGGCCCACAAGGAATATTTCCCCGAGGGCTGGTGCTTTTACTGAATGAGACGGGAGGAGGATTTCTTCTATAAGCCATCTTTTTCTCTGAGTAGTTCTACTAGGGCAATTTGCCCATTCTTTTAGTCTACAGAGAGTGAGTTTGGGTGGCTGCCACTTACGGTTTCTCCCAAAGAGCCATTTTCCCAGAGGGAGCTGAGCCTGGGAAAGAAGCAAGAACAGGATTCCCTTTAGTTTCTAAGTTATGAGTTTTTTCTTTTTTTAAGGAAGAAACACTGCCAACCTGCCACCTTTTTCCTGCCTTCTATTCTCATTTTAAAACACTTCTAAATATAGTAGAAGATCCCATCCTTTGGCAAAGTAAAATATAGGGACTTTTCTAATTACATTAGAAATAAGGTAATGTTGATTTGATGATCTGTACTGTTACTGTAAAATAATAACCATTTCCTGTCTAAAATCCCACCTGGCACAGGTTTGCAGCTCTAAATAACAAATAGGGATTAGGAAGCTAGACATGGGTGAGCATTAGTAATTCAGAGTGCCAATTAATTACTTTCTTTGCCTCTTCACTTTCTGTAACTCTGAATAACTTGAAAGTTCCATGAAATTTTAGGTTTTATAAATAATATATACAGACAATACATATTTGAAGCCAGATTCTTCCACCTTTGCCTTCAAATTCCATTCCTTCCTGATATGCCTTGTTAGGCGTTTAGGATATTTTTTTCTATACATTTTCAATGCATATGAGCACACATACACAAACATATAGAAAAATTTTAAAGCTATTGATATCATACTATTAATTAAAACTAATTAAAACATACTATTTAAACATGGTTATGACTTGATTTTTTTGCCTAATTCTATTTTGAGCATTAAAAAAATACTTATAAGTCCCTCATTATTTTTAGTGCATTCAGGCAAGGAATATAGTGAAGTTTCAATTCCCTTTGCTTTGTAAACATTATAGCAACTTCCACTGCCTTTTCCCATTAATTAAATTTACCGATTTTTAAAAATAATTTTAATCATTTCCTATAGATTACAAAAATTTGTCAGAAATTCTTTTAAAAAGTTATTATTTTCTACCAAATTAGACCTAAAGATAGTTTTTACATAATTTCTTCACTACATGGTTTGTTATAAAAAAGAAGAAAATAAAAATATGTAACTTTTGAATGATTTCCCTAATCAGATATTTCTATAAGTTAGGTTAATATTATGAGAAACCTTTAGGGAGGTCCAAATAACTTGAAGTGGCAACTAATCTGCATTCTTCATGTGAAAGTGTTCTTGTTACATAAACATAGAAGCATTAAGAAATGTCTATCAATAATCCATGAAATATATTTCTTTAATTTATTCTTTTTTACATTTAGTAATACTTTTCCCATATAAACATAAGTAGATTATTCATTCAATAAATATTTATTAAGTTCCTAAAGATGTTTAGGCATATTGCTAGATGTAGGGAAGCAAAATCATTAAATTCCATTCTTAATTTCACAGTATAATGGAGAGAAAAATATATGAAAATTAATTTTTAAAGTTATACATGTGAAGCTCTAAAGATACCCTAAGAAATTCTGGTTCTGGGAAATTTAGAACTTAGACTGGGAGATGCCATAAAATTTATAGAGAATTTGGTAAATTTTAGAGTTATGATTAATAATTGGCACAAAATGTGTGAGAAATTCTTGACACAAGGTGGCAAGGTTTGTTATCATGGGAACTTCAGAAATTGGAGAGACATACTTAGATGTGTAGAATAGTAGATGTACAGGATCCAATATAGGAGATGGACAAAGGGGGATCTTTCTAATAAAATAAAATGTGGCCTCATTGATCTGGGAGAGATCATCATTAGCCTTTTTTTTTTTCCAACAGGGCAGGATAGAAGGAGTACCAATCTATGGTGACCTCAGAACAGAGATACATCCAGACAGCCCTGGAATTGGAATCTGTTTTGAGTGGGGAGCAATCACATCAACAGCTACAATTTCAGTCCTAATTTTTGGGTTGTGAACTGCCGTCACTCCATGGATTGAGCAAATATCACAGAGAGAATTTTCTTCTGGTAATACCAGAAATGTGAGGGAGGGAACAGCTGACACTAGGGGATGGAATGCAGAGAATAAGAAGATTAAAACTAGTGGTACTGAACCTGTACTCACCTGGAAAGACACAAACTAAGATCCAGACTTTCACCAATACCTTTCCTCCCAGAAGAAGATAGACAAGTAATAGACAAGTAACTTGAGATCACAAAAGGAAGATGTGAAGACATAACAAGGTAACTCTACTCATCTTGGAGCACATGGAAAAAGAAAAGAAAGAATGAAAGAGAAAAAGGAAGAAAGAAAAGAGAGGGAGGAAGGGAAGGAGGGAGGGAGGAAGGGAAGGAGGGAGGGAGGAAGGGAAGGAGAGAGGGAGGAAGGGAAAGAGGGAGGGAGGAAGGAAGGAAAGAAGGAAGGAAGGGAGGGAGGGAGGGAGGAAGGGAGGAAGGAAGGAAGGAAGGAAGGAAGGAAGGAAGGAAGGAAGGAAAGAAGAATTAGCCAAGATGGTGGATTAGAATCAGCCTGTACAATGCTGCTCTCACGGAGAGGATCAAAGGTGGCAAATAGTTATCCACCTTTGGATTGATTATCTAAGCGAGAGCACTGGGAAACGGAGAGGAGGTGAGAGTGAAGTTATGAAGATAGCAGTGGGAAGAGCTGCTCAGCAGGTAATTAAGGAAGGTTCCCATGTGTGGGAAAGGGACAAAGGAGAGAATCACTAGCTTCATGCTTCTCCTGAGGATATTGCAACTGGAGTGGCAGGGGGGGCCTTCCACTGCAGATAGCCTCCAGACTGCTACAGAGACCTGACTGGAGACTGTGCAGCTACATTGCTTCAGAGAGAAGGGACAGCAGACTTGCAAGCCCTGGGCACTGTGGCTGGACCGTTGTAATATTCCAACCCAGGATGCTACTTTTGTTGAAGGGTTACATTTGTGACTACTGCCTCCTCCTTGCCCCTGACAGACAAGGAGGCAGCAGAAAATCCTTGCACTTCTGTGCACCTTGTGGGCAGGTGACATGCACCCCCACCACAGTCACTGCTGCAGGCCCTGAACAGTGTAGGAGAACATGGGCCTGGCATCCATTGCTGTGGCCTGGGCAATCCTGTTCAACGACACCTCCCATGAGACCTGGATGGAACACATGCCCGTAACCCTTGGTGCCCACTATCCATGGTTGGGGCAACTGGACTGCTGCTGGTGGCACCATCTGAGAGGCCCTGAGTGTGATGAAAGTCAGTGAAGCTCCCACCTTTGGATCTAGGCCAACTGCACAATGTGGACTGATGCTATCCTGCACAGTCACCCTGGGCACCACACCCTGCATGCACCATGCCCTTCTGATGCCCTGGCCCATGTGTGCTAGTGCCACTCCTTGTAGACCTGCTCCATTCTGCATGGGTGCCCTGCAGGTTCACTCTGTACCAGAGTCCCACTCCACTCTATGCATTAGCTGTGACCTGCTGGCTTTCTCCATACCAGGTTCTCACTCTGCTCCATGTGCCATGGGTCTCCTCCTCCCTACAGAACTGCTACAACCTGCACACCATCTACACAGCCCTGCGTCCACCTTGCCCAACTCATGCAGCTGGCACCTTGGCACCAAGGCCTTCACACATGTGTGCCATGCTCAGCAGACCTCCTCCATCCTGTACACACACCCTGTCAGGTTGGGTGAAAATCCTTGGCCCTTGGTATGCTTTTTGTCAAAAAATGACAAGACATACTGAAAGAATGGTGAGCAAGAAGCAAAGTTTATTGAGCAAAAGCAGAGTATATTCGACACAGAGAGTGAAGGGGTCCCTGTCATCATGGGTGGCCCCGATTGCCTATCGGGATTTCACTTTTATATTATCAGTGCTAGCTCTCCCTGGCTGACGTATTTGCAATGTAAGTTTGATGGATAGTTACAAGTTACATAATATTGGCCCTGCTGGATATGTGGACTACCCATAACCCTCCCTGAGTGCCCACTGAGGTGGGGGACAAACCAGAATGCAGATTCATTGTAATGACATGTTGATGTTCATTAGGTTACTTGAGGTAACTCTTTGACTCTGACTGTACCTGGCTGTTTCTTTTCTTGTCCAGGACTTTCCTAGAGGTTTTCTTCTGGCTTTAACCTCTATTCTTTTTTTTTTTT
>VBSM01000272.1:66403574-66418140 GCA_008086735.1 Cheirogaleus medius
AATAGTGAATTGTGCTGCCATAAACATTCGGGTGAAGATGTCTTTATAATAGAAAGTCTTATGCTTTTTGGGGTAGATGCCTAATAATGCTATTGCTGGGTCAAATGGCATTTCTATTTTTAGCCCTTTGAGATAGCTCCAAATAACCTCTATTCTTATTGGTTAGTTAGCATTTGTTAGCCACTCCCATTTAATTTTGTTTCCTCAAGTCCCCTGTGGCCCCAAAAGTGCCCTACTTAACTGCCTAACAAGCCAACCCCACCTTGTTTGTGCACCTGGAACCAGGAGCTGGGCCTGCCACAGTGGCCCAGTGGTAACCACAGGGGAATAAGGGAAATGCAGTAGAGCAGCGGCATTAAAAGCTCATAGTGCAACTGCCCCTCTCCTGCCTGGTTAAACTTTCAGAGTAGGACCCAAGCATGCCATCCAGGGATCCATTCTATCTTCATTGAGAAAAACAGGCCCCAGCAGAGGAGAACAGGTGTACTATATCTGCTATTGGTTTTGAACTGAAAGAAGAGGATCGAGAGGAGAAGGAACCAGCATAAAAATTCCAAAAATATGAAAAATCTGGTTGTCTCAACATCCCCCAAAGATTATAATAAATAGTTCTCCAGTGATGAACTCCAACCAAAAGAAAGCTTTGAGGCTTTCTTTCTTTCTTTTTGAGGTCAAAGATAAAAAAATACATGTCTTCCTATTTGGACATAACGTAAATTTAGAAGACTTAAATATTACATTGATTTGAGTGACAATGTTATGTTTACTGCCAACTGGATTGTTAATTTAACTGTGAAAAAAAGATTATAAAAATAGATTTAAAAATAATCTAATCTATGAGTGAGAGCATGTTTGGACTGGTCAGTAACTTTAATAAAAAAGTCTGTCGAAGAATCGCTGTTTCTAACACTAGCAAAGATTCACATATTTTTATTGGCAGATAGATGTTTTCCTACTTTGGGCATAATTTTGGTATGCATAATGAACACATTGTATATAAAATAGATATTGAAGTATGAGGAATAAATGATTATTAAATGCCTAAAGGTGAAGAGGCAGCAAATAATATATTCCTAAAACAGGAGAGAAGAATGTATATGCAATGGGAAAAGCACTAGAGTGTCAGTTGAAATATCTGGATTAAAGAGGTAATGTAATATTATACAGTGTGCAATGATTTTGAAGGCATATACCTTTGAAAGCTGGGCATAGCATATAGAAGCTATGTAAGGTTAGGAAAAGTCAACTGGAGACTGAATCTCTGTTTGCTTGTCTGCAAAATGGTGACACTATTGCCAAACCGATAATGTAGATGGTGCTTTAAAAATGGGTGTTTATTGTTGTTATTGCACTTTTTTTTTTCTCAGTTTCTCAACTCCTCAGTAGATTATAGAGGTTTGAATGTGTGGAGATACTAAACGAAGCCATAGAAAGTTAAGGAAGTTGTTTTCTTCAGCAGGCTGGAAGTGATTAGAAGTAAACCAAAAGTGAGCAATGAAATACCAAGCAGAGACTGAGGTACACTGCACAAAATAAATTTAAATTAGAGAATTGAACTAAGGAAAATATTAAAGGAGGAGCTGTAGGTAAACTGAAATGCAGAGGAAATGAAGTTAGGCAAAATTTGTACCAAGAAAGAAAAGGAATTATGGAGTGAATGTATGAATAATGGAAAGTAGACTGTCCAGTGAAACAGTAAATAGCAAAAGATAATTTTAATATAATCCTATTTGTTGAATTTAATGTGACAAGTTGAAATTTTCATTGTCAACTCCAGCTGGAGTTACTATGTGTGTTTTGCCCTAAGGTCAGTGTTGCTGTATCAGATATTTAGTTAGCTCCCTATTCACTTGTTCATTTGTTTATTCATTTATTCTATAAATATGGTCTGAGTACCTACCTTGTGTTAGGTGTTATAGCTTTAAACAAAATAGATAATAATCCTTGGCCTCATAGCAGGTGTCAGGCAACAAACCTAATAAATGTGTAAATAATTTATGTGTGTTGGAAGGAGATCAGGTCTTTGAAGAAGAAGAAATCAAGGGTGTTATCAAAGTGATTGCAACTGTAAATCAGTTGGGCAAGGTTGTCCTCATTGAGAAAGTAAGTAAAATAAAGTATTAAAGTTGATGAAGGAGTGAATCATGCACAAATATACAGATGGATTCCAGGAAAAGAGATTAAGAAAATGAGTAGAATGATATAAGGTCAGAGAAATATTAGGTCACTGAATAGTGCAGTACCTTGGAGTCCATTGTAAGGATTTTGCCTTTCATTTTGAGTGAGAAAAGAAAACATTTAAGGACTTTGTGCAGAGGAGAGCATGATATGATCAATATTTTTGAAAGAGTACTTTGCCTGCTATGTTGCAAACAGATTCCAGATGGGTAAAATGATAGAAACAGGGAGACCACTTAAGAAACTATTGCAATAATCCAGGAAAGAGATGATGTCGTTTGACCCAAAGTGATAGCAGTAAGGTGCTTATAAGGGATCAGAATATGAATACATAGTGAATGTAAAAACCACAGGGTTTCTTGACAGATTTGATGTGGTGTGTGAGAGAATGAGATGAATCAATGATGAGTCTTTGGTCTTTTGGCCTGAGCAGCTAGAAGGATGGAATTGATTTTCAATGAGATGTGAAAGACTACAGATAAAACAAATTTGAGTATTATATCAGGAATTCTGCTTGAAAATATTAAATTTGAGATAAAATTTGAGATCCTCTTTAAATATCCAGTGGAGATATTGAGTTGGCAGTTGAATATACAAGCGAGAAGTTAGAACAGTGGACTAGGATGGAGAAATAAATTTGGGTACTGTAAGTGCAAATAATATCAACCAAGGAGTATGTGTAAATAGAGAAGAGATAGTAGAACTGAGCTATGGGGCACTTTAATATTAAGAGGTTAGGGAGGAAAGTAAGCACCAGCCAACACAATAGGAAGGGATATTAGTGAAGTAAATGGAAAATAAAAACCAAAAAGATAAGCTGTTTGTATTCCAAGTAAAAAATGAGTTTCCAGCAGTACAGAGTGCTAAATATCAAGGGTGCTAAATATAAGTTATAGGGTATGTAAGAAGAAAACTGAGAATTGATCAGTAGATTTAATAAATTGGTGGTCACTGATGATCTCCACAATGGCAGTTTCAGTGGAGGTTAAAGTCGGTTGTAGTGGCACTGCAATTTTTAAAATTGGGTCTGTCTCCTTCTTTTTAGAGAGTTGGACAAATTCTAAATAAGTTAGGGGAAAGGCTACTGTGAGAGACACTTGTGTTTTCCTTTGAAAGAAGTTAGTTTTAAAGGGATGGCATTTGGCTTTCATTCAGAATCCCTGACCACAGTTGAAATAAATAACTATTACAACCATAGGTTTTTTAAGAAAATATGTAAATATGATACTTCAGAAAAAACAAAATCTATTTATTACTATGAGAGTTTTGTTTGTTTGTTTTTTGCCTCGATCTCCAATGGAATCCTCTTAGTGACTTAAAGAAGATCCTTGGTGAAATAAGCACAAAAGCTGCCACTGCTAAATAAAAAGTTATGCAAATATAGGTAAAGCAGCCTCTTTGGCTATTTTGTACTTAGCTTAATTTAAAGTGGTAAAGTAGGTAATACTGGAAACAGCATACAAAGGAAAATTGGTGGAAAACAATGGGTTTCTCCTTAAGGCATAGAAATCCATGTAGGTATATACTGATTACTATAAAGTAATCTACTTGACTACTATCAATTTTTTATTAGTTTTTTATGAGAAGTGGGATAGAAGAGGGTGCTTATTTTAGAGAAAAGGAGATCCAAGACTCCATCTAATTACATCAATCTACTAAGGAGCTAGAACTTCTAGGATATTGGCCAAAAAGTACAGAATTTCAAAAAAGCTAATCCCAAGGAAAATTATCAGAGCACATTGCTATGGAAGCCTAAGGTTTTAACTGAGTCATACTTAAGCTTCAATTTCCAGCGACAGAACTCAGTAAATGTCCTTGTTTTATTTATTATATTTTATTTTATTTTATTTTATTTATTCTTGAGACAGAGTCTCACTCTGTTACCCAGGCTAGAGTGCCATGGCGTCAGCCTAGCTCACAGCAACCTCAAACTCCTGGGCTCATGCAATCCTTCTGCCTCAGCCTCCTGAGTAGCTGGGACTACAGGCACAAGCCACCATGCTCGGCTAATTTTTTCTATATATGTTTTTAGTTGTCCAGTTAATTTCTTTGTACTTTTAGTAGAGATGGGGTCTTGCTCTTTCTCAGGCTGGTTTCGAACTCCTGACCTTGAGCAATCCGCCCGCCTTAGCCTCCCAGAGTGTTAGGATTACAGGCGTGAGCCACCATGCCAGGCAATAAATGTCCTTGTTTATGAACATCCATATCAATCTTACTATTTCTTAGGACCTTTAATGGGAGTTGAGAATGATGGGGAGTCTAGAGGTAATTTTAACAGTTCTCAGTGTTTAACAAATGTGTACAAAACAAGAAAAATGTATTACTATTGAGTACTTATAGTTCAAAGGTAGCCCCATTCTTTTTTCATTTACCATCCTATCACTTTCCATCATTCTAATTCTTTCCCCCTCCCTGAACTAATTTTTCTCCCTAGGGTTCACCCAATCACCGAATTGCTACATTTTTTAGCACTCTTCTTCCTCCTGAAATCCCAAAAGACTCATAATCACTCCCTTCTGTTTTCCCACATACCTAAATACTAAGGGTCCATTGTAATTCTCCAATTGTAGAAAGGCACAAATACTCTGTTAATGCATGGTCTATTCCTATAAGACCAATCAGGGAGTTGATGTCTTAAGTTTTTGTTTTTTATTGTTTTGAGTACCCACCCCCATCCCCTTGTACTAGAAGTTTGACAGACTGAGTTAGCTGGTTGAGTACAAGAGTAACTAAAGACATAATAGGTTTTATGCTAATGATATGCTACTAAAAAATTGGGAATAGACAACATTTTGGTAAATTCAATAACATTTTCCATTAACATATTGTTAAGATTTTGGCCTCATTAGAATGACTATGTTATTTTGGTAATAAAATATTTACTAATGTGATTTGCTCACAAAATATCTAAAATGGCATTCAATTCACTGAATCATAGAAATTTAGTGTTGTAAGTGACTTTAGATGTCGTCTAATTCAATGCAGTTCCTTTCACTGTTAAGGAAAAATAAGAATCATGGGTGTAAATGACGTATTGAAGATTACTTAAGCGGCCGTGATATCTCTCAATAACTGATTTCATACTTTCTCCGGTGCTTTATGTATTCTCCTTCTTGCCAAGGCATGTAGAAATAAATATACTATACCTCTCTGGAGGAATAATCAACATTTTAAAACAATTCATTTCATTATAATAATTTTGAATCATTTTTCTTCTTGGACATATGCTTTTCATGGACATCTTTTTAGGCATTGTTGTTGTGACACTCTTATGTTAGGGAGGAAGTGCTGAGCACTTACAAGACAATAAGGATGCTCTGTTTCTTTTAGCCAGTGTGTAATATGGAGGCTAAATTGACTTAGCAAAACTTCTTTAGTTTCAGCAAAGGGGTTTCTTTTTTTCCTCTATGCCTGCTTGGATTACAAGCGAATCCTTGAAGCATCTGTTTTCACTAAATTTGACAGCCAGGAAGGAAGGTTCACAATTCAGCAGCTGTTATTTGTTTTTTTCTTTTACTGAGATGATCAGCAAGACCACAGGGTCTAGAGATTTGTTTGATTACTCAGCAGGACAGTCGAAGCTAAAGCAGAAAGATGATAGAAAGCATAAAAAGAAAGAGGAAGGCATGACATGAGCAAACATAAAAAATACATGGCTTGATAAGCAGGAGCCAAAAACAAAGTTTACTCTAAGGACATGGTGACCAGAGGGAAGATTACTGATGCAAAATTGCCAAAGTCAAGAATTGATTCAAGGGCATATAGTAATGTATACTGTATAAAAGCTGAGTCACAGACACCATTATTTCCAAAGCAGATTTCATATTATTGAACACGACACTGACAAACATTACTGTGAAACTCATAATGACCTCTCCATAATGCCCTCTTTTTTAAACAAGTTGAGAAGTACAAGAATGTTTGTTTCAAGAGAGAATATTTGCTTCTTGGCTCAAAAAGTGATTAAGGGGACACGTTTGAAACCAGGGTGTAACAAACCAATCCAGAGGCAGTGAGTGAAGGTGCAGAGTAGAGCTGAGCAGAAGACTTAGCAAAGATACAAAGAAAGGCAGGATGTCAAAGTCAGTATCAGAAAACTAAAAGCAAATGAATACACTAGCAAAAATACAACCCAAAGCCAATCAGCTGTACCAGAGGAAAGCATATGCATAACTCTCAGTACAGTGGTAGGAACTAATTGCCTATTCCTCTGGAGAAGAGAGCCCAGAGCGTGGAATCACAAAATTTGCTTTTGTGCAGCAACTCAGCTCATGAGACAGGAATAAGCATTTTATTTCTGTGCAGATTAGAATAGAAGTTTGAATAGTACAAGAAAGACAGGGAAAGTGGGTCCAATAATCAAAGTGGAAAAAATTGCAAGAAAAATAATCTCCCTTGGAAATGCACAGGAAATTGGAAGATGTTTTATGAACAATGTTATTAAAACTTATAGTGTATATAAAGAACCTTATTTCCAAACAGGTAAAAACAAAGCAACTGATGGTTGTTTTCCAATTACAAAGGTACAAAATGCTGAACCAAAGTATAAAAAGAATGGAAAATTATCTGCATCTGTCTTAATTTGGCTGCTATAACACAATAGCATAGGCTAGGTGTATTATAAACAAGAGAAATCTATTTCTCACAGTTCTGGTGGCTGGGAAGTTCAAGATTAAAACAGTAGCAGATTCAGTGTCTGGTAAGGGCTTGCCTTCTGGTTCCTAGATGGTTGTCTTTTTGCTGGGTCCTCACATGGCTGAAGGGGCAAGGGAGCTCACCGTGGCTTCTTTTCTAAGGGCACTAATACCATTTATGAGAACTCTGCCCTCAGGACCTAATTACCTCCCAGAGGACAGACCTGCAAATATCACATTCAGGATTAGGTTCCAGCAAATGAATTTGAGGGAAACATAGACATTCAGTCTATGGGACTACCCTGGGATCCAACATTCATGTATTTCTCACATGCAAAATTCATTAATTCTGTTTGACCAACCCCAAAAGTCTCATTCCATCATCAATTCAAAAGTCTAAAGTCCAACATCTCATTTAAATGTCCTTTAAATCAGATATGGGTGAGACCCAAGCTATAATTTCTCCTTAGGCAAATTCCCCTTTAGCTATGAACCTGTGAAACAAAACTTGTTATGTGCTTCCAAAATGCAGTGATGGGACAGGCATGGAAGACCCATTTCCATTCTGACAGGGAGAAATAGGAAAGAAGAAAGGATGACAGGGCCGAAGATAATTAAAAACCTAATGAGGTAAATTACAATAGACCTTAAGGTTTAAGAATAATCTTTGGCTCAATGTACCACCTTCTAGACCCACAGGAATGGCAATGTTATCCCCATTTCTAGGAGGGACAACCCCACAGTAGGTCTGTGCCAATGCCCCATGGCTATCCTGTTCTGGAGTCCCATACCTGTGGCTCTTCTGAGCTGAGTTTTTGAGCCCACAGCTCTGCTGGCAGTCCCCATTTTTGAAATCTAGATGGAAATAGCCATGCTCCTGTTAGGTAGATAGTGAGGGACCTCCAACTATCCTAGGGACAAAGGCAGGTGCCTCACCTTGGTGTTGCCTTAAGCAATTGCCACACCTGCAAAAGAGAGACAAGGGCTGGTCCCCTGTCTTGGTGCTGCCACACCTTAATTCTGCCTGGAGCAATTGCCACACCTGGAGGAAGGAGAAGCCCCTTTTGCAGATTTTGCCAATCTGCAAAATAATACAGGGAATTCCCCAGCCCCACTGGACAGACAGCCCAGGCACAAGAAGATCTGGAAAGTGACCTAGAGTAACCTAAGTCTAATTATTATGTCACTAACTGTCCTTCAAAGTGGTTCCATGGTGACATCTGAACCACAAAGAAGGCCCAATCCTGACCATGTAAAACAGGACCCCAGACCATAACCAGAGCCTTTTGTTATGACAGGGGGCATGTTCATCATCTGTGGCAAAGGTATCTTGCTCCTGATCTGTAAACTTATCATGCTCATCCTCAATAAATCTCATTTTCATAGTTACCTTGCTTTCCAGTGTGTCTGGTCATTCTTTGCCCAAGATTATACCAAGAACCTGAGAACAAGATTGTTGACCCAATACTCCAATAGGACTGCTGGGCACAACCAACTCTATAACTCTTTGTGGGGCCACACATTCTACAAAACACTGGAATAGGAACACAATTCTCCCAAATTCTTTTTCAGTTTATTATAAGAATAAAGTTTCCCCCAGTGTCCAATAACAAATTCACATTTCCATGTCAGACCTCATCAGAACAGACTTTACCATCCAGAATTCTACTAACATCTGTTAAGGATTACTTTTATATTATCTAAGAAGATTGAGGCTTTCTCTACAGCTTTCCTCTTTTTTTCTGAGCCCTTACCAGAATCACCCTTAATGGTCTGTTAATAATAAAGTAGGCTTTTTCTAGCGTGCACTTCAAAACTCTTCCAACCTCTACCCATAACCCAGTTCCAAAGCTGCTTCCACATTTTTAGGGATCGATACAGTAGCACTCTAACTCCTGGGTGCTAATTTCTGAATTAGTCCATTTGGGCTGCTATAATAGACAACCAAGACTGGGTGGCTTGAAAATAATAGAAATTCATTTCTCACAGTTCTGGAGGCTGAAAAGTCCATAATCAAGATGCCAACAGATTCATTTCTCGGTAAGGGTCTGCCAGTTGGTTTATAGACAGCTATCTTTTTATTTTCTATCTTTTTGCATGTGAGTCATGTCCTCACATTGCTAAAGGGGCAAGGAAGTTCTCTGATAGCTCATTTATAAGGACAGTAATTCCATTTATGTTCATTCTCAAAGGCTCCACAGACAAATACCATATTAGGTATTAGTTTGCAACATATACATTTTGTGGGGATAAACATTCAGTCTATAACAGTATCTATTTCTGATTCACTAACATTGTGAAGATATCAAGACAAAGCATATTTTGCATGATTTTTTTAAGTGGGAATTTAATTTTAGCCAACTGAATTTATTTCAGCTATTTTTCTATTAAAACTTTGAAACAAAGTACCTTCTTTTAAAAAGAGATATTTTTATTTTATCTTCTGTGCGGGTCACAATGACCTTAAATTATTTATACTTTGGAGAACAAAAGCATGGTTAATGCCATGTATGTATGCTTATAGAAGTTTGCTACTATTTTATAATTAGGAGAGCTGGAACACAAAAGAATTCGTAAGACAGTACATAGTCTTAAAACTGAGTTTTTGCTAACAAAAATGGTATTGTGCATATTTTAAGTGGAAGAGAGGCATGGTCTATATTTTATCAATCTTTTGACATTTACTTGACATAATTCAATTTATTGGTAAATTAGACTGATAAACCAAGAAAAATGTTTTCATTTTTCCTAAAATTTTGATTATTTTGATTTGAAATAAATTATTACTAAAAGCCCATATTGATTTTATAGGAAAGCAAATAAAAATAGTATTGACTTTTTTTATTAGTGAAAAAGTTATAGAACTGTGGTGTTGACAAAATAAATGTATGGGCTAGAAAGTGTAATAGGATTGATATTGTAGACACAGGTTTGTTTCAAGATAGAATAATGGATGGTGGTTAAGTAATAAAACATGTCAAAATCCTTGTAGGAATAGTTGGTATGTATGAGAATCCTAAAGTTAAGTTCTGGTAGAGATAATGTTTCACAGTTGCAGATATAAAATAATTTTTTTTTACAAACTGTGCAAAATATTCAAATGCTGGAGCATCTGGCAGGAAGGAGAAATTCAATGAGTTTATAATCCTTTCAAAAAACTATATGAAATGTTATTTACAAATTATATTTCGGTTTTAGAAAAGCTAATGAGGCCACATTGCCATTACATTTTAAAAAATTGTTATCTTGCATTTTAGACCAATAAATATAGATTTTTGGTTTTGGGGAAATAAAATATTGGTATAAGGAGACAGAATAAAAAGTAGTCAAGTTATTTTAAGGATTCCACTTACAATAATAATTTTCAAAAGCAATGTTTCTGAGACATTGACATTGACTTAGCTGACAAGTTTCTTTTTTATTATCTACCTCAGCTGAAGGCATGTTCCTTCTATGAGTTAATATCATACTTGTCAGCTGTAGTTAGTCTTTCCACAACCACAATATCTGATCTTTTTGATTTTGCTTCCTAAACATCTTTTAATTTTTTTGATCTCTAATCTCACTGTCCTAGTTCAATCCTTATTTTTTGTCCTAGTTCTTGAGAATAGCTTTTATTACTAAAATGTCTTCTTTGTGTGTGTGTGTGTATATATATATATATATATTATATATATGATGTACTGTATTAGTATATGTGATAATTTAAATGGTTATTTTTGATGGTAAGATTATATGTGATTTTTTTTTCCTTTGTGTTACTCTATATTTCTATTTTTTTTCTATACTGATCTTGGATTTGTTTAGTATTAAAGTGTAAAATCACACTTTTTCTAACTTGATCACCTATGTGACATGTCTAGATCTTAAAAATTGAAATCACTATTGAGTCACAATAACTAAAAATTCACTGGTTAAACATTTAATATTGTATTAGTCAAATTAGGTTAGTTTATGCTTAAATAACAAATAATCTTAACAGATCAGTGGCTTCACATAGAAAATGTTTATTTCTTGCTTATAAAAAAAATATTGTCCCAGGGGTGAGGCCTTATTCACTATTGTACCTAAAGTGATAGCACAGTAGAGTTTCTATAAATCTTCATTGAATTAAGAAAACAGGCACATGAAAGCACACACTCCCGTTACTCTCCTCTCAGTTTCAGTTATCTATCATTGATTGGCTCAGCCTTCCAGGATACTTTGATCTCAAGCCATATAAACATACTATTTTGTTCCCTGTAAACCCAAAGAATCATGGAAAATTATGTGTTGGGTCTGTAAATCTTCCATCTAGAAGTTGTGAGTATGACTTTTGCTTATTTATGCAAAGTTAGGTGTCCTAGCTTGGGCTGCTAAAACAAAATGCCATAAATGAGGAAACTTAAAAAACATTTATTTCCCATAGGTTTGGAATTTGGGAGGTCTAAGACCTACCTAGTCACTACCAGATTCAGTTTCTGGCGAGGGCTCACTTCTTAGTTCACAGAAGACTGACCATCTTTTCACTGTGTTCTTACATGGCAAAGAGAGGAATCAACTTTTGAGTGACTGTTATAAGAACACTAATTCCATTCATGAGGGCTCCTCGGTGGAGACCCTGTCTAATCCTAATTACCTACTAAAGATCCCACCTGTCACAAAAGGGGGTAGATTTCAACATACAAATTTTGGGGTGGGTGGGCACACAAAAATTCTGTCCCTAACACAGGGCATAACTTAGAGAGCATGTTCCTGGAAGGAGAAGATAAACAGAAATCTGGTGAGGCATTAATAATTTTTACAACATTCAACATTTGTAAACTTCAAAAGAATGCAATCTAATGAGCATCAACAATGAAGTTTAGTGGCTCAATGAGAAATGACATTTAAAAATTTAGCTGATGATATGATCTTATACCTAGAAAATCTTAAAGATGCCTCCAAAAGACTCCTAGATTTGATAAATGAATTCAGTGAAGTTTCAGAATACAAAATCAATGTACAAAAATCAGAAACATTTCCATACAGTAATAATAATACAGTAATGACCAAGCTAAGAACCAAATCAAGAACTCAGTCTCATTTATAATGACTACAAAGAAAAAAACAAAAAACAAAAAACACCACCTAGGAATATATTTAACCAAGAAGGTGAAATATCTCTAAAGGAAAACTACAAAACACTGATGAAAAAAATCATAGAGGATGCAAATAAATGGAAAACATCCCATGCTCAAGAATCAGAAGAATCAGTATCAGTAAAATGACCACACAGCCCAAACCAATCTACAGTTTCAATGCAATTCCTAACAAAAATAACAACATCACTCTTCACATAATTACAAAAAATATACTTAAAATTCATATGAAATCAAAAAAAGCACAAACAGTCAAATATCCTTAGCAAAAAGAACAAATCAGGAGGCATCACATTACCTGACTTCAAATTATAATACAAAGCTATAACAAAAATAGCATGGTGCTGGTATAAAAACATACATATAGATTAATGGAACAGAATAGAGAACCCAGAAATAAAGCCAGAGATCTACAACCAGCTGATCTTCAACAAAGTAGACAAAAACATACACTGGGGAAGGACATCCAACACAATAAATGGTGCTAAGAAATGTTGAATAGCTATATGCAGAAAAATGAAACTGGACCCATATCTTTCACCTTATATAAATATCAACTCAACATGAATTAAAGACTTAACTGTAAGATGTGAAATCATAAAAATTCAAAAAAAATGTTTTTTAATTTTAATTTTTTTATTTCAGCATATTATGTGGGTACAAATGTTTAGGTTACATATATTGGCTTTGCCTCTCCTGATTCAGAGCTTAAAGAGTGTCCATCCCCCAGATGGTGTGTACAACACCCATTAGGTGTGTATATACCCATTACCTTCTCCCTCTCCCATCTGCCCATCACACTGTGAATGTTATTACTATATGTGCACTTAAGTGCTGATCGGTTAATACCAATTTGATGGTGAGCACTTGTGGTGCTTGTTTTTCCATTCTTGGGATACTTCACTTAGTAGAATGGGTTCCAGCTCTATCCAGGATAATACAAGAGGTGCCATATCACCATTGTGTTTTGTGGCTGAGTAGAACTCCATGGTATACATATACCACATTTTATTAATCCATTCATGTATTGATGGGCACTTGGCTTGTTTCCACATCTATGTAATTGTGAATTGTGCTGCTATAAATATTCTAGTGCAGATGTCTTTTTTATAGAATGTCTTTTGTTCTTTTGAGTAGATGCTCAATAATGGGATTGCTGGATCAAATGGTAGTTCTACTTGTAGCTCTTTGAGATATCTCCATATTACTTTCCACAGAGGTTGTACTAGTTTGCAGTCCCACCAGTAGTGTATTTATTCTGGATATTGGCATAAGCAAAGAATTTATAACTAAGACCTCAAAAGCAAATGTAACAAAAAATAAATAGATAAACTAGACTTAATTAAACTAAAAACTTATGCAGGGTGAGCAGACGACCTGCAGAATGGAAGAAAATATTCACAAAATATGCAGCCAAGAAAGGACAAATATCCAAAATCTACAAGGAACTCAAATAACTCAGTAAGAAAAAAAAAAAAACAAGGAAAAATTAAACAACTCAATCAAATGTTGGGCAAAAGATATGAACAGACGTTTTTTCAAAAGAAGACATTCAAATGTCCAACAAAAATATAAAGAAATGCTCAACATCACTATTAATCAGAGAAAACCACAATGAGATATTATCTTACATCAGTCAATATGACCATATTAAAAAGTCAAAAAACAATAGCTGTTGGTGAGGATGTGGAGAAAAGAGAATTCTTATTATTGTTTCTGGGAATGTAAATTAGTACAACCTTTATAGAAAAAACAGTATGGAGATTTCTCAGAGAACTTAAAATAAAACTACCATTTAATACAACAATCTCACTACAACCCAAAAAAAAAGAAATCATTATATCAAAAGATACCTGCACTCCTATATTTATGGTAGCATGATTCACAACAGCAAAGATATGGAATCAACCTCAGTGTTCATCAATGGATGACTGAATAAAAAAATTGCAATACACACACACAATGCGTGCATGCACACACACACACCATGGCATACCATTCAGCCATGTAAAGGAACACAATCATGTCTTTTGCAACAACATGTATAGTACTGGAGGCCATTATATTGAGTAAGTTAGTGAAATAACTCAGAAACAGAAAGTCAAATACCACATGTTCTCACTTGTAAGTGAGAGCTAAATAATGTGTATACATGGACATGGAAAGGGCAATAATAGACATTAGAGACCAGGAAAGGTAAAAGGATAGGATAAGGTTGAGAGATGAGAAATTACACCATGGGTACAATGTATATACTTTTTGAGTGATGGTTACATGAAAGCCCAGACTTCACAATTGCACAATATATACATATAATAAAACTGCACTTATACTCTCTAAATCTATAGGGAAAAGATTAATGTAATTGGGAGAGTTGTGGGATGGTGCAACACACAATCAATTAATAATTGCATTTATAATAGGGATGATTCATTCATCAAAGGAGGGTCAATGCCATATTGAAGAATTATAATTAAAAACCAAATATCATGACTATCCTGTACAAAGAACAGGGGTTAAAAGAGAAATGCTTCCCCAGAAAACTTCTGAGATTATGTCAAGTTCATATAAAACATGCACAATGGCATTTCTATTTTCTCTCCACATTTTTTTTTTTTTTAGATTTTTTTTTTT
>VBSM01000272.1:66418240-66476805 GCA_008086735.1 Cheirogaleus medius
TATTATTGCTTTATAGTACAGCTTGAGGTCAGGAAGACTGATGCCTCCCAGTCTCTCCACATTTACAAACACGCTTTCCTTTAAAAAATATCAGTCATCACTAGACTTGAAGAGGTCATGCCTATTTTTATCACTTTTACTTTAAACATTCAATAATCTTTAAAAGTATTAAAATAAAATAATATCTAATAAATATCATATTTTAAAAGCATAATATATATAATATGCATATTGTGGTAGGTAAAATAATAGCCCAAAGAGGTATCTATATGCAAATCTCCCGAACCTGTGGCTATATCAGATTACCTAACAAAGGGTAATTCATCTAGTTAACTTCTATGGTTTGAAGGTTTGTGACCATTTCAAATTCTTCTTGAAATTTAACTCCCAATGCAACAGTATTGCAAGGTAGGATTTTGGGAGATGATTAAATTATGCAGGCAGACTCTGCTTCAAATGATGCAGAAATAAAGTGCAATTTTGGAAGCAGAAAGTAACCTTCATGAGACACCAAACTTGCTGGTGCTTTAATTGTGGAATTCTCAGCCTCAGAACTGGGAGAAATAAATTTCTGTTCTTTATAAATTATCTTGCAATCCAGTGCAGGCTTGGTTGCTCACTGCATCCATTAATAAAAAGGGAGAGATAGGAACACTCACACACCACTGGTGGAAGTGCAAACTGCTACAACCTCTATGGAAAGAAGTATGAGATACCCCAAAAACTAAAAGTAGAACTGCCATTTGATCCAGAATCCCATTACTGGGCATCAACACAAAGGAAAAACAGATATTCTATAAAAAAGACATCTGCACTAGAGTGCTTATAGCAGCACAATTCACAATTACAAAGATGTGGAAACAACCCAAGTGTCTATCAATACAGGAGCGGATTAATAAAATTATGGTGTATGTATACCATGGAGTTCTACTCAGCCACAAAACACAACAGGGATCTAGTACCTCTTGTATTATCCTGGATAGAGCTGGAGCCCATTCTTCTAAGTGAAGTATTGCAAGAATGGAAAAACAAGCACCACATGTACTCACCATCACATTGGTATTAACTGACCAACACTTAAGTACACATATAGTAATAACATTCATCTGGTGTCAGGCAGATGGGAGGGAGCAGAAGAGGATGGGTATACACACACCTAAAGTGTACAGTGTACACTGTCTGGGGAATGGACACGCTTGAAGCTCTGACTTGGGTGGGGCAAAGACAATATATGTAACCTAAATATTTGTACACCAGTAACAGGCTGAAATAAAAAAAAAATTTAAAAAACAATACAAATAATTAATTGTGAATTAATTAACTAATAAATAATCAATCAGTTAATTGTGATTATGTGTTTATGTGATTATGTGTTTATCCTGACCACACAGTCAGAATAGGCTTGCCTTTGTTTCTCCTGACTGGAGCCGCTTCCCTAGCCTGTGTTTGTCAGAAGCATTTAAAAGCAAATACACTAGTTGCAGCCACCTGTGGCAGGGGATAAAAGTCAGGGCAAACAGAGATGGGAAATCCTTGGAAGGAAGAGGCTGGGTACGAAGATACATGGGGGTAAAGGCTGGGAAAATCTCCTGTGCATCCCAGAGAATTAGAAGGCCATGATGTGCCCAGGGCTGGACACATGCTCAGAGGAGACCTGAGAAAACCCTAAGTTTTCACTTCTGGCTGACCTCAGGTTCCCTGCAAGCAGGAAGTGAAGGCAAAAGCAGAATTGCAAATGGCCTGGCTAAGTGTTGAAGGAGTGCCCCAATACAGAGCCAATATGCAAAGCCTCGGAAAACAGTTTCATTTTTCTTTCTTTCTTTTTTTTTGGCTCCAGATATTTAGGGATGTCTCTGTCAAATCACCAGCTGATCACTAAACTAACAAAACAGAGACTTTGGAGGCCACACATGACAAAGAATATAGTCTTTACATGTACAACATGCAGTGAACAGAATAGTATATGAATCCATCCTCCAAATTCCACAGTGATCAGCATTTTGCCATTCTCATTTCCTTCATCCCTCTGCCCACTGTCCACCCTTCACTCGATTTTATTATTATGTTTTTACAGTTTCTCAAAAGGCAACTTTTATGCATACATTTTTACTATTCAATTTTGACAAATGAATATGCTTCTGTAACCCACATCCCTATCATTATATAGAGCTTTTCCATCTTCCTGGAAGGTTTCCTCATGACCTTCCCAGGCAATTTCCTGGGATTTATTTTTCATACATCCCATTCTCTAATCTCTTACCTTACTTTTCCTCCCCATCCCCCTGAGACTGGCAATCACTGCTTTCAGGAGTCCCTGTTATTGCTGAGAACGTAAGAGGCCTCTTATGTATCTGCCTGACCAATCCACTCTGCCATATAACAAGTAGAGTAAATATTCATGAAGGCTTTGGGAGAAAAGGCCAAAGGTAACTTGTGCCCCTGACAGATGTGGAGGTTTCCAAATGATGTCCCTGTAGAGTGTGGTTGGTCATAGTGGTGGTGGCAGCAGCAGCAGCAGTAGCAGCAGATGGGGCTTCTGAATGAGGAGCCATTGAAGGAATGTTTGGCAGGAGATTTTAGAATGGTTTAATTCTCCCAAGATTTTGCATATGCCTGTCCCTTGTCCTGTATCGCCTTATCTTATCAGCTGGCTTCTCATATGTTTTTTAAGACTCAGCTCAGCATTCCGCCAGCCTCCTGATTTGCCCAGATATTCTCCTTTTTGCTCCTAATAGGCTTTTCTAATAGATTGTCATATCATATCAAAACTGTGAATGTGTTAGTGCCCTGGAATAAATGTAAGCTTTTTGAAGTCAGCATCAGTTCCTTCTTTATTTATCTTTGAATTTTTAGCCTCTAGCTTGCTTGTATGGAGTAAGCACAGAATACATGTTTTAAAAAGAGATTCATATTACAAACATGGCCATTCACCTCACACCTCAATCAATGGGTCATTTTGTAGACTATCTCTTGGTCAGTTGAGTTGCAAGAGCGTACCATTTGTCATAAAGGAATTGTGACATGACTATGGGTCTGAATCAATTTTAACGAAGTTTAGGGTGTGTGCACAAAGGAGAGCCAGTTTTTAAGCCTGGTACTCTCTACTAAAATGTAAACTCTTTAAAAGCACGAACGACCTTACTCAATTTTGCATCTTCAGCAAGGTGCCAAGCATGTCAGAAGCACCCACTAACTAAGGCTGGCACTGCCCCATCAAAGGCCGGCTGGGAAATGGCTTCTCATGGTGTTCCAAGTGAAGGACACCTCATAGTTTGTCTGTCTTCTCCCCTCACATAAGTCATCATCACTGTAGAACTCAGGATATCAATGTGCGCATCTGTGTGTGAGTGGGGGGTGAGTGTGTCTGTGAGTGTGTGTATATGTAAGTTACAAGCTAGCTTTCCCAGCTTGGGACATGCATCTGCTAGGCAATGATGGACCCAGCACTAACGCTGATAAGGGATTGTATTCCATTTATCAAAGAGTAAACCTTTTTCACCTTCACTTTATCAAAAAGTCCCCAAACAATAAATGTTGGTGTGGATGCAGAGAGATAGGGACACTCGTACACTGTTGGTGGGACTGCAAACTAATACAACCTGTGTGGAAAGTAATGTGGAGATATCTCAAAGAGCTACAAGTAGAACTACCAATTGATCCAGAATCCCATTACTGGGCATCAACACAAAGGAAAAAAAAAAGACATTCTATAAAAAAGACATCTGCTCTAGAATGTTTTTAGCAGCATAATTCACAATTACAAAGATGTGGAAACAATCCAAATGCCCATCAATACATGAGCAGATTAATAAAATGTGGTATATGTATACCATGGAGTTCTACTCAGCCACAAAACACAATGGTGATATAGCACCTCTTGTATTATCCTGGATAGAGCTGGAGCCCATTCTACTAAGTGAAGTATCCCAAGAATGGAAAAACAAGCACCACATGTACTCACCATTAAATTTGTAGTAATTGAACAACACTTATGGGCACATATAGATGCACCATTTATTGGGTGTCGGGTCCAGTTGGAGTAGGGAGTAGGGGATGGGTAAATTCACACTTACGGGGTACAGTGCATTCTTTCTAGGGGACAAGCATGCTTGTAGCTTTGACTAAGGTGGTGCAAAGGAAATTCATGTAACCAAAGCCTTTATACCCCACTAATATTCTGGGGGAAAAAAAGCCAATAAAAAGGATGAGATGTAGTGAAAGGAAGTGACTTTATTCCAGAACTAGCAGTGTGGAAATGTCCAAGGTTTGTGCCTCAAAGAAATCATTTCAAATTCTTGGACTGAGGGTAGGGGTTTTAAAGTGGAATTTGGAATGATGGGCATGTAGGTGTTGCAAGGAGGTGATGGTTAGTGTGACTTGTCTTGATGACTATCTTGAATTATTGCTTCACCTGTTGAATGGGCTGATGTTATCTGGAAGGCTGTTTATCTAGAGATTATCTGCAACCTTAAAAAGTAATCTCCTAGTGGAGGTCTGGTTTATTTCAGTTTCTGGAACTTCTAAACAAGTACATAATTAGATAGGGGAAACTTCTGCAAGGGAGTGCATGGTGGAAATAAGGAGGGTAAAGGTGAATATTTCATCTTCAAGAACATAGCAATAAACAGGCAGAAAATTTCAAAATGGGACACCGAGAAACAGGGCACTGGTTACATAATCTGTGGTATTTTGTTATAGCAGCACCAGTGGACTAAGACAGCATTTAGTATTGTGAAATTGGGTGTTTCTATAACAAATATCTAAAAATGTGAAAGCAGGTTTGGAACTGGGTTATCGGTAGAGACTGGACGATTAAGTACTATTCTAGTGAGTGCTGACAAGGAGAGGATATCTGTAGATATATCGTCGAACTTCTTAGAGACTATCTACATGGTCATGATAAAAATTTGGTAGAAATATAAACAATAAAGGTTATTATGATGATTAGATGAAAATTAGAAATATCTAATTGGAAACTGGAGGAAAAATGATCCTTGTTACAAAGTTAAAAAGTATTTCACTTAATTGTTTGCATGCTCTAGTTCTTGGTGAAAGGTAGAATTTAAGAGTGATGTGTTCTGATATTTGAAAATGAAATCTCTAAGCAAATGTTCAGGGTCTTGCATGGCTTCTCTTATTTTGCTATAGTAAAACTCTGTAAGAGGCAACAACTTTAAAGATGGAACTTATAATTAAAAGGGAAGCAGAACTTAAAGATTTGAAAAATTCTCAGTCTAGCCAGATTGTAAAGAATAAAAAGGATCATTTGAGAGAAAATACTAACAGTGTGTCCAAGTGAACATTTGATAAGATTAGAATGGATAGAAGAAAAACCGATGCTATTTATCAAGACAATGAGAGAATGACCTGAAAGCATTTTGGAGATCTTCTAGGCTGTCACTCCCATTAGAGGCTCAGAGTGCCAGGACCTAGAGGTCAGAATGGTTTCAAGGGAGAGGCCCATGTTTCTAATGGAACCTCAGGGCTTGCTGCTCAGGGTCACTTCAAGTTTTTGCTACCCACATTTCATTGCAGCACTCTTTGGCTGTCTTGAGCTGACCCAGGTAGAGCTTGAACCACCACTCCAGAGGTCACAAGCAATAAAACTTGGCCACATCGACATGGTGCTAACTTCACAAGTGCACAGAGTGCATGAACCATAGAGCCACGGTGACATCCACTTAGGTTTTGAAGGCCCCAGAGAGGCTCAGGGCCCAAGCAGAGGAATGCTGCAGTGGTCAGAACACCATAGGCAGCCCTCACTAGGGCAATGCTTAGTGGAGCTGTGGGGACAGGGCTGCCCCCAACACCCTAGATCTGTCGAGTTACCAGCTTGCAAAGCCAGCCTGGTAGAGCCTTAGGCATCTGACTCTAATTTGTGAGCATTGTGTTGTAGGCTGGGCCCAGCAATGCAAAGGGGTGGGGCTGCCCAGAGTCTTGCTGGCCCAACCCCTACCCTACTGTGCCCAAAATGCAGGACATGGAGTAAGGGAAGATTTTTGTCAAACCTCAAGACTTAATGTTGTTTGACTTGTGGAGTTTTAGAAGTACTTGGAACCTGTTAGCACTTTCTTCTTTTTTGTTGTTCCCTTTTGTAATGAGAATGTCTATCCTATGCCTGTCCCACCATTTTATTTTGTAAGCATTCAACTTGTTCAATTTCACAGGCTCATAAATGGAGAATAATTTGCCTCCGAATGAAACATGCCTTTGAGTCTCACTCATTTATAATTTAGACGATATTTTGATGAACTTCAGACTTTTGAGTTGATGCTAGAATGAGTTAAGACTTTGGAGGCTATCGTGATAAAGTGAATTTATTTTGTATGTAAGGAGGAATGCAATTTGAGGGGGCCAAGGGTGGAATGCTAAACCTTGAATATTTGTGCTTCCTCAAAAATTTATGTTGAAACTTAATCCTCAATGCAGCAGTGTTATGAGATGGAACATTTAGGTGGTAATTAAGTAATCAGGGCAGGGCCCTAAGGTATGAGATTTGTGGTTTTATTAATATAAAGGTGGTGGAAACAGTGTTCATCCCTTTTACCCTTCGATTCCTTCTACCATATGAAGACAAAACATTCATCCTCCCCAGAGGATGCAGCTATAAACTGCTATCTTGGAAGCAGAGAGCAGCCCTCACCAGGCATTGAACCTGCCAACACCTTGATCTTGGACTTTCCAGCCAGTAAAACTGAGATAAATAAATTTCTATTATTCATAAATTATCCAGTCTGTGGTATTTTCTCATAGCAGCATAAAGGGACTAAGGCACTAATCCATTGACCTAAAATAGTGAGTGACATTATCCAGGATTATTTGGGTGGGCCCAATGTAATCTCTAAAGTCTTCCAAAATAGAAGGAGGCAAAAGAAGAGGTAAGAGTGATATGACCTAAAGAAAACCTTAACCACTATTGCTGGTTCTGAAGATGGAGAATGAGGACCAGGTGACAAACAATGAAGGCAAATGGTGTCTAGAAACTGGAAAAGACAAGGAAATGTATTGTCCTCTAGAGTCTTCATAAACAGACACCACTCTGCCAATATCTGCCAATATTTTAAATCCAGGAAGACCAATGTTAGATTTATGATCTAAGAAATACAAGATAATAAATTTATGTTGTTTTAAGCCACTAAATTTGTGGTAATTTTTAATAGCAGAAATAGACAACTAATACACAAGTATACAAGAAAATACAAGTTTAAAAGTTTTTATATTTACTAAACTATTTAACCATTCTGCTCTTATCACTTTTTCATACAGATCTTTATTTGTATCTGGAATCATTTTGCTTCAGTATAAAGAACTTGTTCAAGTATTAGTTTTAGGAAAAGTCTACTGGAGATGAAGGCTCAATACTTTTGTCCACCTGTAAATGCATTTAACCCTTTTTGCTTTGTTGAAGGATAACTTTGCAGTATGGAATTTCAAGTATAATGTTTTCTTTTTTTTTCTTTGTTAATTGGCACTTGAAAGATACTCCATACTTTGTTTCTAGTCTTCATTGTTATTAAAGCAAAGTTTCCATTATTCATAGTGTTGTATACTCACATGTAATGAAATTATTCCCTCCCCCATCTTTTTTAGATTCCTTCTTTATGCTTGGTTTTTAGTAGTTTGTCAATGCTATGCATAGAAAAATGTGATTTCATTTATATTTGTTCTACTTTGGGTTCACTAAACTTCTTAGATGGTTGGATTGATGTCTTTTATCAATTTTTAAAAGTTACATACCATTATATCTTTAAAAATTTCCTCTTCTTCATTCTCTTTCTTCATTCTTTTTGTGACTAAAATTATACATGCATTTGATTATGTGTTATTGTCCCATAGATCTTAGATGCTCCATTTTATTTTTTTCACACTTTAGTTCCCCTTTTAATGTTTCACTTTAAATAATTTCTATTGAAACATCAGTTAACTGATAATTTCCTCTTATATGTCCAGTCTTCTAATCTATCAAATGAATTCTTAATTTCTCATTTCATGTTTTTCATTTATAGCATTCTTATTTAGGTCTTTTTCAAAGATTTATTCTTACTGCTGAAAATTTCCATTTATTCACAGATATCAAGCTATCCCTACCCCTATGCCCCCACCCCAGACATCATTACAGTTATTTTCTAAGTCTCTTTCTGGCTATTCATAAAAGTTCATCTCTAAATTTCTTCTTTTGATAGCTTTCTTTCTTTACTCACATTTGTTTCTTCTTCATGAGTCTATATTATTTTATTATATTATGAATATTATGTGGAATAGAATTGTAGAGACTGAAATAAATTATATTTACACCTAGAAAAGGGTATAGTTTTCAGTCAGATGTCTCGTGTGAAGAGCAGAGTTATCTGTAATTAAGTTGGGTTTGGGCTTCGTTATTTAGCTAGAAACATTCTCTACTGCAGTCACATAATTTCAGCACTGGATAAGGATCTCCCTTCAACAGGACTTGGGATTTGAGTCTGGAAAGACTCCAAAGACCTCTGTGCTTTATAGCTTAGACATAACTTTCAAAACTGTGGGGATCCTCACTTTGCCTTCTAGTCTGGCTGTCAGCCTTAGAGGCTGGTACAAAATTCTCTCCTGCCATGGAGGTTTGTCCCTCAGGAGATCTCTTCACCTCTACTGCCCTTTTCCCAAACTTGGAGTGGGGAAGGCTGGAGTAAGGTGTTCAGTAAGGGCCTCAAATGCCTTAGAGGGATTTTTCCTAGTTCTCTTTCTCTGTTCATAGTTCCCTTCAAGTTCTGTATACTTATGCCTCAAGGGTCTCTTTCTAACCAATCCTTCCCCTAGTACCCCATGAGAGCTTGGCAAGCTTCAGATAGTTAAACTCCAAGATTTGCCCTGCTCTTAGTGCTCAGACATCTCTGCACATCTGTGACTCAGTTGGGTGTCATCTCTCTCAACTCTCTATCTCTGCCCTTGCTCTTCTGCAAGAAAACATGTTAATAGCCCATGGAAGAGAGTTGGAAGGTGATATTTGTGGATGACATTTGTAATAGATGTTCTTTACACTTGGCGTTTAAAAATTCGAGTTTCCTCCCACTCTCATCTAGGGTGGTTTTCCCTTCCTCCCACTGCTCTACCATAAAAGCAATTCGGGTCTTTTCCGATTTTAGCTCAGTCAGTCAGGGTTCTTTTTCCTCAATTCCCTAATGGGTTTTAACAAAATAAAAAATTTCTATGTCATATGACTTGTTTTCACTTAAACTGGGAATGACATTCTTAGCAATGTTCTATATATTAAGCTAAGAGTAAAGTCTAATGTTTCTTCAAAAACTATGTTCACCTACCTTTATTTTTTCTGCACTGTATTAATTTATTGCGTTTTGAAGATAATCATACAATGAAGTGACTGCATATTCTATTGTCCTAGCTATTATTTTTTAAATTTTTAAACACTGTTTAAAAACTTCCTGCATGATGTATGCCTATAGACAGATACATATTTAATATTTATACATAATCAGTAATGAACATATTAAGCTCCCTGGATAACTTAGTTATAACAAATGCTATTGACAAAAACAAATGAAGGAACTAAGTGATTACATTTAGGAGACTAAAGTTCTCTTACACTGAATTTTTTTTCTAAATTTCTCCTGTTTTGTTATTTTTGGAAGAAAATTAGCAATACTTGCCTTATTCATTTACTGATGTTTTAATTTTTAATTTTTTTAAATTTTTTATCTTTTTATTTCATCATATTATATTATGGGGGTACAAATATTGCTAATTAAGATTACATATATTGCCCTTGTCATCCCTCCCCCCCTTCAGAGCTTCAAGCGTGTCCATCCTCCAGGTGGTGCGCATCGCACTCATTATGTAAGTATACACCCATCCCCTCCTCCCCCCTCCCACCTATCTGCCACTCGATAAATGGTTTTTTTTGTTTTGTTTTGTTATGTTTTTTGTTTTTTTAACATTTTGGTTGTATTTTATATCTTTGCCTCTCGCTTAGAAGGGTTAGAGGTAAGCCCTCCCCCTCCACAGTGCTAGCCATATCCCTAAGATGTGGGTCTCCCCCCACCCTCGAATCCCTGGTGAACACTATCACCATTTGAGCACCATAGTTTTAATCAGTCAGTACCAATTTGATGGCGAGTACATGTGGAGCCCATTTTCCTGATCTTGTGTCGCCTGGCTTTGGATGACCGGCTTAAGCTTAATCCAGGATAGCATAAACGGTGCTAGTTCGCTGTCATTTCTTAGAATTGAGTAATATTCCATTGTGAGCAAATACCAAATTTTGGTTATCCACTCATGAATTGACGGGCACTTGGGTTGTTTCCATGTCCTTGCAATAGTGAATTGTGCTGCCATACATATTCCGGTGAGGATGTCTTTGTAATAGAATGTCTTATGCTCTTTTGGGTAGATGCCTAAAAATGCTATTGCTGGGTTGAATAGTATTTCTATTTCTAGCTGTTTGAGGTATCTCCAAATTCTTTTCCACAAAGGTTGGCTAATTTGCAGTCCCACCAGCATTTATTGAGTTGTAATGATCTTCTCACCTGGTCTTCACCTATACATTATTATAACATAGTTCTCAATTAGATAATGACATGTGCATTTTCTTTTCCAGAGAATTTATTATCTTTTTGAGAGTTAAACTTACTATTTCATCTGATACAGATCAACTCTTGTAGCTTACAATCATTCATCTGATGTTTTTTAAAACATATGTGCTATTTTTATCCCTTCAGAGATTTGATACTTCTTTTGCTTTCTGATAAGAGACCTAAACAATTAATTCTTGCCTTGTATTACAATATATTTTTAAAATTTATTTGAGATCATCTATTTTTGTCCTGAATTTTTTCTATGTTCTTTCATCTGACTAGCTGTATCAGCATTTTTAAAAATTAATGTTTTTCAATTTAAAAATTAAAAAAATATAATTGTTATGGGTACATAATAGTTATATATCTTTATTTGATGCATTTGATGTTTTGAAAGAGGCATAAATGTGAATTAATGAAATCAGGGAAATTGGAGAATCCAATCACTTCAGGCATCTGCATTTTTACAGTTGATGAGGCTACTACTTTGTAAGAGGATTTCCAAAGCATAATTGCTTTTATTTCATGGTTATACAAGACAGAAGAGAGCAATGCCCCTGGTCTCTTTTTGGTGGCTTAGAAGTAAAAATTATTCATTTTCTTAATTAATTTAAAACCTTATGGTATTAAGTCATAAATCAAATTATAATACATATTCCATCTTTATTTTAGTACCTATTCTGTAGGTAGTTAAGTGAATACCTACAGATTGTTGTCAAAGAAATATTTACCTTTGAATATGACAATATTCTTAAGAAAAGAATGAGAATAGAAGGAAGGAAAGGAAAGGGAATCTCTTTCTCTCTGTCTCTTTCTGTCTTTTGTTCTTAGACCTAGTTACAATGTATTAAAATCCTTTCAGGATATTGACTATTACTCTTATTTCAAAAATCATAAGTCTCAAAGGTTCTATCTGAATTTAAAATTAGATATTTTGTGATAGTACTCGAATTATACTCGACTTTCTTTTAAGATTCTTGGTAGCTGTCTTGTTATGAAGAGGTAAACTTAACCATCAGACTTCTTGAACTCCTAATTCTTGGCTAATACATTAATAGATTATGCATGGAAGGGGTGGAAATGGCCTGTTTTATTGAACAATAGCCCTGAAATCTTTTCACATATAAACTACATCTGCACTTTTTGCATTATATTCTGAACATTTCAAATCTCCAAGCTTGTAAACCTTGAGATTTTTGTTCCAAAGGGATCATAAAGATGCATATTGTAAAGGGAGTAAAAAGGCATAGGTAAGATTTCAACAGAGACTGTTGATTCTACTCATCTCATGACATTACTTCAGAGAGGGAGAAGAGGGCTGGCAATTGCATATTCAATGATTTAAAAATGCAGAACTTAGGCAGGAAAAGAAAGCAAATGCTGCCTGAAACCTATCAAATAGCTCATAGCAAGAGAACATTATGATGTCTCTGTTGACTTACTTGTACCCTGAAGCAAGAAGGGATTATTAATATTACCGTTTCACTTTCTTTAGGCATCTGAATACAGAATATGGTTGAACAAAAGAGAAAATCCTAGCCTTGGTGTGTGTGGTTAATTTTGGCAGTAGTGGTGCTAACTTTCTCTCTTCTTTAGGCACATTTTATTCCAAATAACAGTCTTGTATTTGGTGAATGCACACAAGTGAATGATAGTGTTCAAATTGTTTAAAAATGCCATATGTGGCTGAATAATATTTTAAAATATGAAATTCCATGCTTCGACTCTGCTTATGTTTTCACATTTTTCTTCCTCAGGGAAGATATATGGTAAGGCTTCAGGGAAGACATGAAACAAGGCAAAAAATACTGCTCAAAAGCTTGAAATTCTTACTATCTTCTTACCTGTACACACAATACACACCAGAAATTCTGTGCCTGATTGAGAAGATAGAAATGAAATAGGAAGTGTAAAGAAAATAAGTTTGGCATGAAAAAAACAAGCATACAAGGAAAAAAGAATTTTCCCTATTAAACCAAAAAAGAGATTTATTATGGCTATGAAGAATGAATAGAGGCCTATAACTCTTGCAGCAATATGGAAAATGTTCTTTAAGAACAGGGCAAAAGGAATAGCTGCATTGTTCTAGGGAAAATAGATCATTAATCAGTTTGTATGTATTAATATGATATTAAACCACTAAAGTCCTGAATATTCCTGATTGCAGGGACAATGGATGACTTGTAGTAACTTATTTTAACAACTAGATAATCTCAGCATTCAGAGGGCCCTGACCCTCACTCCTTGTCTATGACAAGCTCTTCTCTCTGCGCCTTAGTTCTGTTTAGGACTCAAAATCTCTATGACTAAAGAAAAGGGGGAGACCGCACCTGTTTACAGGTGACTCACACCTGCAATCCTAGCACTGTGTGAGGCTGAGGCAGGAGGATCGCTTGAGGTCAGGAGTTTGAGACCAGCCTGAGACCAGCCTGAGATCATCTCTACTGAAAATAGAAAAAATTAGGTTGGCCTGCTGGTGCGCACCTATAGTTCCACCTATTTGTGAGGCTGAGGCAGGAGGCTCACTTGAGCCCAGGAGTTTGAGATTGTGTGAGCTAGGCTGACGCCATTGCAGTCTAGCCCAGGCAACAGAGAGAGATTCTGTCAGAAAGAAAGAAAGAAAGAAAGAAAGAAAGAAAGAAAGAAAGAAAGAAAGAAAAGAAAAGAAAAGAAAAGAAAAGGGGGAAGGGTACGTAGGGAGAGAACAAAGAAGAATAAGGCTGCAGTCCTATGGATTGAGTGGTCAAATCTTAAATTGAACTACTCAAAAAGAAATAACTACTTCTCATATACCAGGTCAGGTATGCATGCATACCAGTAGGCTATGCATACTCAGTATGTTAATAAGTGCCTAGAAAAATTAATTTCCAATTTTAAATGCTATTGCTACTGAATAAAGTGCCTCCTTACTGTTTTTTTGTTTTGTTTTGTTTTGTTTTGTTTTGTTTTTTTTAGCAAATGTGCATTGATTATGTTCAGATGCCATACTGGGCTACAGTATAGTGTCAATTTTCCTTTGAATAATCCATTTTTTTTCAAATGAAAAGAACTAACAAAGAGCTTCAAATTGAGTCAAGCTGCAGTGTCCTGTTTCTATGGGAAACTATACCTGCATGAGGTTCACATGATTGATACACCAAATCAATCTATTAATTATTTGATCAGTCTAGGAAATATCCATATATGGTGCTTTAAATTTTGATTAGCTTTTTCTATCTATACATACTACGAGTTTGAGGATGTAAAAATGATTAGGGTGGAGAGTGTAGAATAGATCAAAATTTAACCACTTCAGTACCGCGCTCACAGGCCACGAAACCTTGCCCATAGCCGGCGCTCATAGTCCCCACGATAGTTTGTGCTGTGCATTGATGACGAATCAGTTTTGCTATTGTGTGATGAGGGAAGCTTTAAAGCACTGAAAGTTTGTTTTACTTTATAGGCAGCTTTAGGAAAATAACTATAATAACTCCTACTAAGGACTTGTTAAAAGGTCACAGATTCGTAATAACTTATTAGCTGAACATACACACTGCAACTGCAGAGATAAAAGCTGTAAAAGTAAAAGCTTTTGGCTGTCGTCTAAAGTCGACCCTCAGCTGTGTGCGTTCATCTGTGGCTGTCGACTGTAGTGGATGCTCGTACCGAAGTGGTTAAAGAAGTCAAGGAAAGCAATGCTAAAAGGTTGAAGCATTTTTTAATTTTCTTATGGGTCTTCCCCTAATTAGAGTGTTCTAAAGCTCCTTTTGTATATATTAGATTTTACTGTCATATATAATCTCATGGTTTGATGTCTAGCCCATTCATTATAAAACTGTCAAACCCATAATTATCTCATTATGTTTTGTAGAGTTGGCATTATATTTTTTCAAAATTTGTGAATTAACAATTATATATGTGCATGTGTGTATAAAACTTTAAATATATTGATGAATAACTCTTATTTCCATAGGTACAAATTGACCACAAATATTATTTTCATGAATCATTGTTTAAGAATACACTTTTAGGCTGGGCGTGGTGGCTCACGCCTGTAATCCTGACACTCTGGGAGGCCGAGGCAGGCAGATCGCTCAAAGTCAAGAGTTCAAAACCAGTCTGAGCAAGAGCAAGACCCCGTCTCTACTAAAATTAGAAACAAATTAATTGGCCAACTAAAAATATATAGAAAAAATTATCCGGGCATGGTGGTGCATGCCTGTAGTCCCAGCTACTCGGGAGACTGAGGCAGAAGGATCGCTTGAGCCCGGGAGTTTGAGGTTGCTGTGAGCTAGGCTGCTGCCGTGGCACTCTAGCCTGAGCAACAGAGTGAGACTTTGTCTCAAAAAAAGAAAAGAAAAGAAAAAAAAAAGAATGCACTTTTATATTTTAATAATGATACAGTATTAAGTGAGTTATTTTAGACTTTGAAATGTGACACGTTAAACCTGAGACTTTATCTTTGTATGATAAAATTAGTTAATATAGGTAGAGTACTTAGAAAGTAAACTTAAGGCCTACTAAGTGTTACATAAATGTGTGCTATAATTATTTTTTTATTATTTTTCAACTTTTTATTTTGAAACAATTTTAGACTCATATACAATGTTGTACAAATTGTTTAAGAATCCCCATATACCCTTTACCTAATTTCCCCTAGCGTTAACATCTTATATAACATACATTTATTGAAACTAAGAATGATATAATTACTATTAGAAAGATAATGGCATTTAGTGTTAAAGCACAAGCCATCTCATCTCAGTTCATTGACTGTATGATTTTACAAATATCTATCTATTGAATATCAAAGCTCTTTATCTTTAAATTAGAAACTAGAGTGGCAATTCTTTGTTTTCTTGAGCCCTCACTGGATAATTGCTATAATGCAATTAACCACTTAGCCAGACATCATAATGTATGACCTTACTTTCTAAATGTTAGACAAAGAAAGCAGGACCCAGAAAAGCCTGAGCACAATTCTATTGCTCTTATTTGACTATTTCCTAATGTACATATTAGACTATTTTAGAGAACTGTAAACTGACCATACTCCCTAACATATTAATTGAGCATCTATTATAGTAATTGAGTAGGACTGATGATACAAATATTTAAGATTTACTCTTCCCTCTTAATGAGATAAGAGAATAGTGGATCATCAAATTATTCCTCAAGATTGATTTGCGTGCAGAGTCAAATGTGAACTTGTAGATGGGTAACACAGAGAGAGAAAAGTGTTCTCATCTGCATTTTGCAGATGCAGGAACAGTCTGAAAAAAGGTTAAATGCTTTTTCAGTGTTCATATTATTGAATTTATTGAATAGAAATTCTCACCTCTTCAATAAGCATCTCACCTGGAAATTTGTTAACCTCTACAACTGAAAAAGTTACTTTGTATAACTGTAATAGCTTAAGGGCTATGTTTTATTTCCACAACACTTTCAGAGGAACACTAGTGAGAATCATGATGCAAGGCTTGCTTAATGTGAACTAACATAAATCAGATTATAATAATTGAAGAGTACAATGAAATTTATTAAAGGAACAGTATAAGATTATAGAAACAATTTCATTAAAAGTTAATAACAAAGTTTGTTGTGAAAAAATGGCTGGTGAGCAAACAGAATGAGAACATATTAAATCTGAATATGTCAAATCCATACTCAGATCTGAGAGCATTTTGAATTACATTTTATCTAGATATCTATCATCTATCTTCTATCAGCTACCTATTTATCACTTAATTGGGATGGTTGATGTGAATGAGAAGCAAATAAGGGAGAAATTCATGTGTCATATCCTTGTAGATGTTCTTTCTCATCATTTAAATAACCCTTTTGAGGATAATGCATTTATACCTTGGCTGGAATATGAATTGTAAAAGTATATAAAAGTATATGGTGTGAATTGAAGCTGATAGTTTTAAGGATATACATGAGTATGATCAAGGTGGAGTAAAAAATGTAGTTGAATTGTTATAATAGCAGGCTATGATCTTTAAGAATACATAATATTAATATAAAAGAAAGGCTTACTTCTGCAGAGTATCAGAGCAAAACAGCAGAAAGTCTGTCATCAGACTACAGAATTGAAGAAAGACTTGGCTCTTGGGTGTGATCAATTGCTGATATAATAAATCATTTTAAAAATTTTAAGAAAGAGAAAAGTGTAATTTTATTTTGTAACTAATGTCAGAAGAAAAGGAAATGAAATCAATATCAGAATATTAGGAATTTATGGCATAAAACACTGATAATATATTAACATTGATATGAAAAACAAATAGCACATTCATCATCTGCTTCCAGAAAGTAAATAAAAAAGCTAAATTATCTCTGGAAGATAGATACACATGAGGATCTTACAACCAAAACAAAACACAAGCAAACACAATGAACTACCAACAATTTGAACTAGATAATAGTTAGGTTTTTTTTATAGATACTTTCTCAATTAGTGTAAGACCATTAGTTATTTTCTGAAGGTGCTTTAGTAACTTTCATCCTGTTCTCCCACTCCTTAAACATTCAAAGGGATTGGTCAAACACAAAGGCAATAGCTGATAAATTGAATAAAATGACACACACTCACCTGAAGGAGAATTCTCTACCTGCTGCAAGTAATCTTAGAAACTTTGTTATGAAAAAGAGCAGAAAAGTCAACATTATAGAATTTTCATTTTTGGGATTGCTTGTCTCATTTCAATTAATTTTCTAAAAGTACAATCAACTTAGCAGGCTTTCTTTAGCAGGCTTCCCACTCTATGGTACTGCATCATAAAGCAGGCAGGTTAGCTAGATGATTTTATTAGGATGTAATTAACACTTAGAACCCTCAAAAAGCATCTAATTCATCTTTTTATTTCCATCAAGTGAAGAAGCACCACATAAGCCTTCCTCGGCAAGGTTCTGACAGCCAGAGGAGTGTTGACAGGCTGTGTCCTTTGGTGACAAGAATTTATAGTGTAGCAACATTTTAAAAATGCCCATGTTTGAATGGAATTAAATTTCATTGTACAAAAATCCATAACCCATCCCTTTCGAAAATGGAGCTAAAAATGCTAAGCTATGGGCTTTTTTGACAAAGTTTTAGTGGTAAAAATAAGGGGAAAAGGCTTCTTTATAAATTCTCTGTGAAATGTTGCTCTAAGTAGATTTGTGTGATGAAGAACCACATTTCAGATCTAAATGGCAGTGTGTTTTTATAACTATTCTAACTTTTCTTTAGGTTTGAGGTTTGAATTCCTCATCTGAATAGTCCAGAATTTGATTTAACTTAGAGATTCAAAATTAAGTTGGTGGGAATAAACAGATTCATAAACAGAATCTTGGTAGAAACATGGACAGTAAAGGCCACTCTGATGAGGTCTTAGACAAAATGGGAAATATCTTATTGAAAACTGGAGGGGCTCAGGACACAGCTGGAACCTTGGGCTACACTACCCATGGCCAGCTTAAGTCTCTGCTCATTGTATTTCAGTGCAGCTCTCCTTGGCTACCTCAGCTATGGCTCAAGAGGGCCCAGGTGTGGCTCAGGCCTCTGATCCAGAAGGCACATGCAGTAAACCTTAGTGGCATTCATATGTTGCTAACTCCCCAGGTAGGCAGAGTGCAAGAGTTGAAGATGCATCACTTCCTTCACACAGATTTCAAAAGATGTATTTCCTGAGAGACTTAGGACCCTGACAGAGACCTGTTGCAAAAATAGAGCTACCTGAGATAGTCCCCCCTAGGGTACTGCCCAGCAGAGCCATGAGGTTGGGGCCACTGCAGAAAGCCCCATGAAGGCAAAGCTTAGTGGAGCTATGGTGTCAGGGCAACCCCTAACACCCCAGACCTATAAAGCCACCAATGTATAGGTGAGCTGCAGGTGCCTGATGCCAACTACTGAAAGATGTGATATGGGCTGTGCCCAGCAAATCCATGGGAGCAGGTCTTCTAAGAGCCCCTCATGTCTCAGTGTGTCTGGAAATTGGGGCATGGAATCAAAGATTATTCTCAAACCTTAAGATTTAATGTTGTTTGGCCTGTTGAATTTTGGGCTTACCTGGGACCTGTTACCCTTTTCTTCTTAACTATTTCTTTCTTTTGGAATGGCAATGTCAAATAGTTTTTAAAAACTTATGTAATTATATCTTATACTAGTTAGACAACTAGTAATGGGGCGACCATAGTTTTATGTCTTATAGAGACCTCACACATATACACACACACACAAACACATACACACACAGGGTACAATAGTCCCCCTTTATTTGTGGTTTCACTTTCTGTGGTTTCAGTTACTTGATGTCAACCATAGTCCGAAAATATTAAATGGAAAATTCCAGAAATAAACAATTCAGAAGTTTTAAATTACATGCCATTATGAGTAGCGTGATGGAATCTGGCGCCATCCTGCTTTGTCCCGCCAGGGAAGTGAATCATCCTTTTCTCCAGCGTACCCAGGCTGCCTGTGCTACCCGCCCATGAGTCACTCAGTGGCAAGCTTGGTTGTCAGATCAACCTACTGGTGTGGTATCACAGTGCCTGTGTTCAAGTAACCCTTATTTTATTTAATTGTTCTATTTTTTATCAGTTATTGTTGTTAATTACTTACTGTGCCTAATTTATAAATTAGACTTTATCACAGGTTTGTATGTATAGGAAAAAACATAGGATGTAAAGGGTTAAGTATTATTTGCAGTTTCAGGTATCAACTGGGAGTTTTGGAATGTGTCCCACACAGATGAGGGAGGAACTACTATTTGCTCTGAAACACAAATTGGTAAATATGAGTAAAGTAACTGGCATCCAATGATTATCACACACCAGGTTATTTGTCCACTATCCTCCTCCACCTCCTCTTTTAGTACTTGGCAGTTCCTTCTTCACTTCACTCTCCAAATACATAAATAACATATTGTGAGGTGTTAACTGATAAAAGCTGCTGACAGTGATGCCCAACAAGGGTCAATATGGTTGTAAATCCATAGATACATAGAACACATTTCTTTCTTTCTTTGTAACAATGATGAACCAAAAAGCATAGATATTTTCTAGTGAACATGAAACAGTACATATGGAAACATCATTTATTCATTCACTTATCTGGTCAAAGATATCAATCTAAGCTAAGTATAAGGGTAGGCCCTAGAAACAATGCAAAGAGCAAGGAAGGACTGGTCCATATCCAATAGAATTAGTAAGGGAAAGTCATTCACTCTTTTGATGATAAACTCATCATTTTCTAAATGTATGACAGAGTTTTATTGTGATCAATATGATTAGGTTCAGCTTCGATTTCAGTTACTAATTTTAATGGTTTACATCTTTGTGTACCTTCTAAAATGCATGCTAACACTTATTCCCCAATGCAACAGTATTGAGAGGTGAGACTTTTAGTAGATGCCTAGGTGGAGCCCTCATGGGTGGGATTAAAGCCCTTATTAAATGGCTCGAGTAGGTGAGTTTTGTACTTTTTGCCAGTCTATTCCTTCCACAAGGTGAGGACACAGTGTTTGTCCCCTCTGGAGGATACAGAAACAAGGCACTATCTTAGAAGCAAAGAGCAGCCCTCACCAGATATCCAGTATGCCAGAGTATTAATCTTACCACTTCCCAGCCTCCAGAGCTATGAGAAATAGATCTCTGTTGTTTATAAGTTACCTATTCTCAGGTATTTTTTTGTAGTAGCATGAACGAAGAAAGACACTAACTTACATAAATTTTTTAGAGTGACATCCCACAGCTGTCAGTCACAGTCATGGCTATAGGCAATTGGTTAAGCACTGGAATCCTGACAGCTCATACAGTGTCATTATGTTCTTTGTGAAACAAAGTAGGTGATAAATCTAAACTGTTACTTTATGTGTGCCTGATAAACTCGTAAAACATCCTTTCATAACTTCCATGTGGGTCTCACCCCCAGGGTAGGCACCTTCTATATGGAATTTCTTGGGCTTAGAAGAGTTACACTATGGACATACTTTCCGGCTAAGGGGAAACTTAGAGCAAATAATCTTTAGCACTCAAAAAATATTCTAATGATAATGCAGATATGATAGGCAATTGGCAACGCATTTTGTTTGGTGTTGGCTGGTGTGTACTTGTGTGGTAGGGGTACTTTCTGGAACTGCTTAAATTTCCCCTTCTTAACAGTAGCCCTAACTGACCCAGCGTGGGAAACAAAAGACTGTTCTGACACTAGTTTTCCCAGAACAAGATGAAATCAGCACTGGGTTAGATGGAGCCCAAGGGAATGATCCAAGGGCAGATCTCACCAAAGTCCCGACAGGATGAATTCCATCAGCTTCAGGTGATGCCCTTGATAGTCAGATGAATGCTTTGAAGGTGTGTACTGCTGCTTATTTTCTAGACACACAGCATTGTTTAAAAGCTGATAAATACCCATATTTAGAATTTGACTGTTTAAAATTGCATGTTATCAAAGAAATTGCTTTCTCCTCTTTTAGCAAAGGTTCTCAATGCTGGGTACACATGAGAATCCTTGTAAGAATTGTTTAAAATATACAGGGATCCAGAAGCCATCTCTGGAAAGTGTTGCTTGGTATGTTTGGGGTAAGATGTGTAAAACCTGGGACCCTGTAGTGCAAGAAGTTCAAGGAGTGCAAGTTCTAGGACTCTGTACTTTTAATGTTTCCCAAGAATTTCAGGTGTATATTTCTGGCTGGGAGTTGCTAAAATGCTATCAAATCACTTGGCTAATATCACTGATAGCTTCTTGGTGGTTGTATCAGTGGCAGAAGTCCTCAGCAGAATGATATTTTTATACATTGTAAGGCTACAGAGAAATATTTCCAATGCCGAAAATAAAAGTAACTTTTGGCTGTAAAAACGGCTCAATCCCATTTCTTTGAGGCAAGATAATAAATCTCTATGAATTTGTCCCTGAGGAAAAATTTTCATTTTCAGAGCACTTTGCCATTTTTATAATGGGGGAAAGAGCAATAAAATGCTTGTGGCAAAAACAGCAATTCAGAGCTGCACTTACTGACTTCTTTTGAACCAAAGTTGATGGTGTCAGTGAATATTGTCCCTCTCCTTTGGATGCCAAAGAAGGCATGAAGTTTTCACAGTTTTTCTGTTAAGTTCAATAAAAATATTTCAGCTTTATAAAGAGAAACATGCAAATTCTTAATATAGCCATGTATCCATCTGTCATTTTAACAGAATAATAACAAAGCTTATATTCAGTTAGAAAATCCATGGCCTCTTTGATTATTCCTAAGGATATTGAGTATGAATCCTTTATCATGTGGAATCCTAGGTAATATTAACATGCTTCATTCTAATATTAACATGCTTCATTCTACATAATTTTTAGATGTGCTTGTACCTACACACAAGTCATTTAAACTCTAACTCAGTTTCCTTATCTGGAAAACTAGGATATTTGGTGATATTTTCAAATTGTATATAACATTGAGCATGTTTAGTTCAGGTTTAGCAAACTCCATCCTCCAAGCCAAAATCACTGATCTTCTATTTTTTTGTAGAAAATTTTATTAACACACAGCCATGCTCATTCATTTACACATTATCTGCAGCTTCTTTTGCATTACAACAGCAGAGTGTAGTAGTTACCACAGAGACCATATGACCCACAGAGCCTACAATATTTACTATATAGTCCTTAACAAAACAAGTTTGCCAACTCTTGTTTTAAATAATTGGCAACGTAATATCCAATTGAAAATTGCTTTAACTATAATGGATTAACTAGTTAACATATCTGGAGAAAGATGGTTTCCTTAAATGATGGCTGGTTATCAAGAAAGCTGGATGTCTCAGTACTCTTGCATACATAGGCCTGAACTTACATTCATTTTCCAGAGCCCTCTCTGAGAGATTTCAAATCGTATGCCTTCTAATGCTGCCCATAAACCAGAAAGCCTCCTTGGAGTCATTTAAGCTTCAAACTGTGAGCCTGCCTCAGCCAAAGGATTTTCCCTTAGTAATGAAAAGGTAAGCAAATAAGTCATATTTATGGTTTTTTTTATTTCTCATAAAACAAATGGTTTGAATGTTTACAGATTCTAATTCTTCTAAAAATTTTTAGAAAACATAACCATGATTTTATTCAAGAATGAATTTTTGCATATCAGTCAAGGACATTTTCCTGATTTCTTCTTGGGTTAAGATAAATTTTATTTATTATTATATTTACATTGCATTCATGTAGGGAAGAGTGTTTTATTAAAAATGAATTTAAGGCTATGAAAATTTCCCCTTTAAATTTGACATAATTTTCCAGGTTCATTTTCATGTATGATGCAATTGTGGCACAATTAAGGTTTTGCCCAAAACTGCTATAAATACAAAGTACTTTGGTTTTGAACTCCTGACCTTGAGCGATCCTCCCACCTTGGCCTCCCAGAGTATAGGATTACAGGCATGAGCCACCTTACCCGGCCTTTACAGAGTACTTTGGAACCAAATGTTAATTATTTATCTATAGCTGATACCTCGTTCTATTAGACCATTCCAAACATTTTGTCTTAGGATCAGGAAACATTCACAAATACATGAACATTTTCAGCAGAAATGCAAAGCTAATTATATTCTCAAATATGATATTTGGTGTCTACATACATTTTTAAATTAAATAGGAATATCATATAATTGGAATTGTTGAGAGAGAATCCAGACATAAAACCATCCACATACAGCCAACTGATCTTTGACAAAGCAGACAATAATATACACTGAGGAAAAGAAGCCCTATTCAATAAATGGTGTTGGGAAAATTGGATAACCACATGAAGAAAAATGAAGCTGGATCCATACATTTCACCACTAACAAAAATTAATTCAAGATGGATAAAAGACTTAAATGTAAGGCATGAAACCATAAGTATTCTAGAAGAAAATATAGGAAAAATCTTCTAGATATTGGCTGAGGCAAAGAATTTATTAATAGGATCCCAATAGCAATTACAGCAACAAAAAAAATAAATAAATTGGGCTTGATCAAATTAAAAAAGCTTCTGTGTAGCCAAGGATATAATCAACAGATTGAATAGACAACCTACAGAATAGGAGAAAATATTCCTAAGGTATACATCCAAATAAAGGGCTAATAACAAGAATCTACAAAGAAGTCAAATCAGCAAAAAGAAAAACCAAACAACCCTGTTAAAAATGTAGGCAAAAGACATCAACAGAAGCTTTTCAAAAGAAGATAGACAAATGGCCAATAAACCTATGAAAGAAAAGCTCAATGTCACTATCGTCAGGGAAATGGAAATTAAAACCACAATGAAATATCACCGTACCCTAGTTAGAATGAATTTTATTAAAAAGTCCAAAAACAATATAGGCTGGTGTGGATGCTCAGAGAAAGGAACCCTTATACACTGTTGGTGGGATTGCAAATTAGTTCAACCTCTATGGAAAACGGTATGGAGATTCCTCAAAGAACTAAGAGGAGACCTACCATTTGCTGCAGCAATCCTACTACTGGGTATTTACCCAAAGGAAAAGAAGTCATTTTATCAAAAGACACCTGCACTCAAATGTTTATAGCAGCACAATTCACAATTGCAAAGATGTGGAGTCAACCCAAGTGCCCATCAATTCATGAGGTGATTAATAAAATGTGGTATATGTATACCATGGAATACTAGTCAGCTATAAAAAAGGAAGAATTAATGCCTTTTGCAACAATTTTTTAAAAATATTTTTTTAATTTCAGCATATTATGGAGGTACAAATCTTTCCGTTACATGTGTTGCCTTCCTCCCTCACCCCAGGATCAAAGCTTCAAGCATGTCCATCCCCCAGATGGTGCACACTGCACTCATTATGTATGTATAGATCCATCCCCTTCTTCCCCCTCCCATCTGCCCAACGCCCGATAAATGTTATTCCTATATGTCCATTTAGGTGTTGATCAGTGGAACCAATTTGCTGGTGAGTACACGTGGTGCTTATTTTTCCATTCTTGGGATAGTTCACTTGGTAGAATGGGTTCCAACTCTATCCAGGAAAATACAAGAGGTGCTATATCACAATTGTTTCTTATAGCTGAATAGTACTCCATGGTATACATATACCACATTTTATTAATCCACCCATGTATTGATGGGCACTTGGGTTGTTTCCACATCTTTGCAATTGTGAATTGTGCTGCTATAAATATTTGAGTGCAGATGTCTTTTTTATAGAGTGTCTTTTGTTCTTTTGTGTAGATGCCCAGTAATGGCATTGCTGGATCAGATGGTACATCTACTTGAATCTCTTTAAGGTATCTCCATATTGCTTTCCACAGAGGTTGTACTAGTTTGCAGTCCCACCAGCAGTGTAGGAGTGTTCCTATCTCTCCGCATCCATGCCAACATTTATTGTTTTGAGACTTTTTGATGAAGGCCGTTCTCACTGGACATAAATGATATCTCATTGTGCTTTTGATTTGCATTTCCCTGATGATTAGAGATGTTGAGTATTTTTTCATATGGTTTTGGTCATTATTCTGTCTTCTTTTGAAAAGTTTCTGTTCATGTCCTATGCCCACTTTTTGATAGGGTTGTTTGATATTTTCTTGCTGATTTTCCTGAGTTCTAAATAGATTCTAGTTATCAGCCCTTTATTGGATGTGTAGCATGCGAATATTTTCTCCCATTCTGTAGGTTGTCTGTTTGCTCTTGTGATAATTTCTTTGGCTGCCCTTTTGCAACAATTTGGATGAAACGTGAGACCATTATCATCAGTGAAGTCTGTAAAGAATGGAAAAACAAACACCGTATGTACCCAGTATTAAAATGGAACTAACTGATGAGGACATGTGTGCATAAAGGTAAGTAAAACTCAGTGGAATTCAAGCAGGGGGGAGGGAAGAGGTAGGGATGAGTGAAAACCTACCTAATCGGTACAAGAAACACTATTTGGGTGATGGGCACACTTGTAGATCTGACTCAAGCATTTAAAAAGTGGTTTAAATAACCAAAAATACTTGTACCCCTGTAATATTAATATTTTGAAATAAAAAGTCTAATGAATGAAACACAATAATTTCATGATATGTTACACAACAATTTATGTGTATATATTTATATCATATTATTTTCGCACATATATTTATCTATTTTGGCTGAATATCTTTGATTAGTGGATCAATACTTGAGAATCAAGAAAAAAGCAATTAATTTTAGAAAATATACATATATACATTAATTAAGAGATACTACAGCATACTGATTAAGAGTAATGGCTTTGGAGGTCTATTTCTATGTATCATCTGTGTGGTCTTCTAAACTTGAGCTCCTTTATCTACAAAATTGGATAATAAGATTAACCACATCAGGTTCTTGTAAGAATTGAAAGAGTAAATGTATATAAAGCACTCAGAATGATACTAGCACAGAGGTAATAAAAGTAAATTGATATCACTCATTAAATTATTGCTATTATTATCATTATAATTCCATGTTGAAGAGAATAAAACAAGCACTAGCCAGACTGCAAGGTCAAAGAGATTATAAAGGGTTTGTTAAAAATGCTTAAAAGCATAAAAATGAATAAAAACCTTACAAAGCAAAAAAGAACCAAGCATATTTGAAATGAAATATAAAAATTATACATATTATTAGATACATGTATATATAGATATATGCATATATAAATACATAATGATATATAATACATCAGCACATAATTATAGCAGTACATGTAGAAATATATATGATTAATATGCATATAGATATAATAGATGACCACATTATTATAACAGTACAAATATGTAATAAAAACACAAAAATGAATTTAACAGCTAAACAGATACAGCTGTGGATAGAATTACCGTGAATATAGCAGAAAGCAAAAACAACAAAGCAGAGAGGTTAACAGGCATGGGGAATAAAATGAGGTTCAACATGTGTCTAATAAGATTTCCACAATAAGCAGATAGAGTGAATAAGGGTAATATGGTTAAGAGAAATAATTAGAAAAAAAAGACTGAGGTGATGAATGAATAAAAGGCTGAAATAATGAAATAAAATGAATCCTCATATTCAATAACTATACCAAGTAGGATAGACAAAATTAATGCATAAAGTGGAATATTTTGTAGGAAATAATGGCATAGGAGTACAAGTATTAGTATGAGTACCTTTCAAAAGCATGCTGTTAAGTTTAAAATAAAGTGTCATGTTAAAATACTTTGTCTAGTATTGACTTCATTCAGATAAAGTTAAAACCATACAAACCAATTGTTTATGAATATAAACAAGATGTAAAAAACAATCTTACTTGTTTTCATTTATACTGTTTATAAATGTGAGGTTAAAATTTAAAGTTGTTTTTGGAAATAACATACAGTGACTTTAGTAGAGCTGAAAAGGATATGGGATTTAAGCTGTGTCTCAAATATTTCATCTTCAAAAATTAATAAAAAGAGCAAACTGAACTCAATATAGTAAAATATTAACATCAGTTAATTGATAGTCATTGGTATATAAGAGTATATATATTCTTTTCTGTGCATTTGAATTTTTAAAAAAAATTGTTTTGCTCTAATGAGCTTTCAGATTTAAGAAAAAACAATTTTGAGAGAAAATCCCTTGGGAAGTTCTTCATTAATTAAGTGGTTAACATAACCCTTTGGGAATAGAAAAAAAATGTTTTCTCCAAAAGACCCAAATAAACTGGACTATAAGGAATGTACCTTATCTCTCAAAAAATTAAGGCGCTATGTAAGTCTTGCCAGGAACTAAAACTGTGGTTCCAGAAAGTCTAAGAATTTCAGTGCTTATATATATTTGAATAGGGGTCATTTCAAGAGACATTTATAAACCATATGCTCCAAATTCAACCTTTACTAGCACAATCATAAAATGATTTCATGTGGATAATCTATAAATAGTTTTCTTAAAAATTAAAAATGTCTTCACTGAGAACACAAATGTTAGAGTTGAAGAAATGAAAACAACCACACGCAAACTAAATGAAGCAAAATCACACAAATGTTCTTTCTCTAAGCTTGACATCAAGTATTTGTTTCTAGAAGAACAGAATGAAAAATGGGAGCTACTTTAGTATATGCAATGATTTCACTATCTTTTCTGTTTGCAGTGTAGTTAAGGCTTGATGATAAAAACAATTTTACAGGAGTTAGGGTTATATAGAATATGAGATCACACCAGCAAATCAAATCCCTTCTACTTTGATTCCTCTCTGCTGCTCTTGTGCTGATACAGCAGAAACTTTCTGGAAACAGGGGGAGAAAGCACTGCACTTCAGTGGTGTCACCTTTCAATCAGGATATTAGGCTAAGATCCCTTCTGCTTGATTCTGGTGACTAATGGAAGGAGGTAATCAAATTTTAAAAATCTTTCAGCATTACACCAAAGGCAGTCTGTTTCTTAGTGGCATAGTAAAGGATGTAGACAATGGGAATAAGCTATCTGCATCTTTATTGTGTTCTTTTTACAAAATGTTTTTAAAATTGCATATACACATATATTCATTTTAAAAAATTGTAATGTTCTAAACTATCTGTACCTATATCTAAAAGTTAAAATTTCACTACTGAGGAATAACCATTATTAATATGTTATTTACATATGTATTCATACATACTGTCTCTGAAATACAAAATTGGCTCATATTTTATATGTAGCTTTGTAATTTGTCTTTATTCTTTGGTCTAATAATATATAGCAAAAGACTTTCTATAAAAATACATATTTATCAATTTCTAACTGTTTAATTACTATCATTCTTGTACAAATATCCCTGTATGTGGAATAAATGTGGAATTGTAGCATCTTAGAATAGAAGCCTATGAAGAAATAAAGCACAGTATATCCTCGGTAACAGAACTTCTTTTCTCTGGCCTTTAAGAACTGATCTGAAAACCAAATCTCAACCATATTCTTCTTTTAAAAATATTACTCCAAACTATTATTCCTGGACATATGAATCCCAAACAAAATGTTATTAGTTCTGAATGAATAAGACAGTATTATATTGCTGCATTCTTTATAGACCATAAAAGCATGTCCATTGGAAGAATGGGGTCTTTAATTAAAAAAATGAAAATGATGATGATGATCATCATCATTATTATAATACTGCTAGTACTATTTAAATTAGTGAGCATGAGTTAACAGACTGTGATTTTAGTGAGATTAGTATTGAAATGATATTTTGTAGGTTTCACTCAATTATATAAACTTGATGCCTTCTTTATAGAGTCTTTTTGAGGTTATCAATAAATAATAAAATTAAAGATTATATTTAATGTGGGTTGGCTATTTACAGATATGAAAATTCTGTGAAAAATAATAAGTATCTCTTTCAGAGCTACTTCTCCAGCATGTCATTATCCCTAGTATAGGGTTATGCAAATAGCTGCAAAACTTAGGAATAGTAGCATGGATATGTTATAGGGATAAAAATTAGTTCTAAGTACTTTTTTCTTAACTTTTGCAGAATTTATAGATATTTATCTATCTATCTATCTATCTATAATAGGCAATATTTAACTCTCTGCATGTAAAAGATACTTCCTGGCATCATCAGATTGCTATAAAAGCTGACATTTGGCAGGTGTCTTAACAAGGCCTTTTGAGACAAGAAGTGAGGGTAGTTGAAGAGGGATTTTATTTATTTTTTAACAATTACTTTTATTAAAATAGATAAACTGGAAGCAGTTGATATGGCAGGAAACGTTTTCCCCTGTTATTGAAGCCATGTAAGAGTAACCTGAGAACCAAAGGCTGTTGAGCACAAGCTGGAAGGGATAGTATTCTTCACCCAAGTAGGAACCAGTGCCTAGACCAAGGGAGTGTCCAGCACAATATCATACTCTTATGTACTGTATTATCAATTACAATAGATGGTATAATTGGAAGGACAAAATAATCGCTGATTACAAAGCACTCTTCCCAGGCTTTCGGAAATAAAACATGCACCGTAGGGAGTATGCTTATGGATTCTCATTCAGTATTCATGAAGATCAGCTACGCTAAACCTAAGATGAATGACAAAAAGAAGTACTAAATCTGTAGTTACAAATAAGCCCGAAAACAAATTCCTTTCTCACCAAAAGATTGGAATACTTCTTACAAAATTCATAATCGAAAACAATGAATTTGCAACTGGTTGTTGCTCATGTGATGTTTTACTGCTTCAAAATGAGACACGCTTAAAATCAAGGCAATTATGCAATTTAAAAATCTTTCAAGGCTTCTTTTTATGTCAGCAAAGTTTATTGAGTGCCTACTATGTGCTAAGCACTGCTCTAGGTGTGAGAGACGAAATGATGAGCAAGAAAAAACATAAACCCTGATCTCTTGGAGATAGCAGTGAAGAGAGAGGTAACATAAATTTAAAGAAATAAAGATACAATACGTGCTATATAAAAGGAAGAGTGATACAAGAGAAAATGTAGGAAGAATGTTACATAATATATGGTCAAGGAATCTTTTCTGAGATGGCAGAAATTATCTAAGCTAAGATACAAAAAAAAAAAAGAGAAAGAAAGTAGGCATACCATTATCTGGGGAAGTATATTTTTTATGAATGAAGTGGGCTACACCAATTCTGAGGTAGGAGTGAGGTTGGTAAGTTTGAGACAAAAATATAGCTAATGTGATCAGGGATGAGGTCATAGTGGCAGTGGGCAAGACAAGGAATTATAAGGCCTACATACTACAGATAAGCTCATAGTTTATTTTCAGAGAAACAGGAAGCCCTTTAAGGATTTTAAGTAAGAGATAAATACAATCAGTTTCCCGTTTGACTAGATCACACTGGCTACATGAGTAAGAGAAAAAACAGAGACACCATTAAGGAAGTTTTTGATGTCATGAATGTCTAGTAGAAAATGAGGTTCAGAGTAGAAAACAAAGTTTATTCGGGGCCTTAAAGTTCATTTTAAAGACTTTACTTTCAGTCTAAATGAAATGGGGAAATGGCTGGAAAGTTTTGACCAAAGAAGCTATAGATTTTGTGTTTTTAAAGGATCACTGCTGTGTGGAGGGCAGGCTGGCGGGAGTTAAGCAGGGAGACCTGTTAGGAAGCTGTTGCAGAGTCCAAGTGTAAGTGTAGTTAACAATGGGAGACTTAGAAGCCACCTAATCCTATATATGTTTTGGAATTGAGACAAGAGGATTGTCTGAGAGATTACGTGGAAGACATAAATGAAATAAATGTGTCAAGAATGACTTTTAGGTTATTTGACCTGGGAAACTGGAAGGATTAAATAATCATCAACAGAAAGAAGGAAAGATTTGGGTAAATTAAGTTTGGATGAAATATAAGGAGTTCAGTTTTATTTCCGTTTTCTTTAAGATACGTGCCCTAATTACCAGGTGCTTGGTGTGGTGCTTATGAAATTGACAAATAAGAGAAAATAGTCCCAGTTGGTTAGAAATATAGCCCTGCATGAGTGTGATGCACACCATCTGGGGGATGGAAACGCTTGAAGCTCTGACTCAAGGGGGGAGGGGAGAAAAGGGCAATGTATGTAACCTTAACATTTGTACCCCCATAATATTCTGAAATTAAAAAAAAAAAAAAGAAATATAGCCCTGCACTGTATTGGCTTACCAGCCTTGATATAATAAAATAGAGCAGATTTAACTTATATACACCTTAAATACAGAGGCTCTTCCATGATAGTAATCAGTTGTCTAAATACTTATTCTATTTAGTTTCTCATTTCACGGATGTGTATATATATGCCCTGAAAGATTTAGTGACTTGATCTCTAAGTTTCCTAAAGTGTAATAGCCATAGCCTGTGAAATAAAATTCATATTTACCAACATTATGTCTATGAATATAATGAAATTAATCATTTATTCATTGTCAGTGGAATTATACAATCATATAACAATTTTATCTATGATGTCTAATGAATGAGCTTAATATTGTAAGGGATTTTTCCTATGCCCTAGCATTGGCCTTCTATAATATCTTATACATTTCCATATATTCAGACTATATAAATAGTTTGAGTGCAGATAGCAATTTTCATTAGAAGAGGGAGATTTTCAAATATGAACAAGTGTTCTCAAGGAGTGAAATAAAAGTCACTATACTGATTTGCTTCATTCTCTCAGGTTGAGGTTCAACCATTATTCTTGAAACAAAATAAGTGTGATTTATCATTATGGTGTTATAGGCTCTCACTATTTATCCCTCCACTCTGCCATACAATAATTCTACACAAGCCTAATGCTTGCTAAATTATATACATATATTAGTTTTAACTTCGTGTTTCATCAGACAAGGGAGTGATTTAATCATGACACATTAGTTTGGAACAAAACAGCCATATGGTACACTTTCTACCTTGAGATAAGTAATTCTGGCCAGCTTCTTAATTTATGTTTTTTTACACATATATTCTCTGCTGAAAATCCATCTATTAGATAAACAAACTTTAAGTAGCATATAGCAATCTTTTGAATGGGTTAAGTTTAGTTCAGCCAAGTAAAACGCTGGATAACTTGATCAAAGAACAAAGCTGTCCAGTGAGAAAAACTGGACCCCAGAGCCTCACAACACAGACATTTTGATGAGATTTCTGGTTCTTTTTTCTCATGACTTTTGAATATTTTAAGAACAGCTTTTTGTGTCTTTTCTGAAAAATAAAACAAGAAGAGAAGTAGCATGATAAAATTGAAAGAGAAATAATGATTACAATTTGTTTCTGAAAGGGTTTCATTCAATGTTTCAGCACACTTGGTTTATGCATTTCAAAATAGAGAGCATTTAATAGTCGTAGTCTGTCTGTTTCTATTTATGTTACTTACGTATATTGCCATGTAAGTAACATGGATTAAACTTTAGGATTAAACCTAAGAAGATCTTTAAGGCCACCAGTATTTCATGATTTATATTACATATAAGGCAGACACAGAAAGAAAAATTATCTTCAGAAAGACAAAGTGCAAAGCCTTCAATGTCAAAGTTTTCCTAATTATTCTGCTTATTCTGTCTAGGTTTATCTTCCCAAGTTCATTTGAACTTTTTTCACCAAACGGTATATGAACACTGAAATTCTTAACTGCACTGAGAGGTAACATGTGATCAGGTGATATGAAATAAAATAATTCTGCTTTTTTAATGTTTTCTTTGTGTTCAGTGGTGACCTTATATAAACCAAGTGTTCCTATGATCTTCTGATGTTTCCCACCTATTTTTTTGGTTTTGTTTTAAACATTTCAGGCCAAATTGCTGTGATTTCATTCGCTGGTATTTATGCAAAGTGTTTCCCCCATTCTTACCCTTTTTAATTTTTACTGATTAAGTATCTACTTTATTTTATTTTTCCATGACTTTATTTTTTTCAGTTTGAATAAGGTATAATGAACAAATATTAATAAAAAATATATATATGCAAAGTGTACAATGTGATGTTTTGATAAATATATACACAGTGAAATCATTGTTAAGAAGTTAAAGCTTCTTAACGTACCCATCATCTCACACAGTTATCTTTCGTGTGTGTGTGGTAATAATATTTAAGATCTACTCTATCAGCAAATTTCAAGTACATAATACATTATTATTAACTATAGTCACCATGCTGTACATTAGTTCTTCAGAACTTATAATTGTGAGTTTGAACTCGTGGATCCATATCTCCGCTTATCCCCTAGTCCCCGACCTCTGCTAACCATACTTCTATTCTCTCTTTCTCTGTTTCTGTGTTTATGTTTCTCATTTTAATGTAGAGGAATATTAACCTCTTTACTCACAGAAAGCAAGAACTTCTCAGGAAACACTGAAAAAGATAATTGACTTTAAAAGAGAAAAATAGGGTCAGGTGCAGTGTCTCACACCTGTAATAACATCAATCCAGAGGCCAAAGCAGGAGGATGACTTGAGGCTAGGAGTTTGAGACCAACCTGGGCAAAATCTCTAAAAATAATGAATAAATGAAAAAATCATCTGGGCATGGTGGTGCACATCTATAGTCCTAGCTACTTGGGAGGCTGAGGCAGGAGGATTGCTTGAGCCCAGGCATTGAAGGCTGCAGTGAGCTATGATAGTGCATTGCACTCCAGCCTAGGTGACAGAGCAAGACCCTGTCTCAAAAAAAAAAAAAAAAAAAGATGAGAGAGAATAATAGATACCATAAGTAATTTAATGTGATACATTTAGACAGGAAGGATGATTTCTTATTTTCTATGGAAAGAAAATAATGGAGGAGTATAATCTGATACTAGGAAAGGTTAGGAATAAAGGATGTCTCATCTTTAAAACTATGTCAACATACATTGTTACTACATATATATATATATATATATTTACTGACTTGGTAATGCTTGGCTATTACTCATACAGAAAGTTTTACAATACCATGAAAAATCTAGGAGCATAATAAGTGATTAGCATTGGGTTGAAGGTAATGTTTGTTTAAATGTTTTTTTTTTTACCTGCATTAACTTCTTTAGGTTCTTATCACTGAAATATCAGTGTTGTTTTATTACCATCCACATTTGTTACTTTCTACTTACTGACAACTTTCTAAAGATTGTGCCAAAGCACAAGTTGCTTCATTGGGTGAACTCCCTATTTTTTTCCTGATTAACATTACAAATAATCCTTTATGGCTACAGTTAAGGAATGTCTTGACATATAACAAGTGACTCCATTGTTTTTCTTTTTTTCCCAACCAGATAAGAAAGAATTACCTTATCTAAGCTCCAGTAAATTATTACAAGTAATGGAGCCCATTCCTTCTGTTCACTTATCTTCTTGGTGTCATTATTGAAGAATTCTTCTTAATTTTAATTATTAATTCATATTTATTAAAAAAGAATAAGGAGCACAAAGCAGGAAATCTTTAGCTTTTATATTAATAAATATAAAATAAAACTAACCCTTTAGCTTTGATATCATTTTAAATTTACTATAAAGTAAATATATGAAAATTCCAAGTGACTACCACTATTAATATTTCAGCATTTCCCTTCCAATAGCCTTCTAGGTTTCTAATAGCTGATGCATACATGCACACATGACACAGCGAGAACATAGTTTTCTCAGGTCACAAAGCTGAAGAGAGCAAAATCTCTGCCTTTCACTGTTTTTCGTATCAGGGATCCATTTCTGTTTTGAGCTTTCTATTTGTTCTTGAGAGGGTAAAAATTTAGATTTTGGTCTCTGTCATGCTGGGACCTTAAAAAATATAAGGGACTATTTTTGATCTAATCATATAAAGATACTCCATGCTCCTGTATCTATCACTCCTAGATCATTACACTAAGTTGTTGGGTACCTTTTTTTAGGGGGAAGGTTTTTCTAGATGCTATTATTCCATGAACTCCCCTAATAAAAAAGGCACATTCATTTTGTGCTCAGATATTCAAACTCAACTATCAATTTCACAACCCCTTTCCCCATGACTGAAGTCTACAGAGTGATGGAGTTGGGGAGTGTGAATGGGGTGGACGGCCTTTCAGTTCTTTCTCTTCCCTCTCTCAAATCCTGACTTTTAGAAAATCTCCTTTATGTAATAACATATACTACCTCTTCATACAGTCGATACAATTTATCTTTCAACCTTGTAAGTCTTAAAATTTAAATTAAAGTTATCAGATTCTTTTAGCACAAAAACTCTTTCTGTTCAACAATAACTAAGAATTCCAAAGCTTACCTAGAATTTCAATGTCGTGAATTAGCTTATTTTACACTAATATATCATAACTTATCATCATTCCCTGCAACATTTCAGCATCAACTCCCAGTTTTGTTGTTGATAGAAGAAGAATGTAGAATAGAATTAGATAACCAAAAACTGTACTTTAAAAATATTTGAAAATATTATCCCTCCATTCAGGTCTTTATATATTTCAAATATTTTAATTTATGGAAGATCATCTGCACACAGACTTTTGTAAAAGGTTTTTGTGAGTTAACTATGTATCATGAACATCTCTCTGGCAGACTTTGAAATGGCTACCTACCTGTCAATCATATACATGCAGATTATAAATGTATATATATATCATATTGGTCATTTGAAATTAGGCTTATACAACCATCCTGTTCCATTTAGGTATTACACTACCACCTATAACATTAAACCAGCTTTGATGCCTTTAATTTAGATAAGCGTTTTTTGGGGGTTTTTTCAGCATATTACGGAGGTACAAATGTTTAGGTTACATATATTGCTTTTGCCCCACTCAAGTCAGAGCTTGAAGCATGCCCATCCCTCAGACGGTGGGCACCGCACCCGTTGGGTGTGTATATATCCATCCCCTCCTTCCCCCTCCCACCTGCCCAACTTAACTAATCAACACTTAGATAGGCTTTTACAAAAGGAAAAATTTGAGTGAGCTTTCTTTAATTATTATCATATCTCACTACTATGAGGCCAGCACTTAAAAGAAAATAAACTTGCTAAAACATTTTGAGATTATGTAAATGTGTATACATTTAAACCTATTGACTAAAATAAAATGTATTTCTTATAAAAAGGGAGAAAATAAGAAGATACATGACTAAGATAGTGTCTCACCATCAAATGGCTCACAGTAACATTGAAATATATTCCTGTTGATTTATACAACATTAAAATTTGCTATGTTGCTGGATTTTTGAAAAATGCATAATTTGTGATAGTCTTTAAATATAATTACATATAGTAAGCTCTCAAACTTTGAAACATAATGAGAATATATATGGTAATGTGTGGTTTACTCTGTAGGCAACACGTTAATCTGTGCTTTTCTTATTTTTAGATGTGAAATATTTGCTACAGTTTTAAATTTTTTTCTTTATTGAAAATGAGAGTATGTATTTTTAATGATTCCAGTTGAACTAAGTCTAAATATTCACTTTAATTGTAGTAATTTGATCTATCTCCTGAAAGATTATATGTTCTTCAGAGTAGCAGAAACTGTCAATAAAAGCTTTCACTGGTCTTCCTGGCAACCTTTATTATAGTTCCATTTCAGTTTTCCAGAGGAATGAAAGTGAGCCGTCTTCATACGTTTCTGTATTTTACAAGGCCCTAGACACACTCTTCAAAAGGTGGAAACTTTTCACATCTGGGCATAAGTTGCCTTATTGCATTTGGTAAACATATTTTAAGGGTGGTTCCATTTACTGGAAATAAGGCAATTTTCTAGGAGCATTTGAGATCTCTTCTATTAAGACATGTTTAACAGTCAGATGTACTTTCTTGTGTGAAAAGCGTTTTCTTAACCAGTATTTGCTCACAATGCTATGCTCTTGTTGCCTTAGAGACAGCAGATCAATGGAAAAGTGAATGGGTAGTCTTGAATATCAAGTCAATGCATAATCCACTTTAGTGATCTTTGCCTCTGTCAGATGCAGTACTTTATTCTCAGTAAGTCAATACATTTATTTATTTATATATATTTTATAACAAAATACCTTATGTTTACTAAGTGCTTTAATATACATGGATAAAAGGAAAATATAATTATTGTTTTGTTAATAAAATACTTCAGATCTATGTATGATAAATTTGCTAAATTGGAGTAGGAAAAAAACTGATTTCATAAGTCTATTGGGCTTAGTTTTAAAACAACAAAGGAATGCCATTGTCTTTATGATGGAGAATGCAAATTCTCTTCAAACTGATATTTGGTTGAAAAAGAACAAACTAATTTATTTCCATTCTGTTGTTACAACTTATGAAACCCATATCTACTTATCTATGTATGTATATTTTAAGTCATCAGATAATGAGAACATCTTTGAGTAGCTAGCACTTGTTAATGTTTATAAAAGATAAAATATCACAGAATGCACCTTATAAGATATAAATTAAAAGACACTCTTACATTGAAAGTCTTTTTAAATCATCTCAAATATGCTTAGCGATGCTCATAAACTTATGATGTGATTAAGTCCTCATAAGTCCATTGTTAAGTTGAAAATATCATAAACTGAAAATGCATTTTATACATCTAACCTACCAAACATCATAGTTTATCCTAGCCTACCTTAAATGTGCTTAGAACTTATATTAGCCTATAGTTGGACAAAATCATCTGATACCAAACTTACTGTATAATAAAGCATCACATATCTCATGTAATTTATGGAACACTGTACTGAAAATGAAAAGCAGAATGGTTATATGGGTATTCAAAGTACAAATACAAAAAGTGTACCACTTTTGCACCATCATAAAGTTAAAGAGTCTTAAGTCAAACCATCTTGAGTAGGGGACAACCTGTAGTCAGTTTGCCTGGCATAACCAGTTCTATATTTGCTACAACCTAAAAAGAATGTCAAAATTATGTTTATTTATTAATTCATTTAACTTGATGTGGCATTTTTGAAGTAAATGTAAGCTTTGGGTTGTTATTAGAAGTTCATCATCTAGGTTATAATCAATAATATGTTACTCCTTTTTGGTTCATCTAGCAATTACTATAAATGGAAAAGTATATAACAGTTTTTTGAGAAACTGTATTTTTTTCTGGAAGAAATATAATGAAAGAATGAAAGATGAGAAAGTTGAATGAGATTGGGCTGAAGGATATATTTGAATGACAACCAAATTCTCCAGTTTCAGCATTTGCTTGTTCAAACTCAGCTTCACCTACTAAAACGCCCAGGAAAACTAGCTCCTCAAGGTAACCTATCTCATCATTGAAGGAGAGGACTACACATTCTCCTCATGATTTTTTAAAGAATCAGTTTAAGGAAAAGAACTCTGGAATGAAAAATAATTTGGAATTAATCAGTGAAAAGTGAAAAGAATAAAAAAGAGTTGCTTTGGAAGTATGTATTTTTAGAGATAAGAGAAAATTTACAGAAAGTTAACTAAAAGAGACAGATGATTTATTTGATGATCTTTCTGGCTCATAGATTTTATAATTCTGATTTATGAATAAGAAGGAATAAATCCTAAATAACTAATGGTAAAATTTACCAAGTTTGTGTGTGTGTGTGTGTGTGTGTGTGTGTGAGTTCTAATTTATTGTCCAGGATTTTGGTCTGAGATTTTATTAGTATGAAAATATCCATTATTTTCTAGCATTGCTAGAGACTCTAATTATAACCCTTGCTAGGGAGAGGCAAAGATATAAAATGGAACCAAAATGTTAAGAAAAAAAAGAAAAACAAACATTTGTCCGGTGTGGGGCAGGTGGGAGAGGGGAGGAGTGGATGAGTGTATACATACATACGGTCTAGGGGATGGACACGCTTGAAGCTCTGACTCAAGGGGGGAGGGGAGACAAGGGCAATGTATGTAACCTTAACGCTTGTACTCCCAAAATATTCTGAAATAAAAAAAGAAATATTGAGAACTAATATTTACCTTGGGTGCTTATGAATATTTGTGGGTATATATCCCATCATAGAGAAGACTCCTCTCTCTTCTTGACTGCTCATTCAAATTGGTTTCCTTCATGTTTCTTGGACTAAAAATTCAAGTCTCTTAGGGCAGTGGTCCCCAACCTTTTTGGCACCAGGGACTGGTTTCACGGAAGACAATTTTTCCAAAGAAGGGACAGGGGTGGGGTGGGGGAGCTCAGGCGGTGATGAGATTGATGAGGAGTGGCTGTAAATATGTAAATACAGATGAAGCTTCCCTTGCTCTCTGCTCACCTCACCTCTGCTGTGCAACACTGGTCCTCTGCCCATGGGTTGGGGACCACAAACTTAGAGGATAGTTATAAATTTCTCAAGTGTTCTGCAAATTAAAGATGGGGTCTGACAGAAATTTAGACCAATACCTTTTCTTTCCTTTAAGTTTTTTTTCTAATTACTATAAGAATAATGAAAATGTATTAAATCTAATTTGCAAAGATCCAATGTTTCTGATTGTAGATACATTAGTATGCTCCTGGACTTCTTGGAAAAAATAAAATGTGTAAAGTAGCTTTCCAGGTATAGCTCATAATACTATATAAATAATTGGAACCAAAGGAAAATTAGAGAGATGTTATTTAGTAGAAATGCTGCTAAATTAAGAAATGTTTAGTTTGATATATTTTATTTATTGCTATATTTTCCGTGTCTTCCTTTTCTTATTTTAAATGGTACAGTTCTTGAGTAAGGAAAAGTTTATTATATAACTGAAAATCTCCTTACATGCTAGATTTGGGATTTTAGAAACACTAAGAATTGTTAAAGATTGAAATAACAAAGATGAAAATATCCTACACATAATGAGAAAGATTCTGCATCATTTTCTATATACTCTTTTAGTACAAGTTTATCTAAAACAGAGTTCTTCACTAACTGCCTCTTAAGTTTCAAGTTTGTCTTTTTCTTTTAATTTTGCACTATAAAGTCTCTCTGCTTTCATTCTTCTAAAAACTAGGATCAATTCTCATCTAAACAAATATTTATTCTTGCCTTTTAGAAAGATGCAATACACGGGGTTTAACCCAATAAAAGGAAGAAATATAGTTTAATCATGTAGACTAAGGAACAGGTTATTATACTGACTTTGTTACCAGATGGCAGTCTAGTTATTTGCATTTGTATATTTTTAGATATTAATCTAGAAAGCAGGAATTATAGGTGTATCTCAATATGTGGATGTGTGCATGTGCATTTTTGAGTGAGTTTGGGAGTATGTGTGTGTTCACATGCGTGGAGGCTGTTACAGGATAATGCATGTGAAATGATTTATTTTTGCTAGCATATGATTTCTCAATTTTGGATACAACTATTAAGCAAGGTACTCCTGTTTTTTAGGATTCATTCAATTCACATAATACTCTGCTGGACCTATATTAGCGTATTATGAAAAGACATTCATAAATAGTTAAAAGTAAACCATGATCATCAATATACATGAACAAAATCCTACATAAACATTGACATGCATAGTGATTCCTCTTTTAGATTTAATAATTTCCAGTTGGTCTCTTGGTTATTTTAGAGAATTATCCTGGATTAAACTCTAGAAAGAATACAACTTTTCCAATGACAGTATCATTCCACATGTCCCTCCACTTTCAAACCCTACTCTCATCTCAAAAACTTACTGCATTCTACCCCCTAAACAGACTTGAAGTCATCAGTGCATTCTCAGGATGTTCTTGGTCTACAGAAATAATTTTTGCATTTTCTAGCTATCACCTGGGAGCTATAAAGCACATTGTGTGATCTAGAATAGGCATTAATTACTGCCTTAAATCTCCCTATCTGGTAGGAATGTATGGAGAATATTTAGCACTTAGCTAAGACGTAGAAACATATCTTGGGAAATGCTCTTTTCTAGAGTCAAGGCACGTGTGTCCTGTTTGGCAATCTTTATATACTTCTCCCTAGCAGATCAGTTTTTATCTGTTAAAGCTCTTTAGAATAACATATGGATGCATTCTATAACAGTGTAGAGTATTAGAGGATTCTATTTTCTGTAGTTAAAAGAAATTTAACTCTGTAACAAGTGACTTCTTATTATTGCAGATCATTAGTATTGGACAAAATGTGACAGATGCTAGACCATTAAACAAGCTAAAAGAAAGGCAAACAGAATGGATTTTGATTATTGTGCCTTTCTTTACTGATAAACACTTATGTATGAAGACACTGTACTTTTAGTTATGTAATTGCAATTTCCTTTCCTCCCTCATGATATGGCCCAGCTATTTACATTATTTTATAGAGTCATAGTTAAAGAACAGGACCTTGGACAATTCTGAGTTCAAGTCCACTTTCTACATTTATGACTTATTCTCTCTAGGCCCCACTTTCTTCAGTTTTAAAATGGAGAAAGCGATGGTAAATTAAAAATTAAGTCAGATAGTACATTTGAATCATTTAGCATAGTTTGTCAAATAATAAGTACTCAATAAATACTATATTTTGGCTTGATGATAATGGTAATTATGATGATAAAATTATCTGAAAAAGAACAGAAGTAAAGGAAGGAAAAATAAAGAATTCAAGTGTGAAGAATCATACTGTCAGTTATTTGTCTTTGATAGAGGTAGAGCTCTTAAGTCATGATTGCTCATTATGTAAGAAGTTTAAAAACCCCCCAAAACTGTTCTATTCTCCCCTTCTTATTTACCACCCAGATTGACTGAGTTCTGAAGTGAGGAAACATGAGCAGTATTCTATTATCGCCCATCTCACAGGGCAAAACTGGATTTTAAAGTGGTATATCTCGTTTCCTTCTGTAAGCCCTCTCCTATTGGCCCCAGGTTCACCATGTGGGCCTGAAAAAAATGATTGTTATCTTTACTTCAGGAAAAAAAAATAAAACTACAATAATGAGCTTTGAGTGGAGGCCTTTTTAGAAATTTTCTCTGATCTTTCCATTAGGTCAATGATGTTGACAATTAAATCATGAAGCATTACTGTTGCTGAAAAAGAGGTGAGTAAATGTGGTGGAAGCAGTTTTCTTGTTGATCTTTCAAAGGCAATTTAATTAGCCGATCATCAGCTCTCAAAAGCCAAAGCTAGATAATTGGGCTGGGGGCAGAATAAATTGACTTCCTTAACAAGTGTTCTTATCTAGAGAATTACTTTAATTCCTCTGATCATTATGGAGACCTTGTAAGAACAGGGATTCCATGGAGATGGGAATAATTGCTCTGATTTATTTTTATACTTCTGTTTTTTGTTTCATGCCTCATTTTTAGTCTTTTGTGTGATAAATGTATAGGGATTTTATGTGCCTAAAATAATTGCAATAAATCTGAGATATTTGCTGTCATTTGTGGAATAGAATAGAATCATTCTGACTTGTCTTATGGCAATGTGAGAATACTCTTATGATAGTTGACTTCATGGTCTTTAGGAGAAGGTAGTTCCAATGTCCTAACCAATATTAAATTAAATAACCTTTATTCTCTTTCCAATGTCTCTAATCAACAGAGTAAGACAAAAGTGTATTTGTTTCCCCTACCCTGATTTGTTAGGATAATGTCAATATTTATGTATTTCTGTGTTTAATCAATGTTACTCCATTGTTCTTTAGGTAAAAAAAAAGAAAAAGGAAAAATAGAAAAACATTAACAGCAAAATCTTACTAAAACATCTTAATCCCTCAGTAGGGGGAAAATATAGAACTGGATTAATGTTCAATTACAAATTAATTAGCAATGAATAGCTTTATCATAACTTATACAACAATTAAGCATAATACCTGTTCCTGGATATATTAACATGAAAGAATAAAAAGGGCCACATACTGGAGCAACCTCTAAAAATAATTAGCAGTATCAGTAATTATTTATTGTTGGCCAACCATAAATATTTTCTTAATATGTGAATATATGTTTTTATAATAATCTCTATAAGGATAAGGCATAATACCTGTATACACTCATTGATGATTATAATAGAAAGAATAGAAAGTTAATCATTGTCTTATAAAATAAACCTTTGATGAATGTACATTTTATGCAGAAACATTGGTAAATGACAGAAATTTTTTAGAGACAACGATACAATACAGCTATTCAGGGACTCATCACTTCATGACATGGAAAGTAAGCAGATAAATTATAATATAACATGGACATTTACTAGTATACATGTGAACAAAGTGATATGGAAATATAAAGGGGAAGCAACTCATTCTGTCATTCTGATCCTTCATAGTGTTTATACCATTTCTCATGCTGGTCTTTTGGCTTGACAGAATCTGAGACTCTGGGCATTATCAGTTGGCTTAAATGGTTCACTAGAAATCTTGTGTTTGTTGTATAGTAGAGATTAAATTTTATCTAAACAAAGAACATAGATTATTGTATGTCAAATCTCTGCTACTTTATTTGCATTGGCATTGTAATTAGGTAGAAAGTTAGAGGAGTATTTTTAAAATGTCTTCTTACCAATTTTGAAAGTAGGAATAGATTCATGTATTTTACAAAATGTAAATTGCTTCATAAGGGAATTTCAGTGTATGAGTAAGACATTGTGTTAGGTACTCTGTCTTTATATATGTGCATATTTATCAATATCTTCCCCGTGGCCAGTTAATGGAGTCGTTTAGAACACCATGCTAATAAGGTCAAAGTCATGGATATGGACTTCCCTCACTTTGTTCCTTGGCTACAGATAGATTTTTCATTTTAGCTAGCCCTCTTGCAAATATCTGCATCTGATCACAGGAAAGGTACTTTGAATAAATCAATGCAAATGCATCAGCCATACTTACACCTGGCCTTGGATAAGTCACCCAGATAAACTTGTTTGCAAGCAAAATGGGATGAAAAGAATGTCCTACAAATGTTGAATGTAATTTTTTTTCCAAATCAGTTCGCAAGCCATTTGAGGAAATGGTGGTGTCTTATCCTCTCCATGTCCAGTACACCCACTAATGTAATGTTTTGTACATTTACATTTTTTATGCACGTCTACTTAATTTTGTTGTTGAAAGAATGGCTATAATACAATACAAATATCTCCATTGCAAATGAACTGAAATAGTTTTTTTTAAACCTACATTTTTTGAGTCCACATATGCAAACTCACTTAAATAAATTTAAATATCAAAGTAGTCAATTTTAAGGAATATAGTTAATTGAAAATTTAAATCATATGGGGTTCAAAAAGAGAACAACAATTGATTCCTCTTCAAGTATGGCTTGCACTAAATACTTTCCACTGAAGAGAACTTAAATATTATTAGTGTGATTTGCGTGTGTATGTGTGTGTGTACATATGGCAGTATAGAAATCTTAATTCACACAATCCTGTCTGTTTATTAAAGACACATTGTATTATGGAAAAGTAAAGCTGATAGTTTAATTCATACTCAATTTTTCTCTTTCTCACTTTTTTTGATATATTCCTTTGTTGGAGCTTTTTTTTCCTGTATCTCTATTTTCCCATCTTTAAACTAGGGATAATAATTTGTAAACATATCTGAATAAAATGGAATATTAGTGTTTTATCTTTATCCTTAGAGGTTTTTTGTACTTCATAAATTATCTATTTTTTAACTTCAAATTGTCACTTAATACCAGTTTTCTCCCTATCTCCAGAAATTTTTTAAAGACATTTTGTTTATAGAACTAATCAAAAAAATCCTCTCTGACCATGTTTCTCTAGTTGTCTATCCCTGTTATCAGTCTTTGAATTCATAGTTTTACTTCTTAAAAAAGTAATTTAATTCCTTCTTACAATATTAATTCTTATTTTCACAAATTGAGTGATCTCCCGCTACTGTTTTAAAAGGGTTCTTGCTAAGATCACCAACAGCTATTTGACAAAATTAGTAAAAAAATATATATATATGTATATTTCTTATCTATGAGAGTCAAACTCTGTCAAAATGTCTTGCTTTCAGAAACTCCTCTAGTCTCAAAGAGACTATACTCTCTTCAGTTCCTTCACTATGAATGTCCATTTATTCACATTTTATTCTGATACCTTGACATTCCCCAGGCCTCCTCACAACTATTTTGCTTCATGCTACACCCTCTTGCTACATAATCTTTTGATTCTTATGGCTCTAACCCCTAAGATAGACTCGTGCTACCCATTCCAGATCCATCCTGGATTTGACTCTTAAACTATGTACATGTTTAAGAATTATCTACTGGGCATCTGTACTTGAATCTTCAACAGGCAACAGAATCCAGCAGCAGAAACCCCTAAAGTTTGTTTTTTCTTTTGAATAAATTCATCTATATTGAAAACATAATCTCCCAGTCATCATTGTATCTACTTACTCCCTTTATAATTTAGTCATTTAATCAATCAAGAAGACTTCTGGTTTTACGTCCTTAATAGCAGTTGTAATCTTTCTGTTTCTATTAACACTAACTTGTTTAAATACACATTAACTTGTACTCATAGACAGTATCCAATCTCTTGTGTCTAATATTGCCCTTCCCCACCAAACCTTCTTCCACAATACAGCTGAAAGATCTTCCCCACACCAATTTATTATGTCCCTACACATCTAGGTAAGGGCCCTCTGTACAATCCCCACACAAAACCCACTTCCAAATGAAGTATTTTTTTTTTGTTGTTTACATTCTGCCTTAGAAAAGTTAAAGACTGTAGGGCTTAGAAATGAAGTGGCTTATCAACTTGATTGTAATATATCTTTCAACTATATTGAAATTTCAATGTGATAATTGTCTTCTAAGTTTTTAACTGCTTTTAAGAGTATGGCCTCTGGAGGCAAACTAGCTTATAGTGAATCTTAACTTGGTCCCTTTAAAACTTTGAAGAAGTTACTTGACTTCTGTTTGTAACAACAACAACAAAAAAGATGTAAAAAGCCATCGTATTTTGTTTGGGTCATACTGATAATCAAATTTAATATATGTGAAAATCTTATAACTCTTTTAACGTCTGGAATATTGTATAACTCAAAAATATTAACTAGTATTTTCCTAAGGGTATGTTTTAAAAACAGGTAAGGTTTTTGTTTAGTTTTGTTTTTCGTGGAGGAGACACAGTCCCTGAAAGTCTACATACATTGATGCATTTGGGTAAAATAACCCCTTAAACATTTGGTCACTCTTGATACTATTAAGTTGCCCTTTCCTACTTTGCCTGACCACCCCAAAATGGAAGTCAGAAATACACTCAGCTAATCCCATCTGATGGAAGATATGGCTGTAGATTATCTTTAATAGTCTGATGCAACTAGACTCTGCACTTTGGCCCAGCCCTTCTACGACCATCCCAAGCCAGTGCTACTGCTATTACATTACCAGGAATTTGAATTATTGTATCTTTTCTGCCCATATGTGAACAAACAAGCTTTCAAAATACATGACTGCAAACAAAATTCTCAACTTCCTTCTTTGCTATCAGAATTCACTATAATTGGCCTTGACTAGATTTTAGGATGAATAAGATAATCTTGCTTGTAGTTTCTATTGAAGTCTGTGTATCTAGGTAAAGGGCCATTCATATACAAAATGAGGAATCAGCATTACCCTCCCTGGAACCAGAAAGTATTAGTGTAATACCAAATTAATAAATATCCTTAAAATTTTATTGCTTCCTACTATCTTAGAGCAAAACCCAAATACCTTGGAATGGAGTAAGTGCCATTTATGATGTATCCTGCCAACATTTTCACAGTCATTTTCTATCTTCTCATATGTACCCTTTGTTCTAGATATAACAAATATTTAGCAAATCCCATAATGTGCCATGGTTTTTCTTACTGCATGACTTGCCTATTTCCATTGCCTGCATCTTCTTTTCCTAACCCACCCCACTTATTAAAAAACTACTTATCCTTCAAAACACAGTTTGAAATTCACCTCTTCTGAGAAACTAAGAGTCTGTGTACTCAGGTAAATGTCCACTTAAAAAGACACCTTCCAAGCAACACTGAACACTCCTTTCTACTGTTTTCACTTTGTACTTACTTCTGCTATAATACAACTCATGATTTACATATATATCTAGTTCCTTTACTTGACTGGAAAACGCAATAGGCCAAGAACCTTGCTTAGTTTAATGTTTAATCCTCAGTGTTATACATGAAGTCAGAAAAGTATGAACTAAAGAAATGTTGCTAAGTGGAAATAAAACCTAGGATTCTTATTTTCCATAATAATGAGAAGAAATGATTATTGAGAAATTCTGAAGACTATAAATATTGAAAGTTGGGTACACTTATCTTGTATGATTGAGTTATTTATTCAAGAACATTGCAGGGCAAATCTCCACAGTGTATGCACATCTTAGTGCACAATTTCTGTCATACTTCTGCACATCTCATGAGGCACTGACTGCATTTGTTTAGAGTCTATCTAATCCTTTACTAAAAGGATTTGTTCTGTGAAATTGGGATTCAGTCAAAAGGCCAAGCTCAAGGATCTAGAAGGCCATATGTGGCCCCAAGGCTGCAGGTTCCCAAACCCTGGTTTAGAACTACATTTTCAAGTATGTTTGTATAATGAACAACCTTAGAAGATAGAGATAGTATCTCCTTGTAGATCAAAGAGCAGGTTCGTTTACTGTCCCATGTAATAAAGATAACATCTTCTTTTAGGGCAAAGGTCAGGTGGGTTTACTGTCCACTATAAAAGACTTTGAATTCCCTAATCACAGGCTTCCCATTCTATATAACACAACTCATTGTATGTTCAGGTGTTAACTGGTCCATTTTTTCCTTCACACTTCATTATGTACCCATAATAATTAAAAATGAAAAAAAAATTTTAAACATTTTTTATGTATTTTCAAAACATAGGGCCCAGATTAAAAAATTACCCTAAATTAAAATATGCTTTTGTAGCTATAAATACTATAATACTAATAATACTATAATACTATAAACTTGAAATAAGTTTCTGAAACAGATAAAATCCACACTCCTTTTCCTATCTCCTTCCTTCTTTGCTAGTGTCCAGGTAGTGACCACTATTGTCCAGATTTATTATTTGTATGTTTGTTACATCTTTATTTATTTGAATGGCTCTTCAGGATAAAAGAATACTGTGATTAGATATGAATATTATCTTCTTGCTATCCATAAATTTTTATTTCTTTTGGGTAAAACCTAAATTGTTGATTCATATTTCTTCTTGCAAACCACTTTTCATAATCCCAGCCACACAGCAAATAACACCAAACTAAAAAAGGCATAGGAAGATATGCTGGCAATCATAATATCTGTTTTGTTTAGTAGACATTCTTCTTACTTTGGGGGTATTAATAATATTTAGTTTTCATAATCTTATAAAATCTCATGAAGTTGTAGCAATTATTCCCATTTTGCAAATAAGAAAATTCAGAGTCAGGAAAATGAACTAATATGCCATTGAAAACAAAGTCCCTGTAAGTAAGTAAGTAGCCGAAGTCAGAATTATTTGACTTTGAAATCCTCAAATTATAATTTCAAGAATTCCATCTTTATCTTCCTCGGTAGCTCTTTTACCACAAATTCAATTTCTGCTTTTTTGTGTTAGTTTTCATCCTCTTTCACTACAAATTTAGACATTTGGGAAGCTTCCTCTATTGGAGAAGATTTTTTCTTTCTATTCTTCTATTCTTCTTATATTTTCTTTTTCTTCTCTCCTGGGGGCTTATGTGTATTTTAAAGATTGAGTTATTTGAATATAATACACCCATAGGCCATGTAAGTATTATGCAACCTGTGGAGGTGTTATATTTGTTCAGTATAACATTTTCAAAACTGGAAATTTTATACAAAATTTCAGATTAGCAACTTTTCTTGAAGACTGACCATGTCTGGCAACACTGGACCCGTGTTACTACATAAAAACTGTCTGGTTGAACTGAATAGTGGCAGTACCCTTTAAACAGTACATCAGAAGTTTGCAATAGGCTCAATTGCCTTCTCTGTCTTATACCTGTGGCTTCCTCATTTATGTTGTAGGCCAGGAATCTTAGGTATTTGAATTTGTGATACTTGATTTATATAGTATTGGTTTACTTATATAGATGACAAGGAGCAACTGCCCAGTGCCAAGATATTATTACGGCTCATAGAATTATTTTATTTCAGAGCTTTCTGATGCCAGTGGAATAAAACTCTCACTGTATAGTAAGCATGCTAAGTGGTAGGAAGATTTCACTCTTGTGAAAGATGTCATTGTTCAGCATTCTGGTTTTAGCAACTTTCTGGAAAAATTTTGTGGGATTTTTAAATTACCTGTCTTTACTTACCTCACCTCAGTGAATAAATTATATCCTCTGTGATTTACCAAATTAGAAATTTGAGCAGCCACTCATCTTTTAAGTAACTTTTAATGTCTGGCCATAGAACAAAAAGAACTTTAGTGTTATGTAAAACCAAAAACTTCCCCAGTGAAGTTTATGGCAACATCATTGTTGTGTCTCTGTAGGATAGCCTATATATCTAATGGCATGTTAAAAACATGTACACTGACTTCCTTGGGTTGCTGCTAAATGAAGAAAGAATTTTAAGCATATTTAAACTTAATAAATGTAATTTAATGAAATCTAGTAAAAATTTTCTTTTGAATTTTTTGTCATGTATGATTAATTAATGATTTCTTCCCTCATTATTGCATTAAGATAATTTATTACCATTTAAATTTCACATTATTTTTAAAAGGAAAGGTAACAGAAGTCTTTACATGTAATAAAGTATTTAGTCTTTGAATCCTTAATTCTAATCTTTAACAAAAAACAAGTGTTCGTCATTGTATATCACAGCTTGGAAGTCTATTTAGAAAATGTTCTATATACATTACTAATTTTTTCCTGAAATCAGACAAGAAAATTAAACATCTCCATGATTATAAGTATGTCTTACTTCACAAAGATTCAGCAAGTTTAATATTGAATTTATAGAGCTAAAGGAAGTCTAAATTCATTTTGAACAATATCAGTGTACCAAAAAACATTTGATCTTATATATTATGATTTGGCTCTCATGGTTGGTTGGTAATCGTGTGTGATGATGGCAATGATTTTGGAATCAAAGTAATCTGGATTCAATATTCTGGCTATACCACATACTGTAAATTTTATCCTTTACTAGTGGTTTGATTTATCTTGCCTTTGTTATCTCCTCTAATTTCATTTAAAAGGTAAATAATTACTTTTATGTTGGAAGATTTTAGTCAAGATAAATTAAGATTATATATGTAAAATGATGGCTTCATTGTCTAAAACATACCAAATGTTTAATTGATTATTAATTCTATTTTTCACTTATAGTTGTTAAAATACATTACTGTCCCCTTATCCATGGTTTCACTTTCCACAGTTTGTTACCTGCAGTCAACCGCAGTATAAAAATACTAAATGAAAATTTCAAGAAATAAACAATTTATAATTTTTAAATTGTGTGCCATTCTGAGTAGAGGGATAAAATCTTGCACCATCCTGCTCTGTCCTACCCGGGACATGAATCATCCCTTTGTTCAGTATATTCATGCTGTAGATACTACCCTCCTCTTAGTCACTTAGTAGCCCTATAGGTTATCAGACCAAAAAAGAAAACAGCATATATAGGGTTCAGTACTATTCAGGGTTTCAGGCATCCACTGAGGGTCTTGGAACATATCTCCCCTCAGATAAGGGAGGGGACTACCGTATGAAACATTATTATTTTAGGATAAAAATGAGCCAAATATTATCAATTAAATTACTAAAATATGCATAGCCACATTAAAAAATTGATGTTTTTAATTCGAAAATTTCTCTATGGCAAAAGATAATAAAATTTCTATACTATAGCAAACACACCCAGAGCATTGTATTTTCCTGCAGCTAATTCTTGCAAATATCACAGAAATAAAAGAGAAGTGTACAGATATGAAGGATTAAAACAAAGACTGTGAGGAAACCCTGGGAGAGCATAGTTGAGAGCTGGTGAGGAGAGCAGTTAGGTAAAGGCAAGCCTGGTGCCACAGTCCCACAACAGGTTTGGGGACCATCCCATTGCCCTAGGAATATCAGCACCTGCCTCTGCACCACTGCATGGATTGGCCTGATAAAGTGACTAGGGCTAGTTGGGGAGTGACGAGCAAACTGCAATAGGTACAGGCTGACCTGCTGGTCCTTAAGCATTTCAATACCTTCACTAACACCTTTTGAACATTAAGTGCTCAGTCTAGAGCATCCTGGGTCTGACATACAGAAAATCACTGGATGACAGCATTATCTAGTGAGGGGAAAGTGAATGAAGAAAAAAGAAAGTCAATTGCAGGGGCTGTGAGCTCTGTGCCTTGGGGGCATGTGCTTCACCATCCTTGAAAATAAGGGGAAAGGAAAGTGAGCTCAGCAAGATATGTAAGAAATGAGAGAGAGAGATCCAACCAAACTGTAGTAGAAAATACAGACCAGGAATTTAAAAATAGAATAATTATCCTCAAAGAGGTAAGAGGGCTTCTGTTATCAGAAACATGACAGAAAAGGTGTAACGAAAGTTAATTCCACCACTACAAAACGTACCAATATGCTAAATAACATTTTTTTAAAAATCCCTTCCCTCCTTTACCCTTTATGGTTCAGTTTCCAAGAAAGTAAAAAAAAAAAAAAATACATAAATAAAAATAAAAAACCTTAGAAGCAACACCAAAATATATGCAGGAATGAAAAGGTAAGCTAGCTCTAAAGAAGACAGCTGCAGTGAAAATAATTTTTTTTTATTTCATCATATTACAGGAGTACAAATGTTTAGGTTATGTGTATTGCCCTTGCCCCACCCAAGTCAGAGCTTCAAGTGTGTCCATCCCCAGACGGTGGGCACAGCACCCATTATGTGTGTATTTACCCACCCCCTCCTCCCCCTGCTATCTGCCCAACACCGAATGAATATTATTACTATATGTGCACTTAAATGTTGATCAGTTAAAACCAATTTGTCGGTGAGTACCTGTGGTGCTTGTTTTTCCATTCTTGGGATACTTCACTTAGTAGAATGGGTCCTAGCTCTATCCAGTATAATTCAAGAGGTGCTAGATCACCCTTGTTTTTTGTGGCTGAGTAGAATTCCATGGTATACATATACCACATTTTATTAATCCACTCATGTATTGATTGATGGGCACTTGGGTTGTTTCCACATCTTTGCAATTGTAAATTGTGATGCTATAAACATTCGAGTGCAGATGTCTTTTTTATAGAATTTCTTTTTTTCCTTTGGGCAGATGCCCAGTAATGGGATTGCTGGATCAAATGGTAGTTGGTAGTTCTACTTGTAGCTCTTTGACATATCTCCAAATTACTTTCCACAGAGATTGTACTAGTTTGCAATCCCACCAGCAGTGTATGAGTATTCCTGTTTCTCCACATCCACACCAGCATTTATTGTTTTGGGACTTTTGATAAAGGTCATTCTCACTGGAGATAAGTGATATCTCATTGCAGTTTTGATTTGCATTTTCCTGATGATTAGAGATGTTGAGCATTTTTGCATATGTTTGTTAGCCATTAATCTATCTTCTTTTGAAAAGTTTCTGTTTATGTTCTTTGCCCACTTTTTGATAGGGTTGTTTGATTTTTTTCTTGCTGATTTTCCTGGGTTCTATATAGATTGTAGTTATCAGCCCTGTATCAGACTTCTTATTTCTAGCACATTTGCCCTTCAGTTTAAAGGCAGTTGAGAACAGTAGGGATAGGAGACAAAGGCTTGGGCCCAAGCAAGATGGGGGAGTTTTGACAGCCCCATGTAAAGCCAGGATCTCTCATTACTAAAGTTAAAACCTGTCATCCATGAAGAGGGAGCATCATGGATTCTTGTTACTATTTTGGCTTTAGGCAGAAAAATAAAAAATAAAAGATTTTTCTAAGAAATCATAAATATATATCAATCCTTATAACAACAACAAAACCCAACAGTTTAATTGAAACTGGTCCTAGACTATTGTTGCTACCTGGCAAAGGCAGAAGCAAATTTTCTTTTGAGCACAACAGACCAATTAAATTGAACAAGAAACACTTGTAGGGTGCAAATGGAAAACAATTTTATTCAAATATAACCAACCCCATCCTATTCATACTTTGTGTGGCTATTTCCTCTTATTCCTGACTGATCTCTACAAAACCTCATGAAATATTTTTCTTATTCTTTGATAATAATAATTTAAAATATATTGTTATTTTTAGAAACAGAAATAGTGTCAATTAAGAATTCTGCCTAGTCTAAGATAAAACAAAAAACAAAGCAAAATAAAATAAAACTTAAAAACTTAGAAATGTAGGAATTCATAAGGAAATATGAATGCTTTTTTTCTCACTGCCCTCTCTCTTCCACTGGGTCCCACTCAGCCCAAATTTGCTAGTGAGGAGAATTTGGTGGAAAAGGTAGTCCTGGTTGTCCAGCATTTTTATTTTTCTTCCCATTTATTACATCATGTGAACTCCTTCATGGTTAGAGTAGAAGGCAAGAAGAGAAGAGAGTGTGCAGTAAAGTCTTCACTTGACTTCCACTGATTTGGCATTGATTTCTTCTAGCCATCAGCAATGTTTAAAATGATTTTTTTTCTTTTATGGGCACAATCTTATGTACTTGAAACCTCATCTTTTTACTTTCGAATCTCTCACCATCAGTTTCCTTGACACCGCCAAATTTATCACCCTGGAGAGTTGTTCAAAAGTTTTGCCTCTTCTCCTGACCTTCTGAAAGCACTTCCCCAGCCGCTTGCTTCTGAAATCATCTTTTCTCTCCTGATGGTCTCCTTAGGCATGATTTGAGACATCCCCAGATGGGCTCCCAAGTAACCTACATCTCAGTAGGAATCATGCATTTCAGACCATATACTGGTAGAAAGTAAAGGTACTTCTTAAATTTAGCCATATTTTGATGTATGCACTTAGCAAGAAATTCTATTTTCACCATTTCATCCTGTGCATTTTTCAAGTGTGAATTGAAGTCTGTGGACTATAGGTAGAACTCACAGAAAAGAACTTTAAAGCTACTATTATAAAAATGCCTAATATATATTATACAGTCTTAATGAGATAGAGACTCACCACAGAGAAATGAAAACTTATAAAATAACACCAAATGAAAATTCTATAATTTAAGAGAACAAAAATTGGAAACTTCCCTGAAAGAACTTAATAGCAGAGTAGAAATGATGAAAAAAGGGTCAGTGAACTTACAATAGAACCATGAAAACTACACAATTTGACAAGAGAGAGAAAAATGTCTTTAAAAAATATGCTGAATAATATTAAACAAAACATGTAGAAGAAAACTGAAAAGAAAACTGCACATTGTGGTCAAACTGTTGAAAACTAAAATCAATGAGAAAATTATGAAAACAGCAGAGAAAAATGACACAGGAGAACAAAGTGCTTTCATTCCTCTCTGTAGATCCAAATTTCCTTTGGGAACAATTTCTATTCAGCCTCACAAATTCCTTTCATATTGAGTATAGTATAGGTGAGCTATTAACCAATTCTTTCAGCTTTCAGTTCTCTGTAATTGTATTTGTTTCACCATCATTTTTGAAGGATATTTTCACTGGATATTGAATTCTGAGTTGACAGTTTCCCCCTTCCTCCTTTCAGTGCTTTAAAGGTATCAATCCATTGTCTTTTGATCGCCATTATTTCTGGTTATAAAATATATCTAAAATTATGTTAATGCAATCACCTAGAATAGTATTAAAAATAAGAACATATTTAAAGGACTCACAACACCTGATTTCAAAACTTCTTATAAAATCCCACTCATCAAGACAATGTGTAAGCGACAAAAAGAAACACATATAGATCAATAGGATAGAAATAGAATCTCATTCACAGTGTACTTTCAACAAATTTTCTAAAATAGTTGAATATCAGTAGGAGAAAAAAAATTAAAGAATTTTGATGTTTTTGGCATAGGTAAAAATTTTCATAATACAGAAAGCACTAATAATAAGTGAAAAAATAATAAATTTGACTTTATGGAAATTAAAAAGTGCTCCTTGAAGATAGCATTAAGAAAATAAAAAGACAAGTCATACCCTGAAAAAAAATATTCACAATAAGTATATCAGACAAAGGGCTTATATCCAGAATATATTCATTACTTTTACAACTCAATAGTATATATAACAACCCAATAAAAATAAGCAACATAATGAATAGACACTTCACAAAACATGACACACAAATAACCAATTAACTCAATATTATTATTTATCAGAAAAATGCAAATTAAAGCCACAATAACCTATCATTTTACATCCTTAGAATAGTTCAAATTAAAATGACTGTCAACTTCATTGTTATGTTGATTAAATCAGGTTAGATATTTAAAAAATATGCACCATAAGATTCGATTTACATGTAGAACTATTAAATAGAACAGGAAATTTTAGTCTATCTATAGTGAAAATAAACAGTTCCATAGATGCCTGGAAAAGAAGGTGATCCCAGGATTAATAGCAGTCCACCTAGGAGAATATTCTGGAATAATTCAAAAATTTAAAATATGTCACAAAAAGTGGTAATAACATGAGTGTACATATCAACATTCCTCCAGCTGTGTTATTAAAAGTTTGTGCATATTACTGTATGTGTACTATCCATAACCAAAATAATATATATTTGTGTATATGTAGATGTTAAGATAGAATATTCAATAAGTTCAAAAGTGATAAAAAACAAAATAAATGTAGAAAAAGTAAGATAAATAGTAAGAATAAATTCATATGTTAGAAATAAATCAAAATATGTCAGTTAAAATAAATAGATATGAAAACAACCCATTCATTTATCAGGTAAATGTTATCTGAGAGATTTTTTTAAAAGTCTCACAATATGCAGAGAAGAAACTGAAATATTGAAAATAAATGGTGTCAAAAATATACATACAAGACAAATACTAACCAAATGCTAGGGATTAGGGTTATTTTGTAATGATAAATTTCAATTCATTGAGAATGTAACAATTCAGAAATTATATGTGTGTAATAATATAGTTTCAAATATTACACAAAAAATCAATAAAATGATTACAACTATTAAAAATAGACAAAATTAACAACATACAGAATTTAAAATATTCTGCTAGTAATAATAGATTAGATAGTTAAAATTATCCATAAAGATAGAGAAGACTTGAACAGCACAATATCACACCTGAAATATTGAACATCTATAAATCCCTCCATGTAACAATTGTAAGAATAGTCATACTTTCAAAGCTCACAGGCAATGTTTATGATAATTTACCATATTATAAGCCATAAAAATCTTAACACATTAAAAAAATTGCTTTTATACAGATGATATTCTGTCATCACATATTTAATCTAGATATAATTAATTTAATTTTCCTTTAATTATTTTAAATAATCAAATAACTTAAGTAGATGTAAAATATATTAATTAAAATATGAAAATAAAATGTAAATAAAAACATTTGTCATTTTAGAAATTAAAAACAATTTTTGTAAAATTTAATAATCAGATGATTTTAAAAAAAGAAATTGAAAAAATCAAGTTTAACAAATACCATGTGACATATTTATGAGTAAAATTGCAAGAAAACTAAAGGAAGTGAAGCTGTGTATCCATGTTCATGGGGTTTATGATGAATATTAATTTCTCTGTATTGAATTATAATTCAATAGTTTCAATATAATTCTAGCTGGAATTCCAAAAAATATTTTTAATGGCTCAATGCACTAATTCTAAAGTAATTATTGAAGTAATAAAGGCCCAGAAAAGGTCAAAACATTTTGAAGCTTAACATTAAGATGGGATGGCCCCAACAAATATAAAAATTATAATGAAGCTAAATTAATAAAGATAGGATGGTAATGGCACAGGATTATCAACAGCAAATATTACATAATGAATATTACAAGCATGGTATTGGCAAGGGATAGCAAATAGACAAACCAAAAGAAGTGAAGTATCACAAGAATGGGAAAACAAACACCACCTACACTCACCATTAAATTGATTGAACCAAAACTTAAGTGCACATATGGAAGCAACATTCACTGGTTGTTGGACAGGTTGGAAGGGGGAGGAGGGGATAGGTAAACTCACACCTAAGGGGTGCCCTGTGTGCTGTTTGGGGGATGGGTACTCTTGTAGCTTTGACTCTGGCTTCACTCCAGCGGTGCAAAGGCAATTTATGTAACCAAAGCATTTGTATCCTTGTAATATTCTGAAATAATAATAATAAAAAGACTAAAGAAAAAAGAAAAAAGAAAAGAAAAGAAACTACCACACAGTGAGAAAAAATGCTAATGAAAAGAGAAAAACCAAAAGAATGAAATTGAATAGAAATTTATTGGCAAATATATGCAAACATATGACAATTGGATTTATGGCATCAGTGGAGTGAGATCAATAGGGAAAGAAAATTTTATTCAGTGGTACTGGAGCAATTTCTTACTCGCACAGAACAATGAAATAGCATTTCTCTTACACACATATTTCATATGAAATAAACACTACTTTGGTAGAAGTAATACTATAAAACCTTTAAAAGAAATAGAAACAGTTTTTATTTTGGGGAAGAGAAATATTTCTAGAATAAAAAATAAGGCCTCTAGAGGTATATGCAAAAACATTAATAAAACTGATCATACTGAAATATTTTTTTCACATATATAAACTGAAAAAGTTAAAAGATAAGTAACTTTTTTTTATGGACAGAGTATTGCTCTTTTTTTGTATTTTTTTTATTTCATTATATTATGGGGGTACAAATATCGTTAGGGTTGCATATATTGCCCCTGCCAACCCTCCCCCCCTGCCCCCAGCTGTGCTAGAGCTTCAAGTATGTCAACCCCCTGGTGGTGCGTGTCACACCAATTATGTAAGTATACACTCTCTTAATGGAAGATGAAACTTGCCATATACAATCAAAAATAGGTTCTAATATACAGCCTGTAAAACTTTAAAAAATTAGTTTTAAAAAGGTAGAAATAATTTAACAAAATGTGAAAAGAGTCATTGCCTGCAAGCAACAGTATGAGAGAGCAACAAAAATAAAAACAAATGGTTAATCTTTTTAGAAATCATAGAAAAGCAAATTCAAACCACAGTGAGAAACCAGTTCAACCATTTGATTGGTACAAATTAAAAATTCAGAAAATAGTCCATGTATTTATTACACCAATTTGTATTCTTTTACATTATTTTGTAAGAAAAATTTGGAATTATTTACACATGCTAAAAATGTGCTTTTATTAAAAGCCAGCTATTCTTATTCTAAAGATATATTCCTTTGATCTAATATTTATATACTTCCACAGGGAGATAAAAGAATGTGGATAGCAACAATATTTCTAAGAGCAAAAAGTAGGAATAATTCAAATGCAAAACAACAGGGGATGGATTTTTTAAAATGTAGTATCTTTTTCATAGAGTGACTTTTGTTCTTTTGGATAGATGCCCAGTAATGGGATTGCTGGATCAAATGGTAGATCTACTTGTATCACTTTAAAGTATCTCCATATTGCTTTCCACAGAGGCTGAACTAGTTTGCAGTCCCACCAGCAATGTAGGAGTGTTCCTATCTCTCCGCATCCACGCCAACATTTATTGTTTGGGGACTTTTTGATAAAGGCCATTCTTACTGGAGATAAGTGATATCTCATTGCAGTTTTGATTTGCATTTTCCTGATGATTAGAGATGCTCAGCATTTTTTCATATGTTTGTTGGCCATTATCAATTGCAAAGTTGTGGAAACAACCCAGGTGCCCATCAATACATGAGTGGATT
>VBSM01000272.1:66476905-66492923 GCA_008086735.1 Cheirogaleus medius
TGCCTCGAGGGGGGAGGGGGGCATGGGCAATATATGTAACTGTAATATTTGTACTCCTATAATTTGCTGAAATAAAAAAAAATGTAGTATCTTCAACACTGGGCCACAATGGCCCAGGGAAATTAATGAATTACCATGACATGTATCAATGTTTGAATTTTACTAACACGATATTAAAAAAATAAAGCAAATCAGAGAATTATTATTTAGTATGACATTATTTGATTCAAAACTTATGGAATTTAACAACTTAAATATTGGCGTATATAATATGCCATAAAACCGCTTTAAAAAGCTAGAGAATGAGAAATATAAAATATAGTATATTAGTCCTATATTCAGAAATGTTGAAGTGAGAATGAGATATGATTTGCCACCTACCGGTCCAGTGAACATAAAAAAATTTGATCATTTCTCAATTTGCAAGTGTAGAGGAATATACACTCTCCTACATTTTTGGCAAGTGTGTATATTTTCTTAAAAATTTGAATATATTTAGGGGGTACAAGTGCAGTTTTGTTACATGGATATATTTTATAGCTGTGAGATATGGGCTTTTAGTGTACCCATCACTGAATTTTTGTATATTGTACCCAAGAGGTCATTTTTCATCCCTACTCCCTCCTCACACTCACACCTTGAGTGTCTTCAATGTCTGCTATTCTACTCTATATGACCATGAGTACCCATAGTCTAGCTCCCACTTATAAGCAAGAACATGCAGTATTTGGTTTTCTGTTCCTGATTTACTTCATTTAATAATCTCTTGTTGCACCCAAGTTGTTGCAGAAGACATGATTATATTCTGTTTTACGGTTGAGTAGTATTCCATGGTGTACACACACACACACACAAACACACACACACAGACATACCACATTTTCTTTATCCACTCACCTATTGATGAGCACTTTGGTAAATTCCATATCTCTGCTATTGTGAATTGTAATGGAATATACATATGAGTGCAGGTATCTTTTGATGTAATGACTTATTTTCCCTGAAATAGATATCCAGTAGGGGAAATGCTGGATCAAAAGGTAGATCTACTTTTAGTTCTTTGAGAAATCTCCATACTGTTTTCCAGAGAGGTTGTACAAATTTACATTTCCACCAACATTATTGAGGTGTACCCTTTGAATTGCATCTGCACCAACATCTATTTTAACTTTTTAATAATGGCCATTCTGCCCAGGCTTAGGTGGTATCTCACTGTAGTTTTAATTTGCATTTGTCTGATGATTAGGGATGCTGAGAATTTTTTCTTATGTTTGTTGGCCATTTGTATATCTTCTTTCAAAGTGTGTAAATTTTTAAAACATTTTTTCAATATCTATCAGAATTGAAAAAGCATTAATACAACAATGGTACTGTTAAAACTATATCCTATAGTTATAGTCACCCAAAAGTGTAAAAATATATACATCAAGATATTTATTATGGTATTTAATACATTATAAACTGGAAACATTTTCAAAGTCAATTATTAGGATGTAAGTTAAGTTATGCTGGATGTATAGAATGAAATACTATGTAGTCATCAAAAAGAATTAGGTAGACCTATTTGTGTCCATGTCAAGAGGTGATCGAGCTATATTATTAATTTTCAATAGTACTAAATATAATACATATATATAAAATATTACTCTAATGCTATTGACATTTTTATATTAATAAGCATAGTGCTGCTCTTTATTGTTATTTTTAAAGACCTTTTATTTCTTTAACATATTAATAGGGATAAATACATATGCTAAATTTGACATTTTGAAAGATAAAAATCTATGTATTATTTTAACATTTTTTACACAACATATTTAAAAGGAAGGAGTAAATAAATGTATTTTATATATTCTTCTTATATTAAAGGAATTCTTGAGAAAACATAATTGGCAACAAACTACAACTTATACACAGAATCTGTCTTTTACAGTGAGATTTTAATGAAAAACAAGTAGAAACAACTTAAATTATTCACCAGTAGGAATTTATCAGTTATTTGTGGTACACATATGCAATGGAATATTATACATTTAAAAAATCTTAAAGTAGTTATTATAGCCACTATTTATAAGTCAATGAAAAGGTATGTTATACAACAGGCATCATATGACCTTTGTGAGAAGAGAATGCACAAACAACTATGAAAGGATATAAAACAAACCACTGCAGAAATTTCCACTGTAAGGGATCACAAGAAATTTTATAGAACTCTTTACAGTTTGATTTATTTTTTACAATGAATTTCTGTTACTTTTAAAGCTTTTAAATTTTAAAAATAAATTTTAAAAATTTATTCACAACCACCTATGAAAAATAATATTTAAAATACTTTAAAACAGTTATCAAATTAAATAAATATTGTTTTATATAGAGAATATTAAAATGGAACTATAAAAAATACATGTGTCATTCATTAAAAATATTGTTTACTATAAGTTTGGCCCCCTTGTTGGCACTGGGAATTTAATAAGCAGTGCACAGTAGGATGAAAACAGGAGTTATGGTGAAAGGAAAGACAAGATGGTCTGTAATTACCACTTGGCCCCAGGGTCTTGAACTGACCCACTAAGGAGAAGCTTCAAGCAAACGTCGAAGTGGCCATTTTTATAAGAACCATATGAGGCACAAGGCACATTCAGAGTCACCTTTGGGCTCAATACAAAGGATAACATAGCACGAGGAAGAGGAGCATTTATTTTACACTGTTACAAAAGCAGATTTGGCAATGTAAGTTATCAGGACAGCCATAGATAGAGGATTCCCTTGCCTAGTTGACAACAGGAGGGAACGACAGTTATACTGCTACATTTGGTGCTAAATTAAACTTTTAAAAATATTCCATGTATAGGCTCACCAAAGAGGCAAGTCGCCTTCAAACAATTTATAGAGATAAGCAAGACATCCAAGAGGGAGGCTGGATTTCAAGACAGAGGTTGTATGCTGGTTTCTGAACACCAATGAAACACACTTTGTGACTCATGAAAAAATCTTAAAGGACAATTTTCAGGAATCAAAACTCTAGCATGAGCAAATGTGAACAAAAGCCAGGAAATACACTTGAGTCTAACCGTTTGCTGCCACAAAATGATGAAGCTGAGGGCATTTGGATCACATGAAGGAGAAGGCAAAAGGAATTATTCTAGAGAAAAGTTTTTAGAAAAGATAAATCCTGAATTTTAGAGGGAGGGTCCCAAAATTTGACACATCTGCCTTAAGGAACTATAATTATGAAAATATTGATTGTGCCTTTGTTATCTTACTTCATTTTTACTTCTTAATGAGGATTGGGGTTCTAAAACTCTGGTTTTTGTTGCCTCAGGTGTTTTTAAGTTACATAGAAGGGAAAAGGAAACAGACTGTTGGTGTTTTAAAATGTCCTTTTCCTAAACAACTCTTAGTGTTGATGAATATTAGGCTTCCTCAACCAACAAGCATGAGTCAATTGCTTACTGTTGGAATGTGAATCAACACTTTGATATGCTGTGTGATGATGTGATAAATTCCCATACGACATACACCTAAATTACACATTAGTTTACAAATGTGTTTCATAATTATAATACACTATTTTTAGGCTCTGATGTGACACAAAACTTATCCTGTGCATAGTACCTATCAGTGACACAGATATCTCAATCCTATAAGATTTTGCTGTTCGGTATGGTAACCATTAGTCACATGAGGCTATTGAGCACTTAAAATGTGGCTAATCTGAATTTAACACATTGACTGCCACACAAACACACACACACACACACACACACACACAGAAAAAACAACCCAGAGACTTTTCCTTGGGGCCACAGCATTTTATTACAAAAATAGAATAAAAAATCCGAATGTAATTTAAATAAATAGGAAAATGAAATGTATTGACTTATATTCATTTAATCCATGTTTTTAGAATTAAATTGTCAATATTAATTGTAACAATAAGACTATCAACAAGTACAATTTTATATATGCTTCACACATCCCCAGGGTCAAAACTAGAGTGAGTTAAATACAATTCTCGTGACAGTCAATGTGTTAAATGTACTGTGAGTATAAAATTGACACCAGAATTTGAAAACATGGTATCAAAAAACCAAAAAAGGTAAAATATCTCATTAATGATATTTTTTATAATAAACATGTTGAAATTATAACATTTTGGATAAATTGTGCTAAATGAAATACATTTTTACATTAATTTCACTTGTTTCTTCTTACTTTTTTATTATGGCTACTAATACATTTAAAATTTGATGGTGGCTTGCAATATATTTCTTTTTTTTTTGAGACAGAGTCTCACTCTGTTGCCCAGGCTAGAGTGAGTGCCGTGGCGTCAGCCTAGCTCACAGCAACCTCAAACTCCTGGGCTCAAGCAATCCTTCTGCCTCAGCCTCCCGAGTAGCTGGGACTACAGGCATGCGCCTCCATGCCCGGCTAACTTTTTCTATATATTTTTAGTTGGCCAATTAATTTATTTCTATTTTTAGTAGAGACAGGGTCTCACTCTTGATCAGGCTGGTTTTGAACTCCTGACCTTGAGCGATCCGCCCGCCTCGGCCTCCCAGAGTGCTAGGATTACAGGCGTGAGCCACCGCGCCCAGCCAGCAATATATTTCTAATAGAAAGTGTTACACTAAGAGATTAACATGCAATGAGAAGAAGAAACATTTCCAGGTAGATCAAGATAATTGTATCTCTAGTCCTAACTATGTTCTAAAAGTAGGTAGCAAGAAATTCTGAGCAAGTTTAAGCAGTTATGCAAACTTCCAGAACATTATCCAAGTCTTTGGAGCTTTATCATCACTTTTGTTTGCCATGTCTTAATCAATGAATCTTTCAATACTCTCAGAATCAATTTAACCCACACTATCTTGAGAACAAACATTTTCATCACTTTGGTCTTGCATATGCAGAATCAGACCCTAAAGGAATTTCACTATGACTGTTGTTATGGAAGTTGGTTTAAAGAGTGTTTTAAAAAACTAAAATTATAACAAAAGTGGTTTTTCCATATTAATGATAGTGTCTTTAAATGTGAAGCCAAGGTAACACATTCCTTCCACTCTTTTTAGTGTTTCTTCAGCATAAGAGAAAATGAGCAAATTCTAGGGGTTAATATCCCTATCTACTTTGGAAATGGTTTGGCTGGTAATCAGTGTTGGGAGACTCATTGGCGTGTTCTGCTATACAAGAAAGTGTTGGCTGGGGAAGGATGCTGATTATTAAACACCAGTGTTTGACAGAAAACTTGTGTTTATAGTGTAAAAAGGTGCAGGCATCTAGAAAACTGCATGTTCAGATGTTAGAAGGTGTCTTTAGGGAAGGATCTTCTGCCAGATCAGCTTCTAACTGTTGGAATTGGCTTTCGGAGTGTACACAATCTATTGGGGTCTATTGGCATCTCCATCACATGCTGTCACATGGTGAGGCATAAACTAAGGCTGCAGTTGGAACTGCATAGCCAGCTGTAGTTCTGTTGTGCCAGGCAGCATGGGCACCTTAACTATTGCTAGTTGTCAGCTTCTTAAAATGAGGTCAATATAAACTTCTGTTAAAAAGATGAGACAGTGGTTGACTTAGGAGGAACAAAATTACCTGTAATACAAATTCCATCTTACAATCAAGCTTCAACCTATTTCTTCAAAGTTAATTTCTCTTCCCACTAAACTATAAGCTCCAGGAGAGAAAGAGTTTAGTGTGTTTGCTTCGGTTTTAATCCCAGTTCTATAATAGGCACTAGCATATTATAAATTCTTCCTAAGTATCTATTAAATCAAACCTGTCTACCCCTGTCTCAGAACTGGCTTTCTCTTCCTTGTGTATATTTCCCCATGTCATCAGCTTTGTGGTACTGGCTGCCCAAAGGAGACTCATATGGCCTTTTAAGGTCTTCCTTGATGTCTGGTAATCAAAGATCAATTAGCTATTTGTATTGTCATATTTCTTCTTAGAGCCATTCTAAGTCTTCTTTGGTATATGATTTATTTTAAAAATTCCCAGTTACCTGATCTATCTGTTTTTCCCTTACCATGGCAAAATTCTTGTGTACAGTAAGAAATGGAGCCATGTGTCTTACAGTTGACCATAGAGAATTGTCTAGAACCTGAGCCAATGTGTGCACATAATAGATGACTTTTCTTTTTTTTGGTCTTCAAGATAATGCTCTCAATTTCTGACATGCAGGTTTCAATTTGTGCTATAAGGGGCAGGCCTAGTCTTTTGGAGGATTACTACAAAAGAGAATTATGTAAATGTTGTGGGCTTAGTTTTGCATTGCTGTGACCACTGGAGGAGAAACCAAGCAGGGAGATAGAAAGGCATTGCTCTAGGGAACTTGTTTATGAGTCTGGTAATTCTGTATCTGACACAGTGAAAAGAGTGATTTCAATAAAACATGTGAAGGACATCCAAAATAAATAAATAAATCATATGAAACAGTATTTGCTGTTTTCTAAAGTCAGAATGGTATCTAATAATGAAATTTTAGGTAAGTGTTTCGAGGTATTTCTTTTTAACTCTAAAGGCTAATGGGTTTGTTTTTTTAAGTACTTTCAAGTATCATGTAAGAATTCTCAATTTATCAAAATTAATCAGCAAACATTTTCTAGCCCCACCATATAACAGGAACTATGACATATCTATTCAGACATGAACAAGTCATGCTCTTTGTCCTTCAGTATCTCATTCTCAAGCAAGAAAGGCTAAAGCACGTGCACACACACACATATAGACAAGGCAATAGAAGAAATGCTGACCTTCTGTAAGAGAAAATGGCCATGGAAGCACTGAAAAGGACATAACTGCATTAGGTGAGTTTCACAGGCATGGCGATCTTCAAATTGGGCATTGAAATAAAAAAAATGGGTTTTACCTCATTAGGTTAACCTGGAGGTTGCAGAACACATCATAGAAGTGTAGGAGCAGATAAAAAATGACGTGATGGCACTAGCCATATTACTGCAGTGTTTAATTCCAGAAGGCAGTTTCTCATTATAGTCCACGTAAAGGAATATGCCTTGCACAGCTCCAAAGGGTACCATTCAAATAACCTACCTACTGGAGGTGGGCAACATAATGGCTCAGTGTTCATCCAGCAGTAGATAATCTAACCATTTGTAATTACTTGAGGAAGAGTTGTGGGAAGTGAGTCCATATAAACCTTTACTAAGAAAATTACAAGATATGGAGCTACAGATTATTAATTTGCAAGCAAAAAGGGAAAATTAGATCATTAAAATATAAAGTGGAGAATTATAAATTATAAATTCTTTTGAAAATTACAATTAAAAAACTAAATATGAAATTTGAGGGTACTTACATTGTTTTTACAGGATTTATTCACCATTGAGGTTTAATAAATATTTTAGCCTGTGACAACAATTCAGTTGCAAATACCCCTAAATGTATTTATAGGGCTGCATGATCATGTAGTGAGATGATGGGATATTATAGAAGTGAAAGTTCGTGACTACCTGTGAAAACACCTGGGAAAATAGAGTACAGCGGAGTAAGAAAAAAGAAGATGTATATTTTCAGAGTACTGCAAATTAAGATATATAATAATATCACCTAAGACATTGCAGGCAGTTCTGATTCATTAATTTAAATATTCCTGTTTGTATCCAAGCTCTTCTTTCCCACCTCCTTCTATGTCCCTTTTCACTGAATTGGATATTCCTTATCTGCCTTCTAATAACAAGGTAAGTGACATTCATCTCTTCAAGAGAAAATAGCAATTTCAAAAGTAGCAAATATAATCTTGATAGAAGTGGGAACCTGAGGCATTACTTAGTGGTCATAGGCAGGCATTAAGGGGGTAAGAGTTGTCTGGTTGTTTCTCAAATTGGTTGTGTGTTTGAAGGGCTGTGTGGATATCGGTCTGCTTGTTTTCAGATGAATCATTCTCCTAATGGACTATCAAGTACTTGGATAAATCCATCAGTAATGCAGACCATGGCTCCTGTACTTTCCTGAAATGCCTTCAGACCAATTTGGTAAATTACACCCACTGTGAGAGTTAGATGGCATGTCATGAAAGATCAAGCTTTTTGGTAAAATGTCATTTCTTTGAAAGACTTATATTCCCTGTTTAGAGATAAAGTCTTTTGAAAGGGAGAGGATAAAATTAATATCTATTTTAGCTGTTCACAGAAATGTATAGCATTCAGAAAGTTCAAGAACACATATAAGAACTGGATAAAAAGTTTTCTTAACCTGTGAGAAATTTTTTATACATTATTTTTTCTCACACAATATTAATCTGACATAAACAGGTGAGTTTATACACAGCTATAGAAGTAGAAGGAACAGTAGTATGTCTTTGATAGTAATAGACTCCATTAGCTGAACATTTTTTAATATTAAAAAATGTCATTTTCTCTAGCTTTGAGATATGCTATGGAGTGTATGTACTAAATTTAAGATTAAAATAAAAATATGTTTGTGCTTGTTAGAGATTCCATAGCTGTTTACTCACCAAGATATATTCTATACAAACTATTTATTATCTTGGAGCATACCACTTCAAAAAATACCTTTAAATATTTGTGAGGTGGTATATGTTTCTAATTAGAAAAGTAATGTATGTTCAGGGGAAATAAAGTTGGAGAATGCACAGAAAGTGTAACACATTTAATTTTCAACTTACAAAGCATTACTGTTTTTAAAATTTCAATTTGAGGGATAACTTGAATTTCTTTATTAAATCTAATAGTAAGAAATTAAATGAAATATGGAAAACAATAATGGGCAAAAATGCTTTGTCTCCTCAGCTCCTCCTCATCTCCACCTGGATGAGGACAGGCTAGGGAATTATTTGACTTTGTGAAAACTATATCAGCCTCAGCATTTGCACTATTATACCCATGATATTTTTGCAAAAATATTTATTTTCTTCACCATAAGTGAATTTTAAGACAACTTTTGGCTTGTTCTAATTATTTCTGCAGAGGAAAATATTAAACTTCAATTTATTCTTATCTGAGCAAAAATAACCATTAAAGTAGGGATATTGTTAGAGATGAGAGGAGTAACTTTGGAGCTAATTTTGAAAGGTTTTTACAGAATATTTCAAAATAGCTATGAATAGCATTGATTATATGCTTAAAGCCTCCAAGTAGAGAAAAATTTTAATATTGAAGATAATTTTAATCTATAGTTTCTCAGTGTAGGTCTAAGATTTGGGTCAGAAGCCCTCATCTGAAAGGAGAATACATTCAGCCAGGGGGATTCATTGAAAATCTTTTTTTTCGTATGTGGTGGAAAAGGTGGCTGTGATAATCATAATATCAACAATTAGAAGGGAATATCAACCAAGCATATGGGCACTCTGTGAAACACTACACTAGGTATATACCTTGAGAAACATAAGGAAGATTTTGTTACCATTGTACAAACCTTGTCTAACTTAGTTATTTTAGCAGCATGTGAAAAGAGTATATATCGATGATCCATTTAATTAAGTTAGAAGTTAGATTTAACTAAATCAGATTTAATTAAGTTAGAACAATTCTAACCAACTTAAAAAGCTAATCTGATAAGCTTCTCAGCTGGTATCTCATTCTCATCGCTCTACCATAGGGCTGCTGACAACAATGCTAAGTACTCCTTCAATAATTTGTCAAATGAATAATTTATTTAAAAATTAAGTTTGAAACCATATGGACTTTATAAACAATGTTGTAAAACTACATTTTTAATGGAAAAAGATCACTAAAACATTATAATGGAGAGTTAAGAACACAGACTCTGGAGTCAAGAAGGCCAGTTTTTGAACCAGGCTTCTGCTACATACGAGCTGTGTGACCTTGAGCAAGTTATTTAATATCTCAGTGCTAAAGATTTTAGTTTCTTCATCTGTCAAATGAGGTAGATAAGAGTATTCACCTTATAGTGTTGTTGTGAGAATTTCATATGTTAACGTGTATTTTTTATTAAATTAAAAATTAAGATTCTTGAGAGTATGTAGAATAATATGCTTCCATTAGTGCAAAATTGATGTACATATATGCTGGTATTTTCTTAGAATGATATACTAAAATTTTCTAAGGTGAGCATTTATATGGAATGGTATTGAGGAAATGTTGAGATAGACTTTATATTTGCTTTTAGGTCTTTATACACAGATTGACTTATTATATGTTTGTTTTATTTTTATATAAATACGTACATTTTAAATAATAAATCTCTTTAAAAGTTTTCTATTTTCATAAGATTCAGGTTGAGACCTGTATCATCCTAAGGCCTGGTGTGTGTGTTTTATGTCTGAAAAGGAGTAGAATGTATTTGCTTCTCCCCCTTTATTTATTTATATTTCAAAACTGAAAACTCTAGAAATTCTTTTTGGTCTTTTTGGTTCATTAAAAGATATGGACTCCAAATATAAATTAAATTTTTCTGTGGAGACTAGCATTAGGGATAAATCTAAAACAGTGGTTTTCTTAGGATGCAGTGAATTTGGGTAAAAATTAAAAATTGGAAGACAAAACAAAGGAACTATATCATATTGAATGGAAATAATCATTTCCATAAGGATGAAAGGAAAAAAAAAGGCTGTGATTGTCACTTAATAAAAAGGATTCAGTTACCCAGAGGTTATGTCCTATGATTACTCAGAAGATAATTCAGGTTCACTGTAGCCCTAATGTGCAAGGATAACATGCTTGCTGCTGGCAATAGGTACAACAAAACCAATGATGCCTTTCTAGTAAAGGTGTTGTATACATCAGCGTTCCCCAGAGACACAGAACCAACAGAATATGTGTGTTTGTGTGTGCGTGTGTGTCTCAGAAGAGAGAAAGAGAGGGAGAGTGATTGATTGATTTTAAGGAATTGGCTTGTGTGATTGTGGGTTGGCAAGTCCAGAATCTGAAGGGAAGTTCAGCAAACTGGAGACCCAGAGAAGAAGTAATGTTTCATTAATGTTGCAACCTCAAATCCAAAGTCAGTCTGGAGTGTCTACATGCCTGATAATGTTTTATTAAATGTCGGACTATTGTAAATTTTGTGATGTTCCTTTCTGGATTTTATTGAATTCTTTTAAAGAGTGTTGGATTTTGTTCTGGTGCATAGATGTGTTACTTGTGGGTCAGTCTGATGTATTCAAAGCCAGCATTAAGCTTTGTTTGAACAGATCCAGCACAGATTTTCTCTTTAGGACTAATTTAATCCCAACTGCTAAGGTGTTACACTAGATAGAAGACACTCTATGCAATGTTCGTTGTATTATAAGGTCTTTCTACTGTGTCCAACAGGAACACAAACTATCCTCAGTTTGTGTGAGTACTGAACAGTGGTCAGCCTGTCACTTCCTATTGGTTCTTTCTTTGGCCTGTGGAAGTCTCCTCTAACACATGTATCAGTATTCCACCAATGACTCAAGGGTACCCTTTTTAAGCTGTTCAGTATTCTTTCTATGTGCAGTTCTTTCTTCTTCTGTATTTTACACCATAAATTCTAGCTGCCTTGACATTCTGGAATGCTAACCTCTATATGTTCAACTCAGTGAGACTACCAGGATTTCACCTGAAAACTGCCTATAAGCAATAAACTGGGGACTGTTGAACTCAGCTCATCTATTTCTCTTCTCTCAGATTATAGCCGTGTTATGCTTGTTTTCCAGCGTCTGAAAATGACTGTTTCTTATATTTTATCTTATTTTTAAATTTCAAATATTTAAATTGTTTATTAAGGGGAAAGCAATTCTGAAGCATTCTTTCTGTATGTACTTCTAACAATGGAAAATGGCTTTATGTGCATGGAAAAATATAAATAGTTGCCCAGGTCATGAACTAACATTAATTTAGTAAATGTACAAATTTGAAATCTTGTTATTTAAACTTTTAAATTCAAATCACATATTTTAGTATTCTATGTTTAAGTGTAGTAAAATAGAAATAATTATCTTTACTATTTTATATTAATATTAAGTTAACTTTTGTTGAACAAACTAAACTCTTTTTAAAGAATTAGTCTCATGTATTTACTTAGTTCGTCAAATATCTATAAACATTTGTAATGTGTTTAAACTTTAATATAGCAAATTTTTGTAATAGTAACTTAAAGTGCTAGACTGGGATAACTTACAATCCTAACAACAAAAACACTCCAAAGACATAAATACCTTACATAAGACATATTATCAGCCCAAATCTCTTTAAACATCCCAGCACCATGTCCAAACTTCATCAAATACCTTATATTCTTCAGCTAACACAATCACAAATCCAAGTTCAACAATTGTTTATTTTAATTCAAATTAAAATGTTATATTACTTAATAGAATTAATTCTGATCATTACAAATCTTAAACATACTGGTATTGGTCATCAGAATGTAATTTACTTTATTTTTATACTAATTTTAAAATATTGTAAGGTTTAAGAAGATAATTTGCTAGCTTTGGGAGAAATGTTAGCATCTCAAGTAAATTTAAGCTATTAGTATGATAATTTGTCAGTGTTAAATCTGACCATCTCAAAAACTTAACACTATTTATCCAAGATTAGAAAAAGTATACTTCTACTGGGGATCTAAGAGCAGTGTATATCTACCTTGAGGCTTCTTCTGGTATAGATAGACATTCTGAACATCCCTTTTTATTAAACAACAAGGTCTCCAAGTCTGCACATCATCCAATTGACATTCTTTAGTCTCATTATTGTTAGATGAAAATCGTTACACTTATTCATATTTAGCAAACTTTATTGATTCCTCAGTGGAATCTGCATTTCTTTAGCTGTAGGCAACAATTCTGTATTCATTTTAATGACATCCAATTGAATCTTGAATATCTTTCATAATTTTTTCTTCCTCTGAAACCACAACTTTAAAGTTATGCTAATAAAACTTTCATAAATGTACAATCTATTCTAAATTTTTCTCTGAATCTACCTGTCATTCATGAATTATACTCTTCTCTTCATTTTGAAGGCATTTACCTATCATTAGTCTTATGACATGTTTTCCTTTTATTATGATTTTGTTAGGATTACTGACAGGTGTTCTGAAATTGCACCTATGAATTCAACTGACATTGTAGGATAAATTTTCTGAGCTTAGTGTCCTAATCTCACCTAAACAATTAGATGCGTTTTTATTCTTGCCTCATCTAACTTTTACCTCTGTTTTATGTATTCTGCTCTTTCTAGTTTTTGCAACTAGAGAACAGAGAAATAAATTTGTTATAGTTTTTTTATTCTCACTTATTAACAATAGATTATCTTCATCAAATAGTACATTATCTTTTCCTTCTTTTTCTAAACATGGTTTCTAGTTTAACACTCATTACCTCAATTTCCATTTATTTTATTATGATGCCACTGCAAGTAATATTTAAAAATATATTGTAGAAAATGCTTTTGTTTCACAAGAAAAATTGCTTTAAGTATTTAATCAAATTTCAGAAGTGATGACAGCAAAATGCTGGAATAAGAGTTCCCCGCCTTCACTCCACCTTTTCCCTTTGCCATACATAAATTTAATTAGCAACTATCCACAAGAAAAAAATACCATAATGAACATCCCAAGACTCAGAAGTGAGACAGAGACATCCTTTTGGACTGCACAATTGAGAAAAGCTATGTTTGAAAAATGGTGAAACAACTTCAGGTTAGCAATTACCTGCAGAGAGATCATTTGATTTCACCCAACCATAGTGATGGAGAAAGGATACAACTAAGTGCTAGGGCTTGCATTAAGGTTTTCTCACACTGGGCAGCAATTCCAGGATGGTGATTATCCACAGAAGGAGCAACTTCAGCTGAAGAAATGTGTCTCCACCAAACCAGTGTCCTACCCTAGGTCAGAAGGCAATCCCAAGTCTACACATATCTATGGAGCATAGGCTCTGGTCCTGCCTACTCTATATGGCTAATTAGAAACACCAGGACTTCACTTAGCCTCAGAGCCTATCACATGGCCCTGCTACACATTCCAAACAATAGTACTCCTTGGCCAATGAAGACAACCTACAACCCTGTCTTATCAGAAACAATCATAGAGCTCAGCCAGCAGGCCCACCTTATGGCACAGTCCAGCCAGTGGTTTCATAAAACCATGAAGCATAGCCAGCAATACTATTTGACCTCAGAGCACAGGAAGTGTCCAAGCTAAACAAGAGAACCTACCACCAAGGTCTGCCTATCTGGGGTTGTTATAATCTAGCCCATCCACAATCCCAGTCTAAACTAAATAATAAAAGTCTAGCACCATCAAAGAACATCTGCAAAAGCTGGAAGAGGGGTTGTCTTCTCACATGTGCAGGCACCACTGTAAGGACCCAAGGATTATGAAAAAACAGAAAAATATGACACCCCAAAGAAACTACTAAAACTCCAGTAATGAAATGCAGAAAAAATAAAGATATATGAAATGACTGACACAGAATAAAGAACAATCTTCTCACCGAAGTTTAGAGAACTACAAGAAAATACAGATAGAAAGTTAAATTAAAAAAATGTAATTTGAAATTTGGAAAATAAAGGTGGAAAACAATTCTTTAACAAAATGAGAAGTGTGAAAGAAATAGAAATAAGCACAAAATGGAAATTTTAGAGATAAAGAAAGCATAACTAAACTGAAAAATATTAAATAGAAAACTTCAACAGCAAACTTAATCAGGAGAAAGAATCAGAGCTTATAGATAGAATATTTGAAATTATCCAATCACAGAAGCAAAACAAAAAAAATGAAAAAGAATAAAGAAGGCCTAGGGAAATTATGAGACATCATCATGTGAGCTAACCTTTGCATGATAGGAGTTACTAGAGAAGAGAGAGAAAAAGGCCTACAAATCACATTTAAGGAAATAATGCATGATAATTTCCTAAATCTGGAGAAAGACAACAACATCTAGTTACAGGTAGTTAAATGCTCACCAGTGAAATTCAACCTGAAGAGTAGAACACCAAGACACATTATAAACACATTATCAAAAATCAAACATAAAGAAAGAAAATTGAAAACAACAAGAGATAAGAAACATATCACATTCAAGGAGCCATATGGCTTTCAGTAAATTTCTCATCAGAAACTGTATAGGCTAGGATAGAGTGGGATAATATATTTAAAGTGCAGAAAAGAAAAAAACAACCCTGCAAATCAAGAATACTTTACCCAGCAAAGGTGTCCTTCAGAAATGAAGGAGAAATAAAAACTTTCCCAGATAAACAAAAACTAAGGGAGTTTGTCAGCAGTAGGCCTGCTTTATAGGAATTTCTAAAGGGTGCTCTTTTGTCAGAAACAAAAGGATGCAATTAATAGCAAAAAATATGAAAGCAAAAAACTCAATGATTATAGTAACGTAGTGTTATAGTCAGGATTCTCTAATATGTAAGGGTGGTGCATAAAGCAAATTTATCCCTACTGTGACAGTTAGAAGGCAAAACTATTAAGAACAACTGTAGTTACAACTATTTGTTAAGGGCTATAAATTGCTAAAAAAAAATGTAAATTTTGAAATCTGAATCATAAGAGGTTGGGGGAAGGAGTGAAAATGTAAAGTTTTTGTGAGTTATCAAAGGTAAGTTGTTATCAGCTTAAAGTAGCATACTTTAAGGTTAAGATATTTTAGCTAAGTCTCATGGTAACATAAGGCAAAAATCTACAGTTATTGTATGAAATATAAAAAGGAAAGATTCGTCATCAGGGAAATGCAAATCAAAACTGCAATGAGATATCAATTATCTCCATTAAGAATGGCCTTTATCAAAAAGTCCCAAAACAATAAACGTTGGCATGAATGCAGAGAGATAGGAACACTCCTCCACTGCTGATGGGACTGCAAACTAGTTCAACCTCTGTGGAAAGCAATATGGAGATACCTTAAAGCGATACAAGTAGATCTACCATTTGATCCAGCAATCCCACTACTAGGCATCTACCCAAAAGAACAAAAGACACTCTATAAAAAAGACACCTGCAGTCAGATGTTTATAGCAGCACAATTCACAATTGCAAAGTTGTAGAAGCAACCCAAGTGCCCACCAATACATGAGTGGATTAATAAAATGTGGTATATGTA
>VBSM01000272.1:66496331-66576148 GCA_008086735.1 Cheirogaleus medius
AAAAAAAAAAAAGCAAAAATAGACAAATGGAATGATATCAAACTAAAAAGCTTCTGTATGGAAAAGAAACAATTAACAAAATGAAGATACAACCTACAGAATAAGAGATAATATTTTTAGATTATATAGCTGATAAGGGGTTAATATCCAAAGTATATAAGATATTAAAACAACTCAATAGCAAAAGAATAACCCAATTAAAAAATGGGCAAAAGATTCAAAGAGACATATCTCAAAAGAAGACATACAGATGGTGATAGATACCATGAAAAAATACTCAGCATTACTAATCATTAGGGAAATTTAAATTAAAATCACAATAAGATATCACCTTACACCTGTTAGAATGGCTTTTGTCAAAAAGATGGAAGATAAAAAGTACTAGAGAGAATGCAGAGAAAAGAGAACTATATATTGTTGGCGAGGATGTAAATTAGTATAACTGTTAGGAAAACAGTATGGAAGTTCCCAAAAAAACCAAAAAACAAATAGAACTACCATGAGATCTAGTAGTCCATCTCTTGGTATATATCCAAGGAAACAAAAATCAATATGTCAAAGGGATATCTTCATTCCCATATTCATTGCAGTATTTTTACAATAGCTAAGCTGAAGAAACAACCTAAGTGTCCATCAATGGATGAACGGATAAAGAAAATGTGGTCTATGTATACAATGGAATACTATTTAGCCTTAAAAAGGGGAAATCCTATCACTTATAATAGAATGGATGAATCTAGAGGACATAACACTAAGTGAAGTAAGCCAGGCACAGAAAGACAAATACCGCATGATCTCAATTATAGGTAAAGCCTAATAAAGTTGAACTCTTAGAAGTAGAGAGTAGAGCAATGATTATCAGAGGAAGGTTACCAGGGATAGAGGAGAATGGGGAGATGTTGATCAAAGGATACAAAGTTTAAGATTAAGGAGGAATAGCTTTTGAGATTTATTGTATAGAAGGGTAACTATAGTCAATAATAATGTATCATGCATCTTAAAATAAATGAGTACATTTCAAATGTCTCACCATAAAAAAAGATAAGTGAGCTAATGGATATGTTAATTAGCTTTATTTAATCTTGTCACATTGTATACACATATCAAAACATCACATTGTACCACATAAATCTATTCAATTATGCCTTGTCAATCAAAAGTAATATTAATGATAAACATTATCTACAACATTAGCAGAAAAAAATTCAGCCAACTTTAGAAAAATATTATATTTCAGGTCACTGTATTTAAAGATGTCTCAGATATTTATTGTACATCTGCAGCTAAAAAGCATAAGGGTGCTAAGTAAAATAAATGTCATTAGCCTACTATTCCAGACCATTTGAATTTACTCAGAATTATCATGTAGTCGATCATGTAGCTAAGCCTAACTTGTGGTTGAAAAATCTCTAAGTTCTATAATATTATTAGTGGAAGTGGCAAACTTTCTGCTTATCGAATAGAAAGATTTTTTCCAAGCCTGACAAAATTTATGACAAAACATAATTTTAACCACTTCTAATTTTTACGGTTTAAATGTTATTTTATAAATAGAAGTTGTAAAATACTGCCGTAGAAATCAAATAATGCAAAAAGACTATATATTATTAAACAAACAAGTCACTAAATATATTGCAAATATAAGTATTTGTTATTTAAACCCAAAAAAGGATATCATGTTTTAATTTTTATGAGACCCATTGAATATCATGCCATAATGTCATTGAAATATTTATCTGTCCTAGAAAGCCATTTTCATTTCTATGAACAAGAATAATTTATAGCCTATGAGTAAGGAAGGGGAAATTACTTTAATAAGTATTCTGAAAAACATTTTAATGCTGGTGTGTTTGCATATAGTCAATATTCTCATCTACAAAAAAGTTTTCATCATGATTACATGCAAAGCACCACATATTTATGCTTGTCATGGAGACTGAGAGTATCACAGATGAGAGTAAACAATTTCTAAAATACTTATATTATTCATAATGAATTAGTAAAAGAAGAATGGTTTATTATATGTATCATTACCCAAATTAGGTTTAACATATGTATATGGTTTTGTCACCGATTGGAAACATTGTTACAGTCACAATAAATAGCCTAAGTATGTTGAGATATTTTTATCAAATTAAAAACATTACTGCATAAAGCAAATTTTAATAAACTACGCATGTGCCCACTGTAAGAATTGCAAATGACTCTTTTGGAGAGCTTAATTTGGTATTTATATTAGAGAAAAATACATTTGAAACACGTAGTGTTTGGCAACCTGTGCTGAACTTTTGCTAAGATGTGATAATGCTGTGGGTTGACAGCTTTGTGGAGCAGAGCACCTCACAGCCTCACAGTCTTTCAAAGCCTCCCTCATACAGTGACTCTGAAGACCACCTTCTTCTGGTTCAACACCTTTGCACTAGCATTGACAAAAATTAGAGAACCTTGAGTTTAGGATACAGTCTGTGGACCCTCTGTTTAGATTCTCTTGCAAATACCATAGCTCTTTGCTTAAGCAATATTATTCTTATACATTGTATTTATAACTGAATGTCTTCCATTTTTGGAAGCTCTGGAAAATAGAAAGTGATTCATTCAGATACTGCATCTATTTGGTAATGACAATGTAATTGGCAGAAACAAACATGAAATTTAAATGTATTTGTCTTTTGTAGTTTTCGTTTTTAAATTTAAGTATTTAATTTCCTTCCAAGTTTTCTGGTATGTTAAAGTAAATACAGATCTAATTTTATTTTATTATATTTTTTAAGTTTTTTGCACCATTTTATTGAGTACATATTTCATAATATATATTTCAAAATTTCCATTTTAATCACAATATTCAAGTATGTACATATTTTGAAGAGTAATAAATACCTTTCATGTTAAAAATAGTGGTTTTTTTGATGGATTATGGAGACTTTTTCTCCATATTTTATGTTTATATCTTCTTCATTGATTTATTTTATAATTAATGAATAATCCATTTTATTTAAAAGTAGATTTATTCTACAACCTCTATTTCAGTTTTTAATATAGTATCTCATTGTCATATCAATAAGAGTTGTGTTGCAGTAACTCTAAGAAGACAGAAATAAATACTTATCAACATAAATCCTGTATAGGACCAAATTACTGTGGAAGAATTCTATTCTAAAATTCTACAGCCTAAAATTATAGATGTTCAAAAAGTAATATGAAAACACAACCACCAAGTTACTATGATACTTCTTGCCTTATATAAAATACATTTAAATTTTTAATACTTCTGGTAGCAAGTAACAGAAAAATTTTTAAAATTTATAATATAAGCCAATAAGAAAAATAACATACTACTTCAAAATATGCAGAATATTTTGGAAATGCTTCTTGGGATAAATATCCTTAATTTTAATATATTTTTTTAAAAATGTCTGATGATAGATGATTAGAAAGTTATAGAATTTTTAGACATTACTTTTTTTGCTTCAAATACATAGAATTTTTATGAAGCCATCCATAGGAAACTATCTTAGCCTTTTTAAATTGATAAAAAGGAATGATACAGAACTAACTTATTTCTCAAATGCAGACTGAGGTTATAGTAAATGTTTTAAAATAGTTTGATTTCCTCAATAATCTAAGCCAGAAAATGTGCTATATAAACATTTTTAAATGTCCAGGCAATATTTCCAGCCAGCAGAGATATCTCACTCCCCTAACCCCATCCCAAGAATACACTTAAATTGACATTATAAGGTCTCAGTTCTTTAGAGTTAGAATTAATAATGTTCCCTTATATCTAGTAATTGGCAGAAATCTGTTTACTTCTACTCTGCTCTCCTTGTGTTTAAATGTTCTGTTGACTGCACCATGAACTTCGAGGTGAACTTCAGAGGTTCACTGAGAGGTTTATTCATTTTGGCAGAAAACAGGCTGACTCTATACTTAACAAAGCTTTAAACTACATTCCTGTACCTTGCAAAACCATCAGCATTTTCTCTACAACTGGCTATTTTCCATTTATGATATGATGAAATCCAAAACAAGAGTCAGTTAAGAAACCAGAATTCTTTTTAGCTCTCTAAAAGTAGAAAGAAAAATAAATAAATAAAACAAAATGTTGGTTGTATGCTCACTGTATCAATCCTTCAATCTAATTTGACTTAAGATAGAAATTGAACTGTCTTTATTTTTTCACTTGAAAAGCTCTTGAATTTAGTATAAATACAAACATTAATTTAATTTACCTGTGTTAATCAAGAAATCATTCCATTAGTAGTTGAGAAAGGAAGATTCAATGTAATTACAAATGTTATATATACACAAAACTGTATGTTGCCTTTTGATGCCAATTTCATGTCTTGAGGCATAGTATGCTTTCACTCATCTTTGGATTATATTTATTAGACAAGTTAAGTGCAGCCCAGATTTGAATGCATGACTATAAATTGTCTTAGATTTTATTTATGGTCAAGTTTAGTAAAACATAAACTTTGTACCTGAACATTTGAAATAGGATGGTTATTACCCACCTTGTGTTTACTCCTTTCTTCTTATGTGTGTTTTCATGAAGCATTATCATCTGACAACTTCGAGGGGAAATTTGGAGATATGAGAAAATAATTGTGTAATTCAGTTAATAAAGCCAAAATATTCATAAGGAACTCAGGTTTCTTATGTTTGGGTATTTTAAGCAATGGGGAGAAAAATATTGCCCTAAAACTATTTCTGGATCCTAGTGTAGAATTCTGAACTTTAGGACCATTTATATGTGAAATATTCTAAGAGTGTATTGCTGTGAAAATTAAATGTAGCTGATCATTGTAATGCTTTTTAATGATCTGCCATTCTTAATTCACATCAATCAATTGCAATCATTAATCAACTTGAATGCAATGGTTTGGGTGAATACTTAATATTGATTCTAGTTTAAATTTCACTGTGATTATAACTTAATGGTAAGCAGTATGTGTAATATTTAAATATAATTTAGTTTAAACTGTCAATTAAGTGACAGCAGGGAAAAAGGACAAGTCCTGTGACCTGGACAGAAATTACAAGGAGATCTTGTTTGAGATGTAGGAGGAAGGAAGCCAAAGGTGAAAAGAGCAAGAAGAGTGTAGTTTTATTGATACATGCAAACATAATGCTGCCACAAACATGTTTACAGAGGTTTTCTGAGACACAAATGGAAAAATAAACACACAAACAAAACAGCAATCCTTTGAGTATTAGGAAACTGCGTTAGTTTGATCTTTCAAGAATTTTCTGTTAAAATTCAGGATTGTTGTCCTATATGAAAACTCTAAACATTATTTTTGCAAAATCCTACATTTAAAAAGTAAAACCAGGTCAGTTAATTTATCTCCTGCCCCAAATATGTTATTTGGGTTTTCCTGGGTTAACTAGTAATTAGCTTTGTGCAAGTCTCTTAATTTCACTGATTCTAATTTTCTTCATCTGAAAATGAATGTTTCAAAGCCAAATAATCCAGAAAGTGGTGTGTGAACCTGAATCCCTTATAAATCACCACTTTCTACTATTTTTGCTTTAGAGGACAGGTGCCAATCTGCAGTTTACAGTGAGGTGAATCAGTCTTTCCACCTTGAATTCAGGTATCCATCGGGACACTTAAGCCTTGATTCCAACTTCTTAATTAAGGTATATCTGTCTAGACCTACTTGATGTCTTAAATCTGCGATTCTCAAAATGTAGCTGCCCAACCAGCAGCAGTGGCATCACCTGGGAACTTGTTAGAATGTAGATATTTGGGCCCCACCCACACATACCAAATCGGAGACACCTGGGGATGGGGCCCAACTCTGTGTTTTCAAAGCCTTCACTTGATTCTGACACACGCTAAAGTTTGAGATCCACTGTTCTCAAGTATGGTATGGATATAGTCTTATAGTTAAACAAAAATAAGAGGTATAAAATGCAAAATGGATGACTGAACAAATGCCTTAACCTTGCCTCTCTCCCAAATCCCATCAAATTGACAATAGATATTAAGAGCAAAAATAGTAAACAAAATAACAAGTAAATAAATCCATGGCAACATCAACATGCTGGGAAATTATCAACAGACTACCTGTAAGTGGTTTCTGGATTAAAGAATATAAATAGGATGACAATAATGCCAAAATCCAGCAGATCTGAGGAATTATTTACCACACACAAATAAAATAGAATACTTTTTTAAAAGTACGTTTTTTTTTTTTTATTCCCAAAAGAACTCTACAATCTAAACTTCAAGATCTTTGCAGTGGAACCAGGGATAATAAGGTTGTTGATGGGAAGTTGATGTAATTATTATATTATTTAAAGGCTGAAGAAGAGCTAATCAGTCCGATTTTCAGACTTTAAAGCCACAAAACTTTGAAGCAGTTCTGACACTCAAAATGATCAGATTATCAGAGACTTTGGAACCAGTGGCAGGTGCATAGGCTACTAATATCACTTATACCGCGTATATCAATATATGTATATATGTATATGGTATATATATGTACATATATATGTGTATATATATATATATCCCCAAATCCTAAATATTTAAAGAAATCCACTGTGTAAGAAAGAAGAAAAAACAAACAAAAAGCAAAATACATACCCTCAATAAAATTATTCAGAGATGACTAAATACCTTGGAAAGTTAATATAGCAGACAAAATTTATAAAACTTCATCTCATAAAACTAGAAAAAAATAAAAATAAAAATAATATATAAAAAAGAAGTAATATGAGTAAAAGAGGAAATTAATATCAATAAATTGCATATCAGTAATTTAGAATTCATCAACAAATCAAGTAACTGGTTCTTTGCAAAGACTTATAGGGAAGACATATTTTTTGTAGCCTGAAAAAAAAATGGAAGAATTAAGAAAGCATGAAGAAAGCATGTAAGGGATGAGAACAAAGTCATCAATATAAATAAAGAGAACATTAAGTATAAAAAATGCTATAATCAAATTTATATCAATAATTTTGAAAGTCACACTGAAATGGTTAGTGATCTAAGAAATATTGCATAATTTGCTTGTGATCAGACAGTTTAGTGATGGAATCAGTTTGGTCTGAATATAATGTTTCTCATTGTAGACACTGTTTATTGTCAGCTTGAAATCTACCCCACCACCCCCAATCTCTTTCTAGCATTGTTGAGGATGATTTTAATATGATATTTACCTTCTTTTACAAGGCCAAGTATTTCAGAGGAAGCAGCCAATTTCCATAGCCCCAGGGAGAGAATCATAATGAATTTAATCCAATTCCAGAACCATACATTAACTGAGCCAGGCTTTTTCAATTGACTTGAAATAATAGCTTTATCATTCTTTAAGATCGTGCACATATACACATCTATTTCTGGAAGCCTTTTTTTTTTATTTCATCAACCTATTTGGTTATACTCTGTATTAATACAGTATTCTTTTAAAAATGGTACCTTTTTACAGGGTTTAAATATGTAGTAATAGAAGTCCCAACTTAGTTCTCTCTTTTGATATTAATCATTTATTGAAAAGCAATAACTTTGACTTCAGGAAATATATTTTTCATAATTTTCCTTTGAAATCTTTGAAATGGCTCTATTTGAAGTGTCGTGAAACTTTTAATTCTAACATTAATTTTTTGTTTATTTAATATCTTATATTACTTTCACAATTTAAAGACCCTTCTGTACTCCTGTTATGCCCAAGAATTTTAGAACAAAGTAAAATAAAACTGTTTTAAATAATAATATGGAGATTGCCAAAACTTGAATTATTTTACTCTTAAATATTATTGTTGTTTGCATCCATCATGTCTGAAAATAAAAATCTAGCATACACAGGGAATTATAATAATTAGATAATAAGATATCTTTGAAAATGTGTAGAATCAGTCTATTAGAGTGAGAAAAAGCATGTAATTTAGATGAGATGACTAAAACTTCTAGAGGCTCATAGTTCAATCTAAACTGTACATCACTCTGCCCTTGTACAGTCCCTGTTGGGTGGAGTCTAGAGAGTGGGAAGGTGAAGCCTTTTGGTAATTTGTGCCCCACTGAGTTCACAGACATGGATTAGAGATCAGGAACAGTACTTCAATTAAGAAGGGAATGACTGACAAAACAAAAGAAGGACCCCAGCTGTGGGTGAATTTGGAAGCTAAGTGAGTCTCTAAAACAAGAGCTTAAGACAAGGACCAGAATGATGGTCTATTTGAGTAACTGAGGATACACAAAAATTAAGGAAAATGTGTTTGGAAGCTCCACCAGAGACCCAGCAGAGTTGAGTTGTATCTGGGAGTATATGTAGAAGTCCCAAGATCAAATTTGATTATCAATATGATGAAATTGTTCTAAGCCCTTTTGCTTATGTACATGTTAGTGGTAGCATGGGAATTGAAGGGAATTGGTGGTAATGTGAGTGAATGAGATTGAGTATATTTATTCTGATTTAACATTTAGTTGGCTTGAAAATTGAGCCAGAGTGGATTTTGCTAGTTAAGAAGGTGATCGCTCAATTATAGCAGAGTTTGCAGATCTAAAAAAGTTAGGTAGAAAAGTACAGGCAGGGATAGACTGACTGGCACCATCATGTTTTGCTTTTTCAGTACACTGGCTATTTCACAAATTGCTTCCTGTTTAGCTGAATGAATTGGTCATGAAGTTGATCTGATTCTAGTGTAAATACATTAGAAATATTGATTCATTTTTATTCAATTTTTCTCCAACAGAAATGTTTATGGTTAACTTATCTTATAATTTGTTTACTTTGCTTGTTGACTTTAAATTTCTCCTAAAGAAATGACTTAAAATGCCAAAGTATTTTTGTAAGAGTAGAAAATCCCAGTGACTTTGAATAAATTTGGATCGAGTAAGTGAGAAAAAGACAATGCTCAAATATACAAAGTAACTGCTTCAACAAGAACAAAAAGGATTATAAAGATTTAGCCTCAGTGCTTGAATCTTCCAATTCAATCACATTAGAATAGTTATGTACAATTCAGTCTACATGAAGTTTGTCTAACTGTGAATATAATATTGTGTTCTTAATTCTTTGTGAATCTAATTTGTTTTCTCATGTGACACAATACCCCATGTTCACAAATTTGCTCTTGAATCAAGAAGAAAGAAAAATGTAAGTTCTGGAACAGCATGTCTTCTTTCACATTTTGATATTATCCAGTTTTTGACTGAGCAGCATGGAGGGGAAGCTGACTCACTGGGGAAATTAAAAATATGTGATAGCACTTTTTAATACAAAGGTTCCCTGAAGCCAGGCAAATTGGGATTGGCACTTATCAACATCAGCTCACTGTCGGGTGGATCTGTTGAAATGCTCTGGGTGGTCTTTATGCACTTTCTAGAGGGCAGCTTGTTTGGCTAAAGGCAGAGACACAGTACTTCAAAGATTTTGAAAATATCAGAAAGATAAGAAAATATGAGAGAGGAACGTACTGTGGTTTAGGGTTTGGGGTAGGATACCAAGGAATTAATTTGGAGAAAAGAGCAACAAATTCGATCAGGGAAGGGAGGCTCCTGCATTTAAATTTATTTATTCTTGTTTCTTCCTGTAACTCTTAAATCTCCAGACTCCGATGTTTACTCTATTTAATGTTCCCAACTCTTATAAAGCACAAGGATTCACTCTTCTCTTACCTTAACCTACTCCAATCCCAGCCGCATTGTAAGTGCAGAGGCAGAGAATGATGCCTTCCAAGAAGGCACCTCCTCAGTACCAAGATTCACTGTGTAAACACATGACCCCTTCAGAAATAAACTGTACAACTCAGTGAGTCCAGAGGCCAGACGAACAGCTGGAATATTACCTACCTTCTGTCCCTTGTGTTTATGAGCCCAATAAATGAATTTTATTAAATACAGGAAAGATCAAAGCTGTTTTCCCCCTCAAATTCAATCTGCAATTTCTTAAAATAAAATGAAGAGAAACTTGTGTTCTAGCATGAGTAAACTAGGAGAGAATATTTCCAGTTCTGTATGAATGATCAAAGTCCACATCCTTGAATAAAAATCAGAGAACCAGTGTTTTAGTTTGTTTTTTATAGAAAGAAATCTGCAGACCCTTAAAAAATATAAGAAGTCAAGAAAAGACATTTTATGGAAACATATTATATTGAACAGCATTGATTAATTAGGTTTTTTTTTCTGTACCATGGGGTTTAAACTAGGATATAACCAGTTAATAAGACAGTTTTGTTCTCAAATATCTAACATTTATGATTTCTTTCATAACAATACTAACAGAGTTAAATATACAACTTAATATCAAAGGACAAAATAGAGAGTGGTGAAATATAAAGAGGTGCAAATAATGCAAAGAAATGGCCTAGCTTAAAAGGAGATCTGAATTCTACTCATGTCTAAGCAACTCACTGGTTTTATTAAGTTTGGAAAAGTGATCTAACTTCAAGTTCCTGATCTGTAAAATTAGGATATTAAGATATGCCCTGTCCATCTCATGTGGTCATGTCAAACTAAATGAAGATAGTAAATGTTTTAACTTTTTTATACACAAAATTGAGTTATAAAGATGTAAAATATTGCAAAACAGAGCTGCAATGTGGAAGGAGATGAATGTGTAAATTTTAGTCAATGTTGTTTTAAAAATATTAAACTTTATAAATTTATTTAGGGGAGTAGAAAACAGCAATGCTTCTCTTTAAAGTGCTTAATCCATTCTTGGATTTTCAACATGCAGTATACAAAGAATATTGAGACAATTCAGACATCTGACTCAGTAACCTGCTCCTCCATCAAAAGAAATATACTATCTGCCTGATTTCAAATTATAGTAGCCCCCTTTATCCATAGGAGATACACTCCAAACTCCCAGTAGAAGCCTGAAACCACAGATAATACCGAACTCTCTATATACTATGGTTTTTTCCTATACATGCTTAACTATGATAAAGTTTAATTTATAAATTAGAAGGCTGGTCACATGGCTCATGCCTGTAATCCTAGCACTCTTGGAGAATGAGCACTTTGGCTAATTGCTTGAGCTCAGGAGTTTGAGATCAGCCTGAGCAAGAGTGAGACCCCGTCTCTACTAAAAACAGAAAAATTAGCCAAGCATCATGGGGCACATCTATGGCTCCAGCTACTTGGGAGACTGAGGCAGAAGGATCTCTTGAGCCCAGGACTTTGAGGTTGCAGTGTGCTATGATCATGCCACTTCACTTTAGCTGGGGCGACTGAGCGAGACTCTGTCTCAAAAAAAATAAAAAGTACCAGAAATATAAGTTATACACAGTAAGAGATTAATAACAATAATAATAAAATAGAAAAATTATAGCAATATACTGTAATAAAAGTTATGTGAATGTGTTTCTCTCTCTCTCTTTCTCTCTCTCTCTCTCTCTCTCTCTCTCAGAATACTGTAATAGTTTTGGACTGCTGTTGACAGCGGGTAACTGAAACAATGGAAAGTGAAACAGCAGGTAAGGGGGACTACCGTACGCTTATATATGAGTTGGCAAGAAACCCTTTGGTGACGGCAGAAGAAGTATAATAGAAGTATAATAGAAGTAGGCATCTCTGAAGTCTAGACAATTTCATGGTTACCAAAAAACAATAAAATTCACTGGGATAATTTTTTTCTTTTTTTCCTTAGATTATCCCCTTTAAAATAGTTTTTATTAAACATTTTTCATATTATTAGGCAATATTTATAACTATATCCTGAAATTTTGAGACCAATGTTTTATGTGTTTCAGATAAATGTTATATGATAATTATTATCATTATCTTTGGGAAGAAGTACACAGTTTGTGTAGAAATTTCTACCCAGTGCAGTGTTCCTATATAATAAAAAATACTCATAGGTATTATAAATTGTACAAATATTATATATGACTAATACACCCACATATAAAATAATGGCTAATGTTTACCAGGAATTTTCTATGTGCAAGAGGATATTTTTATATTTGACATGTATTATCTCATTTAACCCTCATAACAACCTCATGAGATAGGTTCTGTTACTATTCCTATCATGCACATGGAATAATGTATATGAGATGAGGCACAAAAAAATTAAGACTTGCCCAAGATTGCACAATCTGTAAATGGTAGAGTGAAGATTAAACTCATGCAGCCTGCCATCAGAGCCTACACTCTTAATAACTCCATTGTGTGGCCTCCTCACATAATCTCTTTACAAACCACAAACTGTAAAATAAATGTTTATTACTTTGCAGGTAAGAATGATTGTGCTTTTTGGGCCTCAAGCATAGAGGTGAACTGACTACACCAGCCTGAAAGGGCTGAACTCTCTCCCCCTGCATCCCAGAACTCCTGCAACTGAAAATATTTAGTATCTCTCCTTTCTTGAGGAGCAAGTCCCCACAGATTTCCTACCTCATTTTCATCCAAAAACTACCAGTTCCAGAGAGGTGTTAGCAGACTTTGTAAATGGCGGGTACTCTTGAAACACTGTCTGTTCCCTGAGTTGATCACAAGAAGACGTTGGGAAATTGTACCAAGAATGAAATCAGAGCCTTGTGTTAGAGTTGGCAAAGGTTAGCCTATGGCAAAATTGTAAAATGAGTTAAGTTTGCCTGTGGCACCTTCTCACTTTCATGATTAGTTTTATCCCCTCCTATTTGGCTACTGCAATTCTACTAGGATGAATAATTGATTATTTGTGTGATTTTCTGTTTATTATGTTTTTCTGCCAAAAGGCTATAATTTCCATATGTATGGGGACCACAGTTGTCTTTTGCTACTGTATCCCTAGCTCCTAATAATAGTGCCTATTATGGAATATGCCAAACATTTATTGAATGAATGAATAAAGTATTTATTTAATAGATCTTGACCCCTTTCTTGGAGGAGCATTTTATGACACAAAAATAATTGTTCAATTACTGTCCTTTAATTGAATGGAGGTACAAATGAGTAAGGGAAGTGGTTAAGTTATGAATCATTCTAGCATGTCCAAGAAAATTCTCTAAGACCTGCCATAAGAGGAAGAAGCAAGACCTTCCAATACACTACATATTCACAAGAAATGAAAAATTCCCCATGGTGTCTTTCCTTCCTTGTAGCAGGCCCCAGTTTTCAACCTGCTTTCCCTATGCCTGGTCTCCCTTGCCACTGTCTGCTCTCTTATGATTTCTGTGTCCCTGTAACTGGCTATGATATGGGTTGCTGTTTCTCTCTCTTCTTTCCTTGCTATCTGTGTATAACGGACACAAGTCCTTATCATTTTAATCACTTTGGAAACTTTCTGAAAAGGGAAAGAAAACCACACAGATTGAGGATATATACCACTTTCATAATCCTAGGACATTCTTGCTCCTCCTCTGAGCAGCAAATCTGAATGCCCACTAGATATCTTCACTGGAATGACTCAGAGTCACACCAAAATCAACATATGCAAACCAAATTCATAATGTTTCACCCTTCCAATTTAATCATCTATAACATTGCCAATTTCAGATAATATAATTTTCACTTTCAGGGAAACCATAAAGTTATACAAGCCTGAAATCTTGCAGCCATTTTTTAACTTCTCTCTTTAGCACTATCTTCATGCAAACTAAAAGAAAATTTGCCAGTAGTATCTCCTAAACATCTCTCAGCTGTGTCCATTTCTTTCTGACTTTCACATCAATACCTTAGTCCAGGGTGCTACCACGTAAATTCTGGGCCATCACAATAAATTTCCCATAGTGTACCTTCATCTGTTCCTGCCCTCTTAACAAATCTACATATAAGGGCCAGAGTGGTCTTTTTAAAAATGTGAATCTGATTAAATCCATCTTTGCTTAAGTCTGGTCTATACTCTCTCCTTGCTCATAAAATAGAGAATGAATTATTTTTCAAGGCTTACAAAGCTGTGAATCGCCTAATCCTACCACTCAAGCCTCATGTCACCCTCTGCTTTCCTTTACTCAGTCTAGTTATCCTGTACAGTGGTCACTTACACAACACTGTGTGTCTTTCTGCCACATCCTTTGCAAAGGCCAGAACGTGGTTTCTCCTATTGTCAGGTAACTTCTAATCATTTTTCATTTTTCAGTTCAATTCTCCTACCTAAGGAAGTTTTCCCATATATCCTTGATTAGATCTTTTTTACCCAATTGACCATCCTTATAATGATGGCAATTTCACATCTTTCTGCAGTTGTTTGCCATCTTTCTCACAATATAGTAAGCTCTATGGCACTAAGGGCATTTTTAACTGTTCTCATTCTTGAATCACCAGTGCCTAGCACAGTTCTTGGCATCTAACACTCAAAGCAAATTAATGAATGGATGAAATCTGTGTAGTACTGTTATTGATGATTTTTATGAATAAGAAAGTTAAATTTACAAGACTTTTGAGTTGCTATCTTGGTAAGTTTTCTCAAGAAATCTTGCCTTGAAAATAATGTATCCAACTTTTAAAAGGGTGCTGTTTTCTAGCAAAATAGGGCTCCTGAGGTCTAGTAAAAAATGTTTCTATGTGTGTACAGAGTAGAATTCAGGAATTGAGCTGCATAAGTTAAATGTGTTAACTATCAGTTTTCCTAATAGGTGTATTTGATCATAAATGTTGATTGTAACTTTGGTCATCTAGTTAAGTTTCTAAATGTATTTGCTATACACATATCAGGTTGATTAGAGATGATTTGCTGATCTGTTTTACTTTAGGTAATAGATGTCTAGTATTCCAAAACATGCAATTGAATTGCTCTGGCAGACTACTAAAATAATACTTAACACATGTTCTTCCACCCAAGGGTATACAATCTGAAGCCACCGCATCAGCCAAATTGGATTCTTAGTGAAAATCACAGAGGACGCTGGTCCCATATTGGCTAGACTATTGTTAAATGCAAAACTTATGGGAAAGTGAAGGGTGAGAAAAGAAGTCAGTAAGAGAAGGACATGGACTTGCTGCACATAACTGTAGATGTCTTTCACATTCCATGGACTTTATTTATAATTTCTTATCATCCCTTGCAATAATACTCTAGATATCATTTTTATCCTAATCTTACAAACGAGGAAGCTGATGTTTAGGAATTATCCGATGTTCAGGTATTATCTCTAAATAGATGATACTTAGAAAATATTGATGATACCCAATTCCTATACTTTTATCTTTTGGGCTCAAATGTCACTTTCTCAAAGGAAGAGTTCTTTTTAGCACTGAAGCTTATGGTAAGCACCACACTATGGAGTTCTCATTGTATCCAGCCTTTTTTGTCCATTAAACCATATTGTAATTATCATACCAATCATTTACATTTCTCAGTTGACTATAAATTTTCCAGGTCTCAGATCATGTCTTCCCTGTTTACTATTTATCCTCAATATGAATAGCTTGGCCTTAAAAGGCAGTTGAATAAAGGAATGTCCAAGATCACTTGACCTGAAAGAATTTGGTTGAAATGATTAGTTATATTTCTGATACTAAACCATGCTTTTTATTTTATCCTATGTTTCTTAAAATGTAGGATTATTATTATTCAGGTATGGTGAGGCCAACAGATCAGGAGATGATTGCCACTGAAAGGATTTTACTAGTTTATTGCTCACAGTGCCCAAGAGGAGGAGACACAGGGAATCATCAGAGTTGTTCAGGAGGCAGAAGGGGAAAAGGGAAAATATAAGAAGCTCTATTCTAGTATTTGTAGGAAAGCAAGGCAAGCCAGGGTTAGCAGCCTGAGGATTGGTTAGTTTGAAAAATTTTGGCAGGCTCTGGAGCCTAGAGCCTGTACATAGTTGTCTGGTATCTCGTTCTAAAGTGACGAGAGTAAGAACATAGTGACCCTATGTGTGGGAGCCCTGTTCAAGCCCAGAAAAGGAGGTGATTGGGGTATAGTCTGAGCTTGGTTGGTTTGCATATGAAAGGTGCACTTGCAGACAAGTCTTTTACTATCTCTAGGAATTAGTTAGCCCTGTGAAGAGCAGTCTCTCCAGAGTCAATAAGTTCCCAGAGGTCAAAATATCAAAAGGAAAAGACATGCTTACTATACATATCAAAAGTTAAGAACTGCTGGTTCCAAAATTATAGTATAAGCAGCAAGCTGGCTTCACTGTCTCCATCCCCAGAAAACCAATAATGAATATACAGTTCCAGGATTATCACCAACATTATTGCAGAACTGAAATGATAGGGTCAGACTGTTTCCAGGGCCACAGAGGAGTGAAAAATCTCCAAGTATATGGTAAGAGAATAGAACTTCCACATTTCCAGTGTCCCCTTCTCCATTCTGCCTAGCACCAAGCATGTGGAAAATTTTCCCCAACTCACCGTTTCTACGCTGGAAAAAGTGAGATCCACATGGATAACCTGCTTCCCCACCATCCTGTTTTCCCTGGCAGGAGACCTGTCCTTGCCTTAATCCACAGGAAGCATCATCAGTATCAGAGGAAGAAATATCCTTGAGGATGGGCAGAAACAAAGAAGGGAGCCCTCACTAACATCTCCAGCCCTGGAAATTCTGCTCTGTAAGTTGATCAAAGGAGATGTCAAATCAGAGTGGCTATTCAATAGCACTACACTGTCGGAGGTATGTTCCACAGGTTCCCGGGGTACAACTTAGCTAGACTTTTCAGACTGCTTGGATATGCCTTCTGAGGCCTCCCAAGTGAAGGACAGGCAGGAATCTGATCATTTACGAGAACTGAAATGAGCCTGGAATTACGTCATCACATAGACCTGAAAAGGAAGCAACTACTTAACAGTAAAGAATATCTAAGCAAACGTGTCCATAAAAAACAAAACAAGCCAAATAGAGAAGGCTAGAAGAACTAATAATAAGTAATCCTTCAATGCAAATATACAGATAAATACCCCTAAGAAACAACAGCAAAGAAAGAACCATGACCTCCCCTAATGGACAAAGCGAGGAAGATGTGAATGACCTTAATGAGCCAGCAATATGTGAGCTCTCTGACAAAGAATGCAAAATAACAGTTTTATAGAAACTCAGTGAACTCCAACATAACACAGGAAATCAATTCAAAAATTTAACAGAGAAATTTGACAAAGACATTAAAATAATTTTAAAAACTCAAACAGAAATATTGGAAACACATGGAAATTAAACACCATTCTACTGAATGACCAATAAGTCTATGAATAAATTAAAAATGAAATTTAAAAAGTATTGAAACAAATGAAAATGAAAATACAATCTAGCCAAATCTATAGAATACAGCAAAAGCAGTACTAAGAGGGAATTTTATACCTATAAACACCTACATCAAAAATGTGGAAAGATCTCAAACCATCTAATGATGTACATAAAGCAACTAGAAAAGCAAGAGAGAGCCAAATCTAAATTAGTACAAGGAAAGAGATCGTATCGAAGCAAAAATAAATGAATTTGAGACTAACAAAATACAGATCAATAAAACAAAATGTTGACTTTTTGAAAAGCTAAAAAAAAAATTGATGAACTTTTAGTCATACTAAGAAAAAATAAGAGAATACTTAAATAAATAAAATCACAGGTGAGAAAAAAGACATAACAACTGAGACCACAGAAATACAAAAGAACCATCAGAGACTATTACAAACAACTATATACCAACAAATCGGAAAACCTGGAAGAAATGGATAAATTTCTGGACATGCAATCTACCAAGATTGAACTATGAAAAAATAGATAATCTCAACAAACCAATAACAACTAATGAGATCAGAGCCTGGGACCCAGTGGCTTCACTGCTGAATTCTACCTAACATTTAAAGAAGGACCAATACCAATTCTACTCATAACCTTCAAAAAACAGAAGATGAGAGAATACTAATTCTACAAGACCAGCATTACCCTGCTAACAAAACCAGACAAGGACACAACAAAAAAAGAAAACTACAGGCCAATATTACTGATGAACACAGATTCAACACTCCTTAACCAAACACTAGCAAACTGAATTTGACAACATATTAAAAAGATTATTCACTGTGATCAAGTGGAATTCATCACAGGGATGCAAGAATGGTTCAACATACATAAATCAATAAATGTGATATATCACATTAACAACATCTAGAACAAAACCCATATGATTATTTCAATAGATACCAAAAAAGCATGATAAAATTTAATATCACTTTATGATAAAAACCTTCATCAAGCTGAATAAAGAGGTAACATACCCTAAAAGAATTAAGGACATATATGACAAATCCACAGCTAACATCACACTGAGTGGGGAAAATTCGAAGGTCTTTCCTCTAAAATCAGAACAAGACAAGGATTTCTATGTTCACCAGTCCTATTTAATGTAGTACTGGAACTGCCGGCCAGAGAAATTAGGCAAAATAAATAAATAAAGAGCATTAATATTGGCAAGGAAGAAGTCAAACTAGCTTGTTCACAGATGACATGATCTTGTAATTAGGAAAAAATGAAAGACTCTACCAAAAAACTATGACAACTGATAAGCAAATTGAGTAAAGTTTCAGGATATAAACTCAACATACAACAATAAGAAGCATTTGTATATGGCAACAGTGAACAATTTGAAAAAGAAATAAAGAAAACAAGCCTATTTATAATAGTTGCAAAAAATATAAAATACCTACTAATCAATTTAACTGAAGAAATGAAAGATCTATACAAGGAAATCTATGACAGATGAAAAAAATTAATGAAGATATAAAAGACAGAAAAGATATTCCATGCTCATGGATTGGAAAAAGTAATATTCTTAAAATGACAATACTATGCAAATCATTTTATAAATTCAATACACTTTTTTCAAAATACCAATGAAATACTTTTTCACAGAAATTTTTAAAAATCCTAAAATTTATATGGAACAAAAAAGAGACCCCAAATAGCCAAAATAATAATGAGCAAAAAGTATTTCCCATTATTCATATATTCAAGGATATACAAAGGTCTTAGAGATCTTCCATTTTATTGTATTTTGAGAGTACCAAATTTAAGTATTTTCAGGAAAACAATTTCTCCTCTGTCATCTAATTTTATGATGTATTTCAATAAATCACAATATATTATATCCATTTATCATATTTTGAATAAAGATTGTATCTATGTAGGAAACTTAATACTAATTCTGCCATAAGTGAAGGATGAATAGGGAGAGGTTAGGATTTGGGGAAATCGGGATTAGCTAACATTCTAAAAACAAACTGTGTTCATTGTAAAGGAGAAGTTCTCTGTCAGACTTCTTGCCATGGACATCACTGATGAAACACTAAATAATTAGAATAATAATAATTTGTTCTCTAATAATTACATTAGAGAAAAAATCATTAACAAATATTTACAACAGCAGATTTTGTTTGTTTGTTTTTTATGACCTGTGTTCTCAGTAAAAACACTATTGTCACTAAGCAAGTATCTTCATAGTTCTCATGATCAGCAAGATGGTTCAGATCCCTGAGAAATTTAAGCAATGTTTTTTCTTTTTATCAGGAAAAATCTCTCATTCTTTTTCTTTCTTTTATATTTTGGTGAAACATGTGTGTGTATGTGTGTGCATGCATAAGTTTATATGCCCTGGTGGATGAGGCAAACAGATAATTGCCCCAATTTGTATTTTTAGTTGTTTCTTGATATTCATAGGGAAATATGTTAAACTGATTTGTTCACCATTTATGATATTTTGAAAAATGAATTCCAGGTGAAAACATGCAGGGAAGAATTTTAGGCTGGCACAGTTGGAAATGTTTCAACACTCAATACAATGAAGTCCACAGTGGAAAATCTGACAAATCTTTCACATTAGTGGTAATGTAAGGCACTACCAAAATTACCAAACAGGAAGAAAATACCATAATAAAAGCACAGTTTCTGGAAATTGTAGGGAGAAAGCCTGTGGCCACTCTTAGAGAATATTTTTCTAATTGTGTGTTCCCGACTCAAGGGAAAACCTGATGGTAACAGTGTGTTCCTCTATTGTATTAATAGTTTATCCATTCAGTTTTCAAACAGCCATGTTAGCATTGTGTTTAAGGCTTTAAGTGGGGTGGTTTTTGTTGTAAAAGAAAAAAACATGTGTAACATAAAAAGCCCCTTTCAGCAATATAGATTCTGTGTCTTTGAGTTAGATGGCAGATTATGAATGTTTGATTTGTTTTCACAGATAGCGGCCTAAAAAGCAATTCAAAGAATGACTTCACAACATAAAAAAAGAGAAAAGAGAAACATGAGCCTTTTTAGTATTTTTGTCGTACCTAAGCAAGGATATTTCTGAAAGGCAACGAAATAACAAAGGTATCATTCCAAGCATTGTCGGTGTCTTAGGTTGAAAGCAGGAGAACATATAGCCAGAAAAATCTTGCTTTTAAAAACATCATCATCATATAAAATGTGTGGAAATATTTACTCAAGATTTAATGCATCTCAGATACATTAATGTATTATTTACTTAAACAAATATTTAGTGAGAGATTACTATGTGCCATGTCCTGTTCTGAGATACACAATAGTGAACAAAAAGAGAAAACATTCCAGTGGCATCTATTTAAAGAAATCTCTTGATCTCCTTTGATAATTATTTAATATCAGCTGTAGAATTGAATCATTTTTAATGTTGGCATTTACTTTTTGCAACATACTTTCTTAGGTTGAGTTGGAATGTGTGTGTGTGTGTGTGTGTGTGTGTGTGTGAAAGAGAGAATTTATGGGTGTGTCTTGGCTAGCAGAGTACAGGGATTTTTATTCAATAACTATAGAATTTGTAGCTATATATATTTAAAGAATAAAGGTTGCACTTGAAGACAAAATATATGGTAAATACTGTGTGGTTTGGTAAAAACTAGATTTTTTCCCCCTTATTTGATCTTAGATATTCTTTGCCCTTCATTTTAATGATTCTGTTTCTTCTGTACTGTAGTGATTCTCAAACATGACTGCCCAATGGAGTCACCTGTGGTGATTTAAAAATTACTGATCCTTGGGTCTAATACCCCCTCATCCTGAAAATTTGATTTAATTGGTATGGGGTGCATCCTAGCATAAGGAATTATAAAAGTTCCCCTAATAAATTTCATGTTTTTTTCAAGGGTGAAATACACCTCTCTGAAATACCAGCTCTCTCAAAACGTGGTCCCCTCAGCATCGACACCATTTGGGAATTTGTCAGAAATGCAGATTCTCGGGCCTCACCTCAAACCTACAAAATCAGAAACCCTGAGGATTGAGCCTGGATTTTGTCTTTTAACAAGCCTTCTAGATGATTCTGAAGCAGGTGAATGTTTGGGAAACACTGTTGTGAGACTGGAAATTTAATTTGTATTTCTAATCAGGTCCCAGGTGATATTGATTTTACCTTTAAGAACTTCTTTGAGAACTGCTAAAAGAACTACTGTTCTCACCCCAACTCCCATCAGATTCCTTCTTGACACATGTACTCACACTTGATGGAAAGAATTAGTCAAAAAAAAATAATGTCCCAGATTCATTTAAAGCAGATAATCAATATTTTATTCTGAATGATATTTACATATCTGATGGTTTAACACTGGGTGGGAAGGAGGCAGTTTAGAGTAGAAATCAAGTTTAAATTTGTCTATCTGCTACTAGCAGAGATACTTGACTTTGAATGCAAGTTGATTTAGTTGTTATTCTCTTGCAGGCAGGAATGAAGATCCAGGTATTTGAAACACAAAAAAATGCACCTGACTCAGAGTCAGATTTTGTGTTTGGCTTCAATGTAACTTTTAACCTTTGCCAGACATGCTGACCACCTGTGAAATATTTGATCAATCTGCTGACCCAGCTGCAGCCTATCAGTGCTGTAAATTCCAACTCTCCTAAGGGATGATAAAGGGTGCTTGGCTGAACGGCAGTCTAATATGGGCCAAGTCAGAAAGAGAAAGTTGACTCAGGTTTGGTCAGCACAGATAACTCTGTTTGCATCTATTTTCTCCACAACAAACCCATGTTTGAGTACTACCTTATTATAGCAGCTGGTAATATAATAAGTTCCCTTTGTTCATGTGCAACCACGTCAGATTGGTGGGATAATTGACTCACATTAAATGTCTTAGGTTAATGCCCCGCAATTATTTTCTGTTTTATACTTCCTAGCAACTGGCTGCTTTAGGAGTACATGTCCATGAAATTTGACAATACCTTATTTTGACCCAGAAAAGGTCATGTGACTTCTCATTTGTCTCACAGGTTGTGGGACTACATAGGGGGCCAAGAGAGAATTTATGGCAGGATTCTAACGTAGTTTAAGAAAAATAACCACTCCTGAAAAAAAAAAGAAACTCAAAGAATTTTAGTGAAGTAAATAATTATAGACTTCAATAATCCTAGGGATTCTAAAACATGCCTAATCATCAGAATAATGTAGGAGATATAAAAATAAAGATACAGAGATATCAGGGCCCGTCCACAGATTTTCTTGTGGGTGGAAATGGGAGCCACATAATTCTGGTAATTTTCTCTGAAACCTCTCTATCCCCTGATATCCCGGTATGATGTGAAGTTTATTGGCCTAGATCAGTCTTCTCTGAAGGCCAAGTGATCTTTTTTTCAAAATAAACTTTTTTTTCCATCACATTCAAATGGTCTCTAAAAAAGGTAACAATTTTGGATAAAGAATAAAGTCAATTCCACATTTTTGTGATTGTGAATTGTGCTGCTCTAAACACTCAGGTGTAAGGATCTCTTTTATAAAAGGTGTTTTTTTTCCTTTGGGTAAATATCCAGCAGTGGGATTGCTGGATCAAATGGTAGGTCTACTTTTAGTTCTTTGATATTTCTCCATACTACTTTCCATAGAGGAAAGGATGGATAAATTCACAGTTACCTGATACAATGCCCATTATCTAGGTGATGAAAACATTTATAACTCTGGCTCAAACTGTACAAAAGCAATTCAGGTAACCAAAATGTTTATATTCCCATAATATTCTAAAATAAAAAAAATAAATAAAAAAGAAGAAAATCAACTTAATCAACAAATTCTTATGAGTTAAGGTTTGGATTCTATTCCTGTTTCAGCCATTGACTAGATACATGTCTTGGTTCAAGACTTAACATATTTTAAACTAAGATTTTCCCTAGCAAAACAGGAATAGTACTTCCATAAGATCAATGTAAAGAAAAAATGAGACAAAGATAATTAAAATATTTTGAAAATAATAACATATAATATATATTTAAGATATATATTAGTAATATCAGTATTAAATAATGTTTACTAGGCTTAAAAGATAAAGTTCATATTACTTATGTTGTGTGATATTAAAGAAATGAATTTTAGGAATCTTGATTTAGAAGAGTATAGAAAGCAAATTTATATGAAATAAGAAGATGAAGCACACAGCAAATATTAATATTTGGCTAACCATAGGCGGTACATAAATATTATGTGATTGCTTATCAATTCCATAAAGGTCTATATATTGAGTTCCTATCATGTGCCAAGCAACTGGAGAAATTACCAATTAGTAACAAAAAAAGTTTTAACATTACAAAAGGAACAATTGAAAAAGATCTCAATAAAGATTTCTATTGGTTTTATGCGTTTTAAAGGAAAAATTTCAAATTGCTTAGCATGGCATATAAGGAACTTTACAGTGCAGGTCCTGCCTTTTTACAAATGTCATGTATCACAGGAAGGGGACATGCTCAAGTCATACTGACTTTTTTACATTTAATTGGCTAAGGCATACCTTCAGGATTTTGATGATTTACACTAAGATTGGTCATACTGCTGAAAAGCAAATTTTTATTAATTTCCCTACCAAGAGATGTCAAACTTGGGTTTGATTTTAGGTTCTGGGAAAGAAATGTGTTTATCTGAGATGCATTTTGAGGATCCTTCAGAGCAGCTCCATTAACCCTGCTGACCAACTAGGGAAGCAAGTCAAAGCCAAGCCTGGTGCTCAGACCCAGCTCAAGTGCCACTCCCCTCTGAAACATTGTTCTAGGCAGAGTCAGTCCTCTGATAAGCTCCTATTTATATCACTGTCGTGGTAAATATAACATTATTCAGTATTATCTGTTTATATAAATGGTAGGTATTCAGTATTATCTATTTATCCTTCTTTTTTAAGTATAAGCTCAAAGGAAGGATTCTCATGTAATGATTTCTCTGTCCTAAGTGCTTATTATTGCTATCCTAGTACATAAAAGGTGCTAAATAAATGCATGAGAAAGGAAGAAAAAGTGTATGAAGGAAAAGAAAAGAAACAGACTTAGCTAATAGCCAAATACTCACGTGTAACGCCCACTTAAAGATTTTGTAACAGTCAACCAGGTGTTCCAAATGATGAGGCTATGAAAACAAAATGTGTTTAGAGATAAACAGACATTTCTTCAGATAATTAAAGAAAAAAAGATGAAGTGACACACTGTTTGAGGCCAGCATTGGCAGCACTTTGGGCATGCAGCCAGAGAGGAACAAGAGAGTTGGGAAAGGTTCTGTTGGTCTCCAGGTGTGTTTATACCTTCAGGATTATTGCGTTGACACTATTCAACTGAGATAGCCAAACCTGGAGCAATTTCCAAATCTGGTCCCTAGAAATACCTAAGAGAAAATCGTGGGCACTCATCCTGCAAGATAATGGATGGTAAATGCCAGTAGATTCTTCAAGTTTCCTGGTTCAGAACAATAGAAAGTCTGTTTGGGAACCCAACATCACTGGAGGCTGTCCCTCCACCAAAGGGTTTGTTTATGTCAAGATATTTGAGTTGATGAGATGTTTAAAACTCTTTCCTAGCATGACTACTGTCCTAGCAGCATGTTCAGATCAAACTGAAAGCTGAGTTGTCTTTAGAAAACCTTCCCATGGGGCTTCTCTCTTGAAGTTCAGATTTCATTGTTATCTTCAAAAGAACCTCAGTCCAGAGGTCCCTGATCTCTGCTGGAAGTTGTGCTAATGCTCACCTACTGTAAAGGGTAAAGATTTATTATCCTTAGTAGTACCAACTACTAGCAAAAACTTGCTGATAGTACACAGACATACAAAGCAAATTAAATACATTAGAAGGTCATGCAATATTCATTTTCTAAACAAGTATTTATTAAGAACCTATTTTGTCCCAGGCATTCTGCACCCTTGGTGTGTTGCTGTGAATAAGATAGACATGGTACCTATCCTTATGAAGCTTACATACTCATGGAGTAGGTAGACCATAAATAGATAACTATAAGAAAATAAAACAGAGTATCTTCACAGTAAATGACTTACTAGGTAAGGAGAATAGTCAGGCAGTGTACCTCTGTAAAAAAATAAATAAATAAAAAAGGACGTGTGAACTGAGACCTAAATAATGCGAAGATGTTAAATATGCAAAGACCTTGGGAGAGCACATTTCAAGTAAAGGGAACATCAAGTACAAAGTTCCTGAGGCAGGAACAAGTTCTACCTTTTGAGATAGCAGAAAAATCACCAACATGAAAGATAAAGAAATATACAGCCAAAGAGGATCAAATAGGGCCTTTCTACATAGCCATAGAAATTTGGAATCTATTTTCTGTCAATGGGGAGGTTTTGGAGAATTTTAAGCAAAGTAATGGTATGAAATAATTTATTTTAAAGAATTTAATTTTGCCTGCAATGAAGAATAAAAAGAAAATAAAAATTAATTTTTGGTAAGAGAGAACAGAGAATATTTCACTGTGGAGGGATTTTTAAATTAAAACTTAAAGGAAGTGTGAGGGTTCAGTAGCTGAATAAAAAGGAGAAATGATCCTTCAACTTTGAAGAAGTCTGAAAGCAAAGCCACAAAGCAAGTGGTTGCCTAGATGTCTAATATGAGTAGGAGGTATATAACAGAAGTGGTCACAAAAAAATGCAGGTTTAGGTAATACTAAAACTCACAAATATTGAGTCCTTGCAATGTACCAGGCATTGGGTTTAACCATTTACTTTGATTGATCGCAAACCCACTGTATTTCCTGAGTACATTCATGCTCTTTTTCCCTAAGTAATTTGAATCTCCCGAAGCCCCAGACTTTTAACACATCCTTTTCCCTCTCACTCCTAACTGCTTCTTATTTAAAGGAGAAAATGGAAGCAAGGAGAAGTAAAATTCTCCTTCTACCATAAGATCTACTAACTTCCACTTGCCTGTCTATGTTCCAATTTAATGCTAACTTTTCCATTTGTACCCTAGAACCCATCCTCTTTTATTTTTCAAGGACTTCCTCCAGTAATTATTCCTTATTTCAGTTCATTATCAATTACTGCTTCCATATTCTATAATTTCCTTCATTATAAAACCATGAAATAATCACTTTAATTAAACAAACAAATAAAAACAATACAAAACTATCTTGACCACTTTTTCTCCTTCTAGAAATGTACTCCTTTTCTCTGCTTTCTTTTCTTTGCAGCAAAACTTAAGGAAAGTGTCTCCAATCCCTATGGTTCCACTTGCTCTTGAAACCACATCAATCAGGCTTTCATTACCACTCCTTTGAAATCACCCAAGGTCACGCATGATCTCTCTGTGGCAAAAGAAGCCCACGATCAATACTGTTACTAAAACTTTCAATAACATTTAACACAGTCAGTAACTCTTTCCATGAAGCTTTTTGCTCAATAGCTTCTAAGACTACACCCTCGCCTAGTTTTCCTCCAGCCTCATTGCTTATTGCTTTTAACTTTGAAGTTGGAGCCTCACCATTTTCCCAAACTCTTGGGATGTTAAAAGGCCCAGTCCTTGGACCTCTTCTTTTCTCAGTCTACACTCACTACCTAGGTACTATTATTTTTACCCATGATTTGAATTCCATATATACAATAATGGATCCCAAAGATACATGTCTAGCTCCCTACCCTATCCTGAAATGCATCTACCTTCTCAACATTTCAAGAATCCTACACATCTCTCAATATTTCTTTTAGCTATATTAAATAAAATAGATATCACAAATATAATATTTCCACCTTGAAATTGACTTGAATCCTACATCACACTCAAGATTCCACGTATGAGAAAATTACCACACATTTTATTCATTACTTTTCTAATTGTACTAAGATGTTATTTGCCTTAATCATACTCTTTCTCTCACAATTGTACAGTGGAGTTTTTCAGAGGCTATATGGAGAACATAACAACATCACTTTGTAGTTAATATAATTTGTTTTTGTAGTGTTGTATTTTAAAAATGTCTCAACTTTGATTGGAAAATGGAGAAGTGTGTAGCATTTCCAGTTACCATACCACCAGTAATTCTACTCCTAGTTTTATATTCAAGAGGAATGAAAACATATGTAAACACAAAAACATGTACACAAATGTTCATAGTAGCATTATCCATGATAGATAAAAAGTGAAAACAAACCAAATGTCTATGAACTGATGAATGGATAAACAAGATGTGTTATATCCACACAATGAAACATTATTCAGCAATAAAAAGAATCAAATATTGATACATGCTACAACATAGATGAATCTTAAAACATTTTAAGTAATAGAAGCCTATCACAAAAGACCATGTATTTTTAATTAAATTTATATAAAATATCTAGATATCCAGAATAGGCAAACCTGTAGAGACAAATAGTACATTAGTGATTGCTTGAAATTCAGTGGGAGAGAAGAAGAGTGACTGGTAACGGATTCAGGTTGATTTTGGAGGTATGAAACATTTTTAAATTAATTGCAATGATTGTACAACTCAATATTCAAGAACCACTGAACTTTAAATGGGCGATTTTTATGGTATGTGAATTATATCTTAAATGAAAGTTTTATGTTTTTTTCTGTTTTGATTTTTAAGATGGTAGATTAGACATAACCCACATAAACAAATGTTCTTTGGTGTTTCTCAATAATTTTTAAGAATTTAATTTTTAACAGCTTGAAAACCCCTGCCCTAAAATAAACAACAATCTCCTAATTGGTCTTCATGTTCTTATTCTAACTCCCTGATGGTCTACTTTGATACATTATTAAACAAAGCAGTGTTTTAAAAATTTAAATCAGATTATATCATTCTCCTATTTAAAAGTCTTTTAAAAATTTTCATTTACAACGAATCTTACACCTCACATCATGTCCTACATGACCTATTTCTTATTACTTTCTCTTTACTGTGTTCTTACATACTGTCATTCTTGCTGTGTCACAAACATATCAAACATGATTTCACAATAAGATTTTAGAATTTTCTGTTTACAATGCCCAGATCCTCCTAGTATTAACTGAGTTACCTCCTTACATTATTCACATGCCTGCTCAAATATCACTTCCTCATAGTCCTTTCCTGATCACCCTATCTAAAATTGCATTTTCCACCCCTTTGCTGTCTCATTTCCCTGCTTGCTTAAGGGTATTTCCTGATATTCCTTGCATTAAAATCATTGTCTCTTATAGGTACCAGACTTGATGTTGTGTTTATTATATATTTTATATATTTATGACTATATTTTCTCTTTCACCCACTAAAATGTAAATGCTAAGAAGTTAAGAATTTTGTTTTATTCACTATGCTCACAGTGCCTAAATACCTTGTAGAAAGTTGACACTCAATAAATATTTTTCGATGTCAGAATGAGTGATTATTAGATTTATTCATTACAATAATCCTGTGATGCAGATGCTATTGTTTTTTTCCATATCACAGAGGATGAAACCAAAATTTCAAAAGGTTTAAATTGCTCAGAGTTGCACAGTATATGGAAGAGCAAATCTCTATCCTACCTGTCTGAAAAAAAGCAAACCTTTATTGCTCTTAACAAAACTCATAATAGTGAAACCTCAGCTTTGAGATCTAAGATAAAAGATGAGAACAAAACCAGGAGCAAGTCCTCTTATAGAGAACAACTTAATATTCTTAGATTCTGCCTGATTAAAGTAAGGGTTAAATGAGGCAAATCTTCAAAGATTAAACAAGCATAGAGATGAAATAAAAACAAGTTAGTATAGATTCTTATAAAGATCTGAGCCCCTCCCTCCTATATTTTGTTTTTGTATTTGGCTTAACTGTCTTTCATTCTCATTAATGATTACTGTGGTCACTTTTGTCAGCAATAAACTTTATACAACCATTGATTTTCTGCTTTACCTAGTGAAGGGGCAAATCCACTCCTGTGGTTTCAAGCTACCTCTGAATTAGGTCTGAGAATTAGGTTTTAAAGTTCAGAGTAAATCCATGATCTCCAAGATCTCTGGCATTCTTTCTCCAAAATCCAGGAGAGCAACCTATAAATAGCCTGCACTATTTGCAAAAGGTAGCCATTTAATGGAATTGCCCAAATGCAGCAGTTTTTGATCTTTGTTTCCTATTCAGTATCAAACACAACACCTACAGTCTTCTATGACATCAGCAAAGAAAGAACAAAACAGACAAATTATGGGTGCCTAATATCTTTTGCTTATTGTTTCTTCTATATTTTCTTTAATTCTTATTAAACAGTTCATAAACTCATTTGGCAGATGCAAAAAATTGAGACCATTAGAAGCCTTCCAAATAAATTATTGTATTAATTGCAATTATGTCTACAGGTAAGAAAACAGGCACATGATTTAACCTTCCTTACTGTCTAACTTAAGACATTTGGGGGTCACTTAACAAACTTTTTTAGAACAGGCCAGAGATATAGTTTTTCTGTCATAGGGTTTCAAAGGATGAATGGAGTGGGGGCTTATCACAAAAGTTTAAAACAAAGTGAGGCTCTGGTATCTAAAAATATAGCAGTAAGAACAAGTGAAGAGGGAGAAAGGATAAATTGGATCAAGAGACAGCAAACAAAGCCAGTCACATGACTGAAAGTTGTTGCCTGATAATCACTGTTTCAATGTTTATATATTCCAGAACTTTGCCAAATTATCAAAGGAAAGCTTTATGAAAAGAACATTATTTTTTTTACAGAAAATTAAGAACAAGGGAATTTGACATAAAACTAATTCGACTTAAGCTCTACTATAGTCTGGTGGCTTGAGAAAATAACTTTGTTGGCAGTGATAAATTAAGGTTTCCTGAAGGGTTCAAAGAGGGTTCATTGCATTGACTTCAAGTTCCTTAAGATGCAGTCCTCATTTTCATTCATCATTGTATCTTGAGCATCTAGCAAAATTAAATGGTTGGGTGACTGTGTACATTTACACAAGGGAGATATAGATAGATATAGATATAAATTTCACAGCATTATTATTAATTCTGACATGGATAATCTTTGAACTTAGTTAAAAAATCTTAGCAACTTACCTGGTTGTTATATTATTTTGTTCAAATTTGCACTACCATGGCAATTATGAAGACACGCGGGTAAAAAAAGGGAAGAGGAGGTTTGATGGCATCCTCTTCTGCATGGCTACAGAAGAGGATGAGGAATAGCCATGCTAAGTCGTAGGAAAGATCTCCAAGACGCCCCTTATGTGAACAGGTAATAGATTTTATGGAAGAAAGCAAGCGTGGGACAAATTAGGTATTTGTTACCTCTCTTCTCTTCCTCCTCCCCACCCACAGAGCTCCCTACTTTGAAGGGATTTGGCTAATGCTAGGAATGAAGAATTTTATAGAGAATAAACTGATGGCATGAAGAGATTATCACAGGTTCAGTCCTTTTTCTTTCTTTCATCCCCTTGGAGAGAAAATAAGTAGCATTTTGTCATTTTTTGCTAGTTGTCCTCCTCATTGGTAGTGTTATCACGCTGCATATGCCAGCCAAGATTTTCAGTGTATGTATCTCAGAGCTCCAACTGGTAATAAACATACATTTTATTTTTAAATAAAGATATTTTATGGACCATTTTGGTATACAATTTTACAAATGGTAAGTAATAATAAGTTCTGAGAAGAAATGTCCTTTTACTTTTCTCTGCCTTTCTTCCTCCTTATAATATTATTGTTTTAAAATAAATAAAATATTGGGAAATGTAGAGATGAACTATTTATTTATAAGTTGGTGAATTTGCCATCTAGCACCTTCATGTAAATTCAATCATAAACTTTTAGATGTAAATATTTTTAGTAGTAATGTTGTTTCTTTATAGACTTGGAGTTCCAAATTCTTATAACCAAAAACAATAGTAAGGATAAGGTCTTCATCATCAATCCAGTCTACTAAGGCATTTCTAGGCTTACAGCTTCTGGTGTTTGATCAGCAACACAGCAAAGACAGGAACAGGGAAAAGAGAGGCCTTCTTTTCTTTTTGTCTTTTCTAAAGGAATTATTGTTCTGAAATGTCCAGAGCTTAGAGAGTACTTCAACATTTTTTGGCTTAAGGGTTTTGGCTTTAAATCCTTTCATTAGATAAGACAAATAACTTTGTATTGAGCCACTAGGGAAGTGGGGGGCTCTTTGAGCCAGGCCAGAATATCAGATAGTAAGAGGCTGTTCATTATAATTTAGCTACACAAATGAGTATGATCTGATAGTCTCAGAGATAAAAAGAAAGGTGATACTAGGCAATCACCATTATTAAAATAATCGATAGTATTGAGATTTTCTTTTTTCTTGATACTATACATGACCCTTGTTATCTGATGTCATAATTTTATATGTTTAGAAAAACAGATGAAATTTTTTTTGTTCTTTTATAAGTAGCTGGGCCTAATCAATATTTTAAAAGCATTAAAAAATTCTCCTTTTGTTGATAACATCATTTTGAAGCAGAGTAAAATAATGTACACAGATGATATGTAATCATAATTATATTGTCCTGTTATTGATAAGTAGAGAACTGTGTTTGGCAAAATTAGGTCATTAGACTTGAACTGTTTTTAAAATAAGTTCAATGAAAGCCAGAAAATGCAGAAGTTTCTGATTTCTATTTTATGGAATGTGGTAGAGTTTATAACAGGTGTTGCTGTGCATGGATTTCTTCACATCTTTCTTCATCCACTTTTCCCAGCCTTTTGTTTTTCTCTCCAGAGATCTATCTTCCCACATCTCCATATTTCCTCAGCCTAACCATTAACTTTTATTATAAAAATGCACTCAGTTTAACTTTGCAACTAATAGTTAAATTTCTAGAAGGCACTACTTAGTGGTCCTGATATGATTATTGCTCTCATAAATTGATCAGAAGAAATGATTGATCAGATTTTTCTTGACATTTTCAGATACAGGTAGCTATCTTTACTTTTTGGTTTGTGTTACTTGGCTTTTACAAAATTATTTCTGTTCAGAAAAGACCTAGACCTATCTAAAATGACCTCACAGACCTGAAATGCCCAAATAGTGCATAGAAAAGTTTTCCATGTCTGGAAATTAATGAAAGCCTTGCTTCTAATTTGGAGAATACGTTTATATCTAAATCTTTAAGATAAAGGTCATTTGTGTACCTTGATTGTAAATTGAAGCCAGGTGAGGCAGATTAATTTCATAACAATCAACAACAGTAATTACAGATCTTCATTTATTTAATATGATTAAACACAAGGTCTGAAACCCTCCAAAAAGTTGTTGGGACTTTTCCTTCTCTAGATGAAAGGTGTTATCTAAATCCTTTAGAGTGCTTGGCTATAATTACAGAGGTTGTTTGCTGGGGAGGTAATTGCATGCCTCGTTACCTGACCCACTCACAACAAAAAAACGGTAGACCAAAATCTTCCTGAATCACTCACGTGCTCAAATTAGAGGATGACCAAAGGTAGGGACTTGAATGCAAAAGGCAGAAAACTTGACATGGTGCCCCGACCCTGGCATCATATTTACTGAAGACAAGACCCCAAAATGTTTTTCAGTGTCTATGACAGATGAATTCGCCTGAAGCTGCTATCCAGTAGAATTAGGAACACTTGTCAAAAGCCAGAGAATTTTTATAAGATGGGATCACCAGAAAGAAAAAGCATAGGAAAAAAAATGTACTTATCAAATCTGTTCAGGGATGATCCAAATAATTCCCACTGTTATTGATCTGTTTGGGACTGGAAAATGAGCTACATAGTATTGATAACATTAGACATCTGTTTGCTGTGTAACTGTGAATAGTTTTTTTTTTTGCAATCACGCATTTAATCCATAACTAAAGATATTTACTCATAGAAATGCATTTTTATTGTCCCTTTTGTCCTTTATAACTTATAGCATCTCTTTTCCAATGTTGTATCATGTGCAGTTTTTGGAATGCCATGTGAAAGCTTGCCGACAAAAGAAAGGCTACAATAGGAAAAGAAGCTACTCAGCAAGAGAGGGAAAAGTTTAAATGTAGTATGGAATGTGAGCTTTTAACAGTAATCTGTTCTCCTTATCCCAGCTTCTTTAGCTATGGTTTGGGGATATGCCTATTAGAGGAATAATTTTCCTCACTAGCAGTTATGTGTGGAAAAAAATATCTTTGTTTTTTGTTCGGCTCTGTTTGAACCACAGCAATGGATAAAACAAGTCCCTGCCAAATCTCTATGAGACGGTTGGGTGCATATTGGAAACAGGTTGAAAGTGGGTGGGTGTAGGGAGGGGGTGGAAGCTGATAGGTAAGATTGTGTGTTCCAGACCCAGCAGCAGGTTTTGCGAGTTCCGACATTGGTAATGAGTTTGTTCTCTGAAAGAAGTCTGGGCCTCTGTGTGGATAAAACAAACATTTTAAATTGAAACTCATAAAAGAGTCAAAACATTCTTACTTATTCTCTCTCTGAGGGGTAGAGGGAAGGCTTTGGTGTCTTTTGCAGTCTGACAGGTGCAGTTTATGAGTAACCTGGAGAGCAGCCAGAAGTTCTTGTAAGAACAGACCAAGAAGACCACACCTGTTGATAGAAAACACTGCTTCTAACACAGCAAATGAAATTGTGTAAAATGCCATTTCTATTTTCCCATTTCCATATTGGCTGATTTCCTTTAAATGAAATTTAATACTAATTATTGTATGTAGTTCTAAATCCTGGAGGCCTCCATTTGATATAGAATGTACCAAATTTCATTAGGTGAAAATCATGACCTTGCCTGGAATGGATTCAATTTTCATTTTCTTCCTACTGTTGTAGAAGAATGCCTTTGAATGTCCTTTAATGTCCTTTGCAGGGCATTTAGTTAATCTATTTGCTTCCTAGACATAAATTAGTTTGTTGGGTATAACTAAAAGCATTATGAGAGTTCGCTAAAGGTGAAAATCATGTCATACGTCTAGAAGGTGAATGAAATAAGTCTTCAGGGGAATGTCTTTGGAAGAAATTGTCAGTGTGCAAAGGAAGAAAGAAAAAGACTCCAGGGAATAGTTGCCTTTATAGAGAAGAGGAAGCTACCTGATAGGAGGGAGCAGGAAGAGAACAGGGAAATATCTGTGCCAAGAAGATTCAGAACAGTCTGCTGACAGATTGCCTATTGGTAAATTGCTTTAATTCTATTGTAACTAGTGGCCTATACGTACACACTCCTCCTATTTCTGTTCAATTCTTTATGTTTATTCTGTTTTTTTTCTTTCTTTGAATTACTATAAATGTGAAAGTCCTATGTATAAAGGTTATCTATGTACAAAGGTTAAGATGGAAAATGACACAATTGAATCATCTCTCACATCTTTTTAAGTATTGGCATATGAACTTTATCCTCTCCCCTAACCCATGCCAAAGATTCTAGGTTTTAGATCTTATGTGATTTTTTTCTCAATGAAAACCCACAATACTGGCATTGTCTTTGGATTTTAGCTTTCTCCCAGATGCTATTATGATCCTGTCAATCATATTTGTCCATATCACTGAGTTTTTTCTTATGGTAGCACTGGAACACAAACTACTAATCTAACCAACATGTGAGAACCCTGGATTCTTCACTATATAAATAAAATTACCCTAAAGAATAAATGCTGGAACAATGGATCTTTGGCCAAACCTTTTTTTAACATATCATATGTATATGAAAATATATGTATGTGAAAAAATTCTTTCTGTAATGCAATATTCATTACTTCTTCCCTCCTCATTACCTGTGCATCCCACACTTAACCCCCAGTTTCACACATTCAAGGGATAGCATTTCAGAATAAATAAATTTGATTCAATGTGCTTGATAGGAGGAAGATACATTAATTTTATTTTCCCCCTCCCTGGTGGGAAAAAACAGGATAGGCTATTATTATGTTCAAAGCACTGCTAAGAAAGCAGCTAGAGGCACTAAAACCGAGATTATCTATCTTCTGTAATTAAATCCCTTTTCTTTCTTTTTTTCCCTGGACCTACACCAGATGATTTCTTAGGTCCCATGAGCATATTTTATATATCATCTTATACGGTAGCCTTAAGATGAGCAAAGGCAATAAATTAGAAACATTTAATCCATGGAGTTTTGTTATTTGCTTCTTAAGGAAAATTTGGGATATGTTTTTATCCAAGAGTTGCTTATAGAATTTAACACATAATTCTTACCAGGTACCTATATGGTATTTATTCCGTAATGCATATAGGTTCCATTGTTTTCTTTGCCTTTAAACATTTTTATTTTATTTTATTTTATTTTATTTCAGCATATTATGGGGGTACAAATATTACGGTTACGTATATTGCCCATGCCCCCCCTCCCCCCTTGAGGCAGAGCCTCAAGCATGACCATCTTAGCATTTTCTTTGTGATTTGGTGGAGATTTGGTGACCTATCTCCACCTGCTGGATGATTAAGAATTATGTTGCTTTGACTTAGAAAGGTAAGCTGGCATCATGAAATGGACAGCAACATAAAAGCCTGGAGAACGCAACTTACGCTCTTAACTTTGCCATGTTCTGGTCATCAGAGTCACCTCTTAAAAAATGACGTAAGATTTCTGGACTGAAGCTTCATCAACTGTGAAAGAAAAAGTAGCTTGAATGGATGATCTTTAATGACCCCATATTCTTAATTCCTGATGATTCTGATTTAATTTGAATTAGGAAATTTAAATGAGGCTCTTATTCCCATTGACTAGAGTAATACAATTTAGTATTTTATTCTGATTTGGTTAATTGCTCATAAGAACATTCACAAACTTCACCGTTTTGTTATCTCTCATCCTGGTTATACCACTTACCACATGGGTGTTACTTCAGGTAAACAACATGATATTTTTAATCCTCATTTTCCTAACAATAAGAAGAAATAATAACACCTCTCCTTGGAGTAGTAATACAATTTAAATGGCATTTTAGCAATACCACAGACTCTCTTTTTGATGACCAAGGGTATTTGGGGTTCTAGGTAATGTAGAAATGACAAAGACAGAATTGTATGAGTGTGTTTATATTAACCAATGCCAGCAATATGGGAGGAATATTGGGAAAAATTCCAACTCAGGTAAAAGGAAATATTTTAAGCAAGAATAATAAAAGTCATGAGGGGAAAAAAAAACCTGTTTCTCATTTCAACATATTATAATTCTTTCCCTATGACAACCCTGTGAACCCTCTGTCCTCACCATGGCAACTCAAATCACAAAAGAACACACTGACATACTTATACACACCCATACCCACACGCAGAAAAAGTATGACCTAATCTTCAGTTCAAACCTTGAGGCCTCTACTTATATTTTGCCCATGAATACCTGGCTTCTCAGTGTGTCCAGTGTCCACAAGTGGACATTCAAAACTTAACAGATGGAGCTAGGTATAACTTGACAGTTTGGCATCAAGAGTATGTTTTGTGCCCTTCATCCTGTTCAAGATCAATGAAGTCCAAAACCACAAAGGTCTTACATATTAAGTAATGAAAATGCGAATGACTACTGATCAAAGATAAGAAAGAATACTTGTTTATACAGGTTGGTCCAGTTTGATAGAAAAGTGACCAAAGGGGAAAAATATTAACTCAAAGATTATTTGGCTGGCCTTAGGGCCCCAGGACTTATAAATGGAGTCTAGATAGGCTCCTTTAATTCAGCTCAATTAATATTAGGATTTCTCATGCTCTTATTATTTCTTGTTCCACTGATTTATCTCCTTAATTATAATCTACCCTTTTGTCTTAATAATCTACCTTTCTTTGCCCTACTGCTGACCTTTTCAACTTAATCTTCTGTTAGTGTGTTACTTAATTTCTAATATTTCCACTTTCCCTATAGGTTCCATTTTCCAAGGATAATATAATATAAATTTTTTTCAGTTCTAGATATTCAATATTTATTTAAATCCACTTAAATCAACTATTGCAACATTTCTTCCACTTACATATATAAGAAGAGTAAATCTTTATTAAAAAGCAGGAAAGTCATAAATGCTTCCACTGTGTGCTACTGTACATTCATGCATTTAAACAATGATTGTAACCCCTTTTCATATAATTGGAGGTAATAGCCCCCATTTTTGAAAACTGAAATAAAAACCTATAAGAGACTTGAAAGAAAGGAGGAAATCATTTCACAAGGTGAAACAAGGTTTATTTTAGTCAAGGTTCATTTAACAAGGTTCATTTTAGTCAAATTCAAAGTGAATCTTTCTTAAGAGCTCAAGGACTTTTCCTTTATTTTGCCTGTAAGTAAGATCCTCAAATAAGTGAGGATCGTCAACACTGAAGTTAGTAGGAGAGAATGTGACAGTCATGATTTCAGAGATCATTTACAAATTACACGTTTACTACATAAAAGTTACATCCCTAAACACACACACACACACATACACGCAATACATATTGTTGTAACCAGATATTTTATTGCAATTATGTAATTTAAAAAGTTAATTATATTATCATTTGAAAAGTTAATAATGATAATAGCAGTTAGAACCTTAGAACATTGGCTAATATAGGATAATGGGCATTGGAATCCAAAAGTAAATATCTCAACAATTTGGGTAAGGGAATCTGATAATATAGTCAACCTATCCTAACATCTGGATTAAGTTTTCAACATTTGGGTTAGCGAAATCACTGATCGATCCTGACAGAGTTTTCCCAGCTTTATTTATAAGCATTTATTGAAACACAGTTAAAATAGAAGCCATGTGGACCCAGTTCATCATTACTACATTTGATAAAACATGGCTTTATATAAGCCACTAAGGATATGGTCTCATTGTTGCTTTTAGAAAATATTCTGCTATAACTCTAACTCTTCCCTCTTATTATATGGCAAAAAGACATTAATACTAGGTTTCCATTTTAGAATTGATGTAAAATATACAGTATCTACCTTCAAATTACTTTCTCTTGTCAAAACGAATGAATCTCTGATGGTATTTTCATATTTTATAAAATGAATATGAAGAATATTTTTTTCTGATTATAAAAGACACAATCTATTTTAAAAGTTCAGAAAATATTTAAAAGTTTACTATAAGAATGGGTGCACTGTGTTCCAGAGTTTCTCTTTGCATATACAAAAAATATAATCTATTTCATCACAAAATAAGATTATTTTATAAAACTGTTTCATAGCATACATTTTTCCCAATATATTATCATCAACATAACTCTACAGCAATTACTTTACTTCAATTCTATCATTTTGAAAGGCTATATACTGTCCCATTTATAAATATATCATGATTTACTTAACCCATTCCCCTTTGATTGACCTTGAGGTTGTTTTCATTATTTTGAATTTTTATTATATGTATGTCCATGCACTTAATTTATAATTTTATCCATAAATCCATGAAAGGGTGATTGCTGAGTTGGACAGTTTAGGCATTTCTAAAGGTTTTGATTCAAATCTCTAAAAGTTTTGTTAGATTGTTCTCCAGAATATTTTGTGCCACTTATTTTTCTGTTGCTAGTGTGTGCAAATGCTCACACTCTCACCAATACTATTAGGTCATCAATAAGGCACTACACAATTCTGCTTGTTGATGTTTGTATGTATGCTATCTAATAGAGGGTTAAGTATTAAAAGATAAGTGTCTGGGTTTTAGAATCTGTACTTTACAACACTGTCACAGATTTATGTGCAGAACATGACATTCATTCGATACTATAAAGGCTGAAGAAGGAGACTGTCATTAGAAATTTTTCTAAATACTCTCTTTATATTTCCATATTTCTGTGGAAGCCCATGATAATGGAAGCAAAGTAGTAATTTTGGACTTGACCCAGTAATTGATGGATAGATGAAATTCATGTGTAGCACCAAACTTGATTGGGGAATTGAAATTGTCCCCCAAGTTTAAGGTTTCACGATGAAACTTGACTTGATTATGATGAGAAGATGGTTATATTTGTCTGCCTTAGCCAGGTAATCAGTGATAATTCCAAATTCAGAATGCAGTTAAAATGGGATGGCAGATTGTTCCAGCGAGGCATGTGCATGTGTTGGTGTGAGCATGAACACACAGTTGTGTGCATATGAGAGAGAGAGAGACATTCACTCACTCAGATATTTTTATTTGTATTCTTAATGAACACTGTTTCAGCAATTCCCTCAAGCTCTATCCAATTCAATATTCTTCCTCTTTTATTTATTATTACTGTTCTCACATTGTTCTTTTTGTACCCAATACTGCTTTTCCTCCTCTTTGCCTGTAGACTGGCCTTTCCTTTTCATGTTTTTGCAGCTTCCCCTTGTTTACTGGGACACATTACCTGTATCACCTGACTTTGGAGCTCCTGTTTTTAGTTCCCATTGAGGCTGCCCTTTCTTTTGTAGGGCTACCTTTCCTTGTTAAAATTATTTCCCTTTATGGTGACTGGCTTAATTGTAATGCAAATTCTAATGTAACACACTGCCTCTCATCACTCTCCCATTTCCAGTTGTTTTTGGACATGCTCCAGTCACTTGATGTGAGTTGCATTTACCTTTCATGCCATATTCTCTCCTTTTTGATGGTTTCTTCCTCTTTCAGTGTTAATCCCTTCTTATTCTTTGATAGTATTTTCTTCAATGGCACTCTTTTATCTTTGATGAAATTTTTGTGGGTTCTGTCCTCTTATGCTTTCGTGTTCAATGTTGGTCGCTTTAGTTTGCTTTCACATCGATTTCCATTGAAGGTCTTTTTGTTCTGTCTTGATCTATTGTTTCCTGAGATATTCTTTCTTTTTCTATGATAAAATACATATGGCATGGACCTCAAGGAAAGCATCATTTAGCTGAGGAAAAAAACTACGTTTCCTTTTATAAATGTATTTATTAAAGCAGATCCATGTACAACTAAGGACCTGGAATTTATTTGAAGTTTTGAAAACTTCTTGGAATATCTATTATGTCAGAGTGAATATTGAAAAATATAAAATACTCAAAAGTAGTGCTGAAAAATAAGATTAAGGTAAAGATGAATTTGAAACCTAGTTAAATGACTCTAGCAACCTTAAGTTAGAGCTCAGAGTGATTTTAAATGTCATTTAGCCAGTTTTATCATCTAATGTCTATAATCTCTACAACATCCCAAACAAATAATCATATAGAGTCTGATTAAGGAACAAGGATAACCAAAACCAGAGTAGCCAATTAGATTTTCATCTTTTCCTTATATAGAGTGAAAATCTGTCTCTACGTAGATTTGCATTTTGGCCCTATTTCTACTTACTGACATCATACTCATTTTTTACACACTTTATTTTTAAAGCAGTTTTAAGTTCACAGCAAAATTGAGCAGAAGGTACAGAGATTTCCCATATGCCCCCAGTCCCCACATTTGCATAGCCTTCCACATTATCAACATCACTCACCATAGTAGTGCATTTATAAAAATTGGCCAACCTATATTGACATATCATTATCACCCAGAGTCCATAGCCTATATTAGGATTCACTCTTGATGTACATTCTATGGGTTTAGACAAATTTATAATAACATATATCTACCATTATAGTATCATACAGAGTAGTTTCACTGCCCTAAATATCTTCTGTGCTCCACTCTTTCATTTCTCCCTCCCCACTGACTACTAGCAACCACTGGTCTTTTTACTGCTCCATGGTTTTGCTTTTTCCAAAATGTTGTATCATTGGAACCATAGAGTAAGTAGACTTTGCAGATTGCCCCCCTTTTTTTTTCACTTAGTAATATGCATTTAAGTTTTCTCCATGTCTTTGTATGGCTTGAGAGCTAACTCATTTTTAACACTACATAATATTCCACTGTCTGGATATACCACTTTTTATTCATCTATTCACCTACTGAAGGACATCTTGGTTGCCTCCAAGTTTTGGCAATTTTGAATAATGCTGCTACAAATATCCATGCATAGGTTTTTATGTGGACATAAGTCTTCAACTCCTTCAAGTAAATACCATAGGGCCTGATTGCTGGATTCTATGATAAGAATACACTAATTTTTGTGTGAGACCACCAAACTGTCTTCCAAAGTGGCGATACCACTTCGCATTTCCACCAGCAATCAGTTGAACTTCCTATATCTCCAGAACCTTGTGAGGATTTAGTCTTGTCTGGATAATGGTCTTTACAATAGGTGTGTGGTGGTATCTCATTGTTATTTTAATTTGCATTTATTTGATGACTTATGATGTAGAGCATCTTTTCATATGCTTATTTTCTATCTGTATGTCTTTTTTGATGAGGTGTCTGTTAATGTCTTTGGCCTACTTTGTTCCAGCACCATTTATTAAAAATTATTTTTTCCCATTGTATTGACTTTGTTGCTTTGTCAAAGATCAGTTGACTTTATTCATGTGAGTCTATTTCTAGGCTCTCTATTTTGTTCCATTGATCTAATTGTCTATTCTTTCACCAATACCACATTGTCTTGATTATTGTAGTTTTATAGTAGGTCTGGAAGTTGAGTAGTGATAGTCCTTTAAGTTTCTATTCTTCAATATTGTATAGGTTATTCTGGGCCTTTTGCTTCACAATATAAACTTTAGGATCAGTTTGTTGATATTTAGAAAATAACTTGCTAGCATTTTGATTTTGATTTTATTGAATCTATATACCAAGTTACAAAGAACTGACATCTTGACAATATTGCCTTATCATCCATGAACATGGAATATCTCTTGATTTATTTAGTTTTTCTTTGAATTCTTTCATCGGAGTTTTGTTGTTTTTCTCATATAAATCTTGCACATATTTTGTTAGATCTATACCTAATTATTTCATTTTTTGGAATGCTAATGTATATGGTACTGTGTTTTTAATTTCAAATTCCACTTATTTATTGTTAGAATATAGAAAAATGATGGATTTTATATAATGATCTCACATCCTGCAACTTGGTTATAATTGCTTATTAGTTCTAGGAGTTCTAGGAATTTGTTTTACTCAATTCTTTCAGATTTTCTACATAGATAATCAATGCTTTATCCTCCTCTCCTCAATACACTTCCCAGCCTTTGGTAACCATTATTCTACTCTTTCTGTAAAATCAAAATTTTTTTTTTAATATTTAGCTCCCAAATATGAATGAGAACATGTGAGATTTGTCTTTCTGTGTTTGGCTTATTTCACTTAATATAATGTTATCCAGTTCTATCCATGTTGATGCAAATGGAAAGATTTCATTGTTTTTCTGTGGCTATATAATATTCCGTTGTGTATATGTACCATGGTTTCTTCATCCACTAATCCACTGAAGGACACTTAGACTGATTCCATATCTTGGCTCTTGTGAATAGTACTCAAATATTCACAAGAAGTCAGATATCTTTTTGATATACTGAATTCCATCTTTTGGATATATACCCAGCAGTGGGATTGCTGGGTCATATGGTAGTTCTATTTTTAGTTTTTTGAGGAACCTCCATATCATCCTCCATGGATAGTTACACTATTTACAATCCCATCAACAGTGTATGAAAGTTCCCCTTTTTCCAGGTCCTCCCCAGCATTCATTATTGCCTGTCTTTTTGATAAAAGCCATTTTAATAGAGGTGAGATGATATCTCATTGTAGTTTTGACTTGCATTTCTCTCATCACTAATGATGTTGAGCATTTTTTCATATACCTGTTGGCCATTTGTGTGTACTCTTAGAGAAATGTCTGTTCAGATCCTTTGCCCATTTTTAATTGGATTATTTGATTTTTTTTTCCTGTTGGATTGTTGGAGCTCTTTATACATTCTAGTTATTAATCCCTTGTCAGATGGATAGTTTGCAAATGTTTTCTCTCATTTTGTGGGTTGTCTCTTCATTTGGTTAATTGTTTCCTCTGCTGTGCAGACGTTTTTAGCTTGATGTGATCCCATTTGTACAGTTTCGCTCTGGTTGCCCGTGCTTTGGGCTATTACTCAAGAAATCATTACCCAGACCAATGTCCTGAAGTGTTTACCCAATGTTTTATGTTAGTAGTTTTATAGTTTACTTGCTTCAATATTTGTGGATTCGTGTCTTTAAATGGCTATGGTATACTCCTAACTCATGTGAATGTTACGTCTTTTCCATTTTCTCTCTTATATCCTTATTAGAATCTTACTATATATGTTTTAACTTTTCCCATTCTATCACACACGTGCACATACACACATATTTTATTTTTCAGAATTCTAATTCCTTTCTGCTGCAGTTTGGGTAATTTTTTTTTTCAGATTCAACATTTAATTCTTTAATGTGAAAACACAACAAAATGCCAAGAGTGGTATTTAGTGGTATCTAGATTGGTGTTAATACTACTCTACTTTGTAGAATCTTTATAAGGAGGTTATAAGGAATATTATAAGGTGTTATAGTACTTTTACTACAAAAAACATATAATAAAGTATTTGGCCCTTAGTTCTGTCTGCAATTTAATAAAAATCTTCAAGCAAAAAAGGCATTTGGTGTTTATGGATGCCTATCCTCCACAGGAATCCAGTAGCAGATCCCTTTGCAAACTTTTGTAAATGAGATAATAATCACTTAATTTGTTTGCTTTTTGAATTTAGGTTTTAATTATCTTATTTGAAGGGAATAAATATACAGCTATGTAATAAAATGGTTTTTTAAAGTCTCTTAAAAACAATTTTTAATGGTGGAAAAAATTATATTTAATCTTTCATTTAATCTTTGCATGGAGTTTATCAATTTCATTAATTATATCAATTCTATTTGTTTATATCTAAAGCCTGCCTGGTTGTTGTTTCCAGATCTCAGTACAGGTAATTTTGATTGGCTCTAGAGAAACACTAGTTTTCTGGTATCTACTAAATGTTAATTAATTATTTATTTATGGCTCTTGGAAATTTTTCTAACTTTCTTGCAAGCCAAATAATCTTTTTTAAAAAAGTAATTATTTTGGAAACAAATTTATGGTACTCTTACACTATTGAAGAAGATCCAGTTGAAATATTTATTCTTTCATACCTCTGGAGTAGATGCCTGTTATTACTCATTATTCTCATCTTAGATTACTTCTCCCCTTCCTGAGAGGCTTCTCTTGACTCTCATGACTAAAGTTAGTTTCCTAAATTGAGTTTGCATGAAATTAATCCAGTGGTATTGACAACTGTGTTTTTCTAATAGTAACAGTAGCAAGAATGGATACTATCACAGGGGACCAAAATTGAGGAAGTTGAAAACGTCCAATGTCATAGTTTAGCTGAGAGGCCTAAATTATTGTTTAGCTGAGAGTGTGCCATCATGGGAGCTCCCTGACATTTCAGAAGAATTTTTCAGGAACTGTAGTTTCTGAAGAAAGGAAAACAGAGGTAGAGAAGTAATAATTTCATGATCCGATGTTATTTGTAGGCTGATATATCCTGGAAAACATCAGTAATTTAACCATTTAGGACTAAGGGAATTTGAGATTTTCTTTCACTAAACTAGTAAATTCAGTATTTCTGAACACAACACAGTATTGCCTCGCATTTTACAATTTTAAGCAAATCAATGACCTTATTGCTACTTTTGTTTTCTACTGAAAACCAGCAAGATACTGCAACTCTGCCAGCCAGCATCAGAACATACTGGATTTTAACAGGCAGCATATGATTTATAGACACAATCTTTGCAAGTTATCTTGTAGATTTTAGATTTTTCTGGTGCCAGAAAAGACAGAAAGATACATCTCAGTGAGCTAAATTTTTACTTCAACTACTCTCTTATCTTTATAAGGTAGAGGTATTTTTGTACTTTTTTTTTGGCTTTGTTATAAATTATTAGTTTCTTCCTATGTTTTATCATATTTTTTCAGTTTTTTTCTAATATGAATTTTGTTCTGCATTGTCCCTGATGTAATTATTTCACATTTGAACAGATTGTTTAACTTGAGCTTTCATGTCTTCTATGATCGTTATAATGATAGAGATATATGTGTGATTTTCTCAGACTAATCAGGTACGTTTCACAGCTTAGAATATCTACTCCCACATAGACATAAAGGGAAGAATGAGTCCATGACAGTGGCATTAGGAAGTAATATTGTTAGTAGATTCTACACTGGGATTTAGCAATGACCTAGAGGGGAAAGGGATAACTTGAATAAGGACTATAGGACTACGGAGAGTGTCTCTGACTTTAATCATGAATAGGGACAAATTACCACAAGATAAGAGAAATTATGTGGAAGCCCTGACAATGCTGACATTAAAACAGACACAAGAAACCACAGATAACTTGTTTGTGGAGAAATGACCTGGAAATGCTATCTCCTTATCCAGATAGGCCAAAAATTAGCCTGGGTGAGGAGCTACTCTATTGGGACACTGATAATATGTATCAGTGGTGACAGCAACTTCAGTAACTAGTAGTCATTGTTTTTTATAGATTATATCTATAAAAGCTCAAAGTATTATATGAAAACTCACTGAAAGAATCTGAGGCAAGATTGATGGCAAGGGCGAATAGTTGCTTAATAAATGCTACTTCTAAAGATGTATTAATTATATCTACAATGCACAAAACAACACATTCCAAGTATGTAAGTTCATCTACATTTCTAACACCTTATACCTTTTGAAATCTTTAATATAAGAGGTAAATTTAAAAATATCTTTACATTAGGAATAAGTGTCAGTAGACTGGTCAGTATGGTTTTCATTTTTTAATTTTCTTCATCTTGTATAGAATTGTGGCTGTGAATAACTTTTTAATAATATAAATTAAAAATCAATATTACCTGAAATTTAGATGAAAAAACTCACAACTTAAGAATAATTTTAATTTGTATTTTATTTCAAATGTAAAAACCATTGTCCATTTGTGTATTCCATTACACATGATGGGTATAAATGTGTGAGAATAACCTATATATATATAGAAAAGCTGTGAAATCTTTTACTGCCTCTCTGATTAATATTGCAATAAGAATTTTTAAAAGTTACTATACTAATGTAGAAAATGAGATAAAAGACATATGAGCTGGAATTAGTTTAATCACATAAAATGATTAAGAAATACTTATTCATAGCTCTGGGATCTGCACTACAAAATCAAGACCTATATAAAAACTCAGTGTATACTTAGTCAAGGTGAAAATATTATACGGCCCACATCACTTGACATTTGAATGAATTACTATGTAAACTTTATAGGAATTATCTCCGGGGACATTCCGGGCCCTTGAGGAACAGAATTGTGTGCCTTAAAGAAGCTTTTCTTCTTACTCTTTTAAAATCTTACATTTTAAATAGTGATTTTAGAAGTTTATTAAACTAAATAATATTTTTTCCTGTCAATTTTCATTTGTATCATTCTGAAAATATAATAGATCCAGGAAAACTCAAATTTTGTTTCTTTATCATTTATAAATGTCTAACAAAATTAATTGGGATACATTTCCTTTTAGTGGCCATAATAAAAAACAGTATAAAAAGTCTAGAAATTCACTGCCTTTTATTTCAAAAATGCCAGATTAAAATAGATAATTTCTAGATTTAAAGTGTAAAAATACCCTCAGGTGTCAGTGTCTTCTGTATTTCTAATGGACAAAAGTGTACTTACTAACTGTAACTGTTAATGATGAAGCAGATATCTAATATTCTATCAAGGAAAACCAAAAAATATATATAAACTAAAAAGACTTCCCTGATTTTTATGTAATTGGTTTTAAGTCACTTCTGAAATTGGTGAAACAGAAAGAGAAAAGACCTAAAGGCTAGAAGAGTTAACATCAATCTAAAATTAGAATATACCGAATTAGAGGTTTAATCAGTACCACATATTATGAATCATTGACTACATTTTAAACATCTTCATATTCAATGAAGGGCGGGTCTTCATAGCCATTATCTGGAGAATTCAGCTTCCATATCAAATGCTTGCCAAAATTTAGAACATTTTGGTGACAATGTTACTTTGCACTTGTATTGTGTGTCCTGCTATACAGTGCATTTCACATACCCATCATACTTGTTTAAGCCTGTGGTATAGTCAGGGATTTTAACAGAACAGATCAGGAGAATAGGGCTCAGAAAAAACAAATAATTTGCTTAAGTTATTAATAATTAATAGTTAAGATATCCTTTGAATCTATGGCTTTCTTATCACCAATATATTGAATGTTCAATATACTGATTAATCAATTACACTACCATAAACTTCTGATTTACTTTGGCTCTGCAAATTTAAAGTATATAACAAGAAAAGCAAACAAAAGGAAGCAATCCACATTTCTAAATAATAGGATAAAAATAAAACCTTGATGTCAAGTCTGAATTTGACAAACACTCAAAGCTGAAATTCTTTGTTATCTTGTTATCACAGATATTCACCACCATCCTGACTGACACACACATCCCTTTTCATTTACAATCATGCACTGCATAATGACATTTTAGTCAATAACTGACTACATATACAATGGTTGTCCTATAAGGTTATAATAGCATATTTTTACTCTACCTTTTCTATGTTTAGATAGGTTTAGCTACAAAAAAAATACCATTTTGTTACAGTTGTCTATGGTATTTAGTATAATAACATACCTTACAGGTTTGTAGCCTGGAGGCAATAGGCTGTACCAAACTACGTGGTACAGCGTAGGTGTGTAGTAGGCTATACCATCAAGTTTGTGTAAGTACACTCTGTGATGTTTACACAATGATGAAATGCATTTCTTATAAAGTATCCCCATTGTTAAGGGACACATGAGTGTAGTTACTATACTCTCACTGAAAAAGAAACTCATTGTGTCAAATTCAAAATGGCTTCTGGCTAATTCATTCTTTCTCTCTTTCTCTCTCTTATTTTAGCTGCCATGGTATATATTCATATGTTCTATATGTATGCTTTCTATGTATGTGTTCTATATGTATGCTTTCCTCTGACTGACTCTCTTCATCATAGACTTCTTTCCTTATCTAGAAGAATAGGGAACACTGCTGGATTCCAATCCCAGTTTTGCTTCCAAGTACATGGCATCAACCAAGTCCATTTTTCCTTGTCTTCCTTTATGTCTTCTCTGAATTGAGGCTACTGATTTGTTGCAAAAACACACTGAAATTAATTACAAAGTAGTTAACATTATGTGAAATTTAATATTAATGCTTTCAAAACATAACAAAGAAGGATTCATTCTTAAACATCATTATCTTTATTGGGAACATTTCCATGTTTACTAGAATGCTATGAAGATGCTGGTTCCTGTGAGGACTTTATAAAATATGCTTTTCTCTGTCAAAAGGTGACAGCCCTTCCCAGATGTCATCCAATTATTCAATCATTCACTCCAGTTTTGCTTTGTGTTTTTCTTTGATATCCAATACAATTATATTGATTGCTAAGCAAATATTTTTCTAAAGGCTTAATGATCTCTATTTAAATTTAACTAAGATGTACATATAACTGATATACATCTCTGCTTGGCCTTGTTTTGGAATCCAATATAGGAAATGTGAGTAGATGACTAGATGGCCCTTATTGGACCAGTTTAAGTTAGTAAATGGAAAAATAGGTGAGAAAACTGTGACACTTCGCTGAGTCTCTCTGTTACTCTTGCTCTCTGTTCTCCCTTTTATTAGAGTAAGAAGATTTATGATACAAACTACATTTAATAAGAGTCTTTGTATGGAAATAAGAATTGGAAATAACCTTAAGGATAATTTAGTCCTTGATTTTACAAATGAAATCTCAAACAACTAGCCCAAGTATACATCGACCTTAGACATTAAGAAATGGGAAGGAAACTAATTTCCCCTTGAGTCACATATTTCCCAAAATGCTACATATAATATACATCTTTTGTTAAAGTAACATACATAATCAAAAGAAGTATAAGACAAACCATTATTAATAGCATTCCATATCTATAACCTGATACGTATTATGTATACTATGTGTAAACAGCTAAAGTGCACCTTACAAAGACATAACATATAAAAGAAATACTATTTTTGATTAAGTAGACTGCTTTTTAAAAAAGTGATTCTAGTTTCATGATAATTTCTTTTTCTTCTCACAGATAGAAAATTGTAATTGAGAGTTATAGGAGTTAGTAGATAAACAATTTTATTACTGGCTTAGTTGGGGTAGCTAGTGTATACAAGAATCAGAAATAAAACTTGCAGGAGGAAAAAAGATGTAAAGGATAATGAGATACAATATTCATGTGAACAATAAGTGCCCATACCTGATTATTTAAGTTGCAAAGCCATTATTACTTTCCTATTGACAAGATTGGCAATGGGAAGATAATTATTTCATGTCTACAACTAATTAATAACCCAATATCTATCATAAATAAATATTTTTTAATAATAATTTTTAAAAAACATACATGTGATTCACTCAAATATAGTCTTGACAATTTACTTTAGGAAAGACATATATCACCAATTCTATTCTTAGAGAAGGTTAAAAAGAAAACCTATTGGTGGCCCACTTTGAAATCCTGTACAAAGAATCAAAGAGTTGTAGAACTGGAAGAGGCCTTAGAGATAACTTTCTCCAATTGCTCATTTCTCAGACTAAAATGTAGAGTTCAGAAAGGTTAAGTGATTTGGCCATGGTCGTAGAACTAATAAAAGACACAGCTAGTCAAGAATCTGAGACCGTATTTCCTGTTACCTAAGGCTGCTTTGTAAAAGTTATAGTTCTTCAAGGTAGTAAAAAATGATGGTAGAATTGAAGAGTATGATTGTTTCTGGAAGTTTGATATGATTCACCAAACAATAAGAACAATAACAAACCATTTTGAGAGCTGAAGTGGTAGATCACTATTAAAAGAACATTATCACAAATAAATGTGGTTGCCAGATTATGTGGTTGCCAGAAGTCAATGTGGTTATTTACTTTAACCAAAAAAGTGTACTAAGCCATTTAGAACATTGCATGATTAGCAACTAGCCTGTCAGAGCAAAGAGAATTGCAGAGTTGCTGACTTTTATATTTAAGGCGACATAGCACAATGTAAGTGTTGAGAACAGCATCTATGGCTTACTTATAGCTTCTTTCCATAGAAGCTATTACTTATTTCATTCCACTGATCTTCTGGAATTTTGCCATGTAGGCATTTAGTTGAGTTTTTAATTAGTATGCAGCTAATTTAGAAGTGTCTTCTCAAAATCTTACCTTCTTCTTTGAATCTTCTAAGAAGTTAGTGAGAATTTAAATAAAAAAGGAAGAGGTAGTCACAATAAGATAATAGAAGAAAGTGATACCAAAAAATCTGGCATGAAACGTAAAACCAAACAAATAAATATTGTAAATAAATAGAAATGAACACTCAGAGCAAATATACTTTCATGTTAGTTAACATAGGGACCAATTGCCTCCATATCTTCTCTGAACAAAAATGCAGCATATCATTTAGAAAGGGAATAGAAGTCTTTGTCTGTTTAAGTATGCTTTTGTCAAGTTGATAATGAAACTCTGTGCAGACCAAGGGCATTAATGTTTCATTCTAGAGTTCATGGCATTTATATAAGTCAATATTCCAATCATTAAAATGGCACAGCATTTTAACAGTGGTAGAAGCAGTGTCTCTAGAGTCAGGTCTGATTTTGTGTCCCAATTGTGTCACATTAACAGCAGTGCCAACACTGATATATTTCTTAAGTTTGCTGAGCCTATATTACTTATTCATAAAATGAAGATCAAAAATAATGTACCAAATAGGCTTGTTTTGGTGATCAAATTTTTATATATGGCACTCAGCATTTTGCTTGTCACATCTTAAATATTAGTTCTTTTCCTTATTTTATTTTGAAGTTATATTTTAATAATTTTAAATCAAAATTATTTTTCCAAATTAATAACAAATATTCAGTTTTTTTCTAAAGGGATACATTGCATATAATTATATTCACTATCATTACTATAGACATTAGTTATACTGTGTTTTAATATAATGATATCAAGAGGAACTATTGAGGTATATAGTATTATTTTGTAATATATTAAATTATCGAGACTAATAAGAATATTTTAAATTTGTGTATGTATCTATGTGTGTAAAGTCCTTCAGTCTCTTCCCTAGCTGTTAGTCATCACCGCGTGGTTAATAGTGAATATGTCTTCAGTAGTTCATTCACCTTTCTATTTGGTTTCTTCTAATTTGCTTCTAGTTAAGAAAACTAAATTTGTTAGTAAAAGTCCGGTTTGTCTTTCTCTGTGTGTGTGTGTGTGCATGTGTGTGTGTGTATTGGAGAATGGGGCAAGACATGAGTCAGTACAGAAATTTTTGTTATTTATTTGTTTGTTCGTTGGAACTTGTGACATGTATTGTTGCTACTGAGACACTTTTACTTTTTTCTGGGTTTCTGTGCTCTGTTCTTGATATAGTAACTTGACGGATTGGTTATTTCTATGCAGGGGAGGATTTAGTATAAATATAATTTAAATGGTGATATAATACTAGCCTTTTGTTGATTCTATTCAAATCTAGTTGAATTTATTGATTCAATTATGAAAAAAGGCAAGCTAATTTATTTGATTTAATTGACAGTATTCATTAAAATATCTGAGTTGGCAGATGCAGATATTTTTCAGAATTTTTCATTTTACTCAAAGATATTTGCCCATTCCATCCAAGTGAAAAACAATTCTAGCATTGTAACATAAGATTTTCCTAGAATGATGTTCAAACAAAACAAAATGCAATTTTGCCTTGGTTTTGTGATCAAGTAGTAAATTCCATTTCTTTTACAGATGTTTTCTTCCACACAGCTTGCTTTCTCTAAGTGTCTTTATAAGTCATATTGCCACCTACTGGCAGCCTCCAATATAGCAGCCATGTTTTGAGTCTCCAAACTACTAAAGATAAGCCTTTTTTTAAAACAGAAACTTGATGATTGCTGCTATTGAAATTATACTCTAATTCTTTCTATAAATATATATGATACAGTGATAGGTATTAAATATACCTGATTTCCTGCTCTTTAAAAAATTAGTAAAATGGACCCTGCAAATATTTGTAATTTCATTTTGGGATTATTGAATAGCCTTTATTTTACATGTTTCTGCCATCCACCTCTAATGTTATATCACAAAAGAACCATGTTTCTTGACATAAAGTTTCTTTTCCTTCTGTGTGTTTGATGAAATGAAAATTATATGAAATAATAACTAAATTACTGTGACCTGTCAAATTTATTAATAGATACAGAATGTTAGAAAGTATCCTGAATTTGATTTAAAATAATTAGTTTTAATTCATAATTCAGAAGTATCTGATTTGAGTGGCAGTAAAAAAACAAACAAACAAACACACAAATGCAAAGGAAACTCTCAGATTGAAGAAAAGCACTTACCTCCAAAATGATAAGTTGTGGTGTCTACTCTTTGAAATCATAAAATAAGTCCTTGGCCTACTTTTAACATAAATGGCTGTAAGACCTAGATCATTCTGTGGATATCTAAATTCAATTGAGTTGTAAGAGGAGCTTGAGGTAAATTTACATCTTTTAGTTGGAACACAAATACATTTACTGGCAACCTTTAATTATTATGGACTATGAAGCATCATTTATGTCCAAAGTATCTTATTAAGTGTAATTAATGGGTTTAAAAGTTCCTTCCCCTTTCCTAAAGAGCTCAACTTGGAGTAAGTGAAATTAGGTTATAAAATTGCACTTAGGAAATCAATGAATATGTTGGAAGTGACTTTAACCTTCTTCTCCTTTCAGTGTTATTCAGAATTAAGTAAATAATAATAACATATTGAATATAAACATCCAGCTTCCACCTTCATGTTTTAAGAGACACCATTTTTGTAATAAAATTCTGATGCATTTTTCTCATTCTTTACCCACATGCTAATGCATTGGCTGCTTTATTACATTGTTTATATTACTCTAAAAGTACTTTTAGCACTAAGATATTTTAAACACTCCCTTTTCTATTTTCCAGTTCTTGGTCCTTTTTTCACAATAGATTTTATTGTCTATTTTTGCTCCTCTCATTTTCAAAGCAAGACAACTTTCCCAGAAATATATAACCTCTTTTAAGCAAGAAAAAATGTTTGTTTTTTTATAAAATACACTGAATATGTAATGAAGCAAATCAAGTGAAAAGATGTATTTAAATTCTTTTCCTCAAGCAATTGTTTTACTTATGCCTGCTTTCCCTCAAAATTAAAGAAAATGTACACAATTTTGCCATTTGAATAAGGTGCCTATTCAATATATCAGAGCAAAATGTATTGAGGGTGAACAGTAGTAGTGTGTGCAATTTATTGTTAACGATCAAAAACCGCTGTTGAATCCCCATTTTAGGGATTTGATGATATTGAATTAAATTATTTTATTTCTTTTATGACTGAAATTGCTACAGTCTTGGAGTTCAAGAGTCACTGAAGAAAACTATGAACACTCCTCTTTAAATTAATGCACACAAAAATTTCATGGCCTCCCTCGAATCCACCCAATTTTGCTTAGGTAAATATTGTATATTTTAAGGTAAAAAGATACCTTAAATAAATGGAAGATGACAATATTTTCTATTCCAAAATGATGCATAAGTCATTCACTTGAGAAACTATGCTGTCAACAATAAAAACATGATTACAATAAATTAAAAATCCAGTTTTATAGTAAATATTTCACATAAGGTGTATATCCACTCGTGAAGTAAATGATTACAATGATGTCTATGTGGAATCAGCCTTTCAAACAACTCTGTATAATCTTAAGGACTAGGCAGGTGCAATTGAACCAGGACAGATATTGACTCATGGAATTATTCAGGGGACTGGTCAAATCTTACACATCATCCAATGATTCATGCACATGTTCCAAATACTTTTCTCTTTGAAGAATTTAAATGTGGCTTATATACATTTGACAAATTAATGAAAAACTTCTCATTTCTACTCCTGTGCTAGTTGTTGAATTTCACTGTTCTGTTATTTCACTGCATTGTGGAAGGCACTTAGTAACACTAACAAAACAGCAAATAACTTTTAAAACACATTTATTCATTCTGTGCAAGTGAAAGGCACAAACTTTAAAAATTTGTCATGAGAAGTTGATTATTTGAAGACTGTGGAAGGAAATCCAGAGATATGAGAGAACATAAAACTGAGATTTCCTCCTCACATTACCTGTTGTGTGAAATGCAATTAAAGGCATTCTTAAAAACACACTCTAATTATCTCATTTAATAACAAAGTTTTTGATGACTTGAAGATGAAAATAATAATTTTCTTAAATAACCTAGGCACAGTATAAAATAATGAGGTGAAAAGGTCCATTGGCTTGATGCAAACACTGTACCTTTTTCACTAAAGAACTTTTGTTGGGCATTTCCAGGACAGGTGTCCTATGATCTTCAGGGGCCAAATTCTTCCCTAAGTGATCACATGTGCCAATCTATTCTTCAAAGGTATTGGGTGCTGCTCAAGCATTTGAGAAATTTACATCTGTCCACTGCAACATGTGAGTAACATATTTCTCTATTTTCTCTGTAGTGAAATGATTTTGTTGTCTGAAAGTAATTGAAAGTATGTTAAATGTTTTCTAAGAAAAGCTTCAGTTTGTAGTTTACTCAATCTATAGCCTTTGACTTAGTTTGTCAGTTACTTTCTGATTCCTGAAACAATTTTCCCTGTCCTCCTTAGCTACTAAGACTCCACATCATGCTAGTGTCCCACCTACTTCTCTGACCACTCATTCTTTTCTGTCACCTCCTTCTCCTCTTCCCACTTTTCATATTTGGAGTCCTCTGGAATTTTATCCTTAAACTTCATCTTCTCATCTTTACTATTCCCTAGATGACTTCATTAGCTCTCATGGCTGTGAATACCTTATATTTACCAATAATCTCTCAATGTTTTATCTTTAGCTCGAAGCTGTTCCCTGGACAATAAACTCTATTTTCTAACTGCTAGTCACAAACACTTCCATTTAAATGTCCCAAAGGTTTCTCAAATTTTAATGTGACCAAAACTAAGCTCTTAATTTTTCTCTTTAAATTTATCTTCTCCCACTGATCCTCATTTCATGAAAGGACATCACCAGTCGCCTACTTGGTCAGGAGAAATATATTTAAAAAGGCTTTGACTTCTATATTTTTCTCATACCCAATAAGACCAGTTGATTAAGTATAACTCTGACTTAAAATATATACCAAGTCCAGCCACTGTTACAATCTTATTTGAAGACATCTTCTCCTTGCCAATATATTCGCCACTCACTATCCATAATAATCTTTCCAAAATACAGGTCAGATCATGTTACTCCCCTGCTCATAACCTTCCAATGGCCTCTTCTGATAATAAACAGAAAATCTGAAGTCCCTGCCACAGCCTGCATGGCCCGACATCAAATGGTCCTTGTTTCTCTCTCCAATTTTATCTCCTACTACTTTCCTTCCCACCTTCTCAAACAACCCCTGCCTTTTGCTATTTCTTGTATACAGATCAAAAATATTTCTGGCTTAAGGCCCTTGTATTTGCTGCTTCATTTCTCCACAAATATTTGAATGACTTTCTTTCTCACATTTTCCAAGTCTGCGCTCAGTTATTACCACTACAGGATCACTCTTTTACCACCATATACACAATAGCACCCTACTTACTCTCTATGTTCCATTTTATCTTTATCATTATTAACACTATTATATTGCATGCTGTTTGCTTATTTCCATCTTCCTAAATATGACTGTGTCAAAGACTTTATCTGTATTTAAACATGTGTCTGGCACATAGTGGATCCTCAATACATATTAGTTGAATGAAAATCACTGGGTGAATGAATCCTAAGGACAAATACATTTCCATGTAGAGATGTACTAAAGAGTATGTAGCTCCGAACACACACATAACCAATGCGACATGTAGCTAACCGCATATAACTTTAACAATTACAGCATTTCTCTGTTGTTTTGATAGTGAGAGTCCCATCATTTTATCATTCAGGGAAATTTTATATGAATAAACAAACAACATTAGCCTTTCACTTTGCTCAGCCGTTACAATTATTATATTACATAACTGTCTAAAAATCCTGGTTTTCCTTGTTCTGACACTGAGAAATTTAAAATCATGATAATATGATGACTAATCAATCTTAACTTTTTCCCTAATTCTAAAATTATTTTTAGAAAGGTCTAATTGTGAATAAAAGTTTCTGATAAATTTTTACTACTGACTATTCATAAGATGATTTTTTAAAAATATTCTTCCATCTATGTTTTAATTTCCTAGGGCTGCCATAACAAAATACTACAGACTGGGAGGCTTCAATAACACTTATTTTCTCAGAGTTCTGGAGGCTAGAAGTTCAAGATCAGAGTGTCAGCAGGTTTGGTTTCTTCTGAGTCTATTTTTAGCTTGCAAATGGCTGCTTTCTCACTGTGTGAATAATGTGTATGAATAAATAGATAACTTTAATTTACTCTTTCAGTGCTCTTAGGTTTTACTCCTTCTCCTCATGTCCTTTCATAATCTTCAATATGTAACATTTTAAAAATCTTTTTTGCTTGTATATATATTCCATATACATTAATATTAAAACAAACAGCATAGAGAAGACACAAATATCTGCATTTTTCAGATTAAAAGATAAAACTGAAGTTTATAAAGGTAAAGTAAATTGGTCATAATTGCATAGCCAATACATTCCAAAATCTAGGTTGTAACAGGGTCTGTCCTATACTTAAGGCTGTATTTTATCCAAATTATCTCCTTGCTTTCTAGAGCTTAAAGATTATTGTTGTTGAGTATTGGTGGTAGACAGAATTTCGGCCCTCTGACTTTTGCCCGCCTGGTGCTTCACTTGTGACTATGTTATATTACATGGCAAAAATGACCTTGCAGAGGTAATTAAAGTTAATAATCAGTTGACTTTAAGATACAGAGATTAGCCTGGGCTATCCACATTGGCCCAATGTAATGATAAGAGTTCTTAAAATTCAAAGCATTCTCCTTGCTGAGGACAGAAGAGAGAGTCAGAAGGATTTCAGAATGAGAAGGGCTCAACATAGAGGAAGACATGTAGAAAGGACGTGGACAGTCTGGAGGAGCTGAACACGGCTCCCGGCCACCATCCAGCAAGAAAGGAGTAGTCCTTCTACTACAAGGCACTGGATTCTACCAAGAACCTTATTCAGCCTGGAAGTGGATTCTTCAGGCGGAAGAATTCTACAGAAAAGAGCCTAGTCAGCTGGCACTATGATTTCTAGAGTGTTAGAATCTGAGAAGAGAACCAAGTTAAACAATGCCAGAATTCTGACTGATATGACTGTGAGCTAATAAATTTGTTTTGCAGTAATTTGTGACCTTTTGTTACAGCAGCAATTAAAAATTAACATAGTACTTGAATTCCACGTCCAGTGTAATTAAGAATATTTAAGTCAACTCAAATTTCTTCTGTTTCTAATTTCCAAATGGTCAAAGAAATAATTACCTCTCTTTTTCTGTGAACAAAACTTCATCCTGATAGGTAGGAGTTCATAAAATATGTTTATTTTTTTGATTAATTCATCTCCTCCTTCATTGATTTGTCCACTTAATTATTCATTCAACAAACACTTTTTAATTCTTAGGACATGTAAAGACTACATTAAATACTGGCAATGTGGCAGAAATTAAGAAATGATTAATCCCTTTCCATATACACTGATATTCTAGTGAGGGATACAGAAATTAAATGAATATTTAACATAATGTGGTAGAGACTTATAATATGGCCCCCAATAAGTCATACCTCCTTGTGCCCACACCCCTGAGCAATGTGATGTTTCTTCTCCTTTCAACAAAAAGTAGAGTCTCTTCTCCCTCTTGAATCTGGGCTGGCCTTATAACTTGCTTTGACTAATAGAATGAGACAGAAGTTTAGTGTGTGAATTCTCAATTCTAGGTCTTAGATCTGTTACAGTTTCTTTCCTTCCCAGTCCTAATCCTGTCCTGAGACTGCCCTCATGTAAGAAACCCTGTCTATCATACTGGAGAATGACAGGCCATCAGTCACCACCATCTTCCAGACATGTGAATAAAGCCATTTTCACCCTTCCAGTTCAGTGAACCCAGGAGAGACCAGCAGATGAAATAACTGGCCAGCCCACAGAATATGGGCAATGACGTATTTTATTGTTGTTGTTTCTTTGTTTGTGTGAAGCTGTTGGATCTGGGATGGGATGATACACAGCAATGGGTAAGTGATACAATCAATAAGGTAATTAAAACTGGGTTATTTGCTACAAAGGAGAAATATTAAGATCTTGTTCAAGGTGATCTAAGAGATAATGAAGTGAAGCTCTGAAGGATAAGAATTGCGAGGTGAAGGGCATGTATGTTGGAGTTGTGGTTGGGAAGTGAAAAGGCAGTATGTTGTTCAAAGCAGAGTAAACAGCATGATCTAGGGTGGGAGGTCCAAAATTGAGAAACTAAAAGAAGGGAAAGACGATGGGGGTGGAGAACCAAGGAGGACAGGGTGAGAAATAAACCAATGAAGATGTTATCCCACAAACGTTTACTAAGTTGTAATGCAAGTTTTATTCAATACAGTGAGAGAAATATAGGTTAAACAGCAGGGTCACTTCACTAAAGAAGAGTTTTATAGGAGCACAATTGAAGGGAAAAGGATAGATATGTTTTGACATAATATAATACAAAACTGAGTAAAATAAGTAATTTATCATAATTTCTAAGGGCTTTAGTAGTATAGAAAACAAAAGCAATTTATCAAATTGCTATGAGCTTGTCCTGGCTGAAGCCTTTAACCTAAGACTCCAGGGCCTAGCCACAGAGTTAACTACTCCTATTGTAGATATAGCCCCAGTTCTGCATAAGGAAGAAAAGATTGTCACTATTTATAAATTTTTTTTCCTCTAACTAAAAAATGTGTTAACCAGGAAAAAACAACCTAGGTTTACGGAAGTAGTTTTAGAGTGACATAGTTCTAAGAATATGAGTGATTACTCGGTTCAGCCCTTTCATAGGGGAAGAAGCATCTTTGAAAAGCATAGACTGATCAGCATAGGTTTCCCATGCTAGATAATGATGGTACTCAGAGTGGAATCCAAGTCACTTGAATTCTAGTTCTATGCTTTTACTAAGACTTGCATCTGTTGGTTATGTATCTGACTCAAACTTGAGAGGTACTTTGCCAGCTACTTCTCACTAACTTTTAAAAGCAGATTTGCCTCATTAGGCTTGCATCTGAGGATGTTATTAAGATGTAAGGCACTCTTATGCCCAATTTTGGGCACACTTAATGGGATGGTAATGATGAACTTTATCCTGTGTACATGTGCACCTATTTCCTTTAAGCTGTCCTAACCAGCCTGCTGTAGGGGGAATTTGGAAATCTCATTACTTTCAGGTAATATGACTTTAGCTGCCGAAGGCTCCTTTGGCCAATGTTCTATGATATGAGACACCTTTCATAAGTGCTTTAAATATGTCATTGAAACTTATTCATTGGAAGAAAATAAAGACACAGATATATTTTCAGGTCCTAATATTTTTCTTGGTGTCCTATGGAGTATTTTCTATTCAGTTTCTACTAAATGGGAGATGTAACTGGACAACATCATATAGGAAAAATAACCGTAACTACTACTGCAGGCATTTGGATATTTTCCTGGGCTGTTTTTAAATGGCAGACCTGGCCTGGACAATGTTGACAATGTTACATTTCAACTATATATATATATATATATATGTGTGTGTGTGTGTGTACACACACACACACACATACATACACGTATAAACTGTGTTAGCATCAGAATCACATTCTTATTTGTTGCTCAAAATATGGGCATTTATTGTCCTTTTCAATTCTTGAATTTAAGAGAGCTTTTACTTCTTAAAGGGATTATTTGAAGGAGAAAGCTTTTTTTTGTCTATTTCAGACAAGGCTGTTAATTTTTTTCAGATTCTGTTCATGCAAAACTTAATGCATAGAAGGATAAGGGAATCAAGATAAGGGAAAATGTCAGCAGAAAATTATCTCTTTCTCCATATACTTGTACTTGCTGACTGCCAATAAGGATCTGTATTATACCTTTCTTTGTCTAACTCGTTATGCCTAACATTCCAATGCAACAGAAATGGGATGAAGGATAGCTTAGCTTGATGCCTTTTCAAAATTACAAAGTCCTGAAAGTCATTCCATTCTGATAGATATATGTAGACAATACCTTGCTTTCAATGAAATTGATGCATACAGCCCTGAATGCAAAAATGTATACTGAGCAACGAAGAAAGAAATGTGATATTTCACATTCGAAGCTTTCATATGGCTTTTGTGCTTTGTGTAAGTTCTGAATTCATTATCAAACATCTCCTTTCAAAATCAACTCAAAGAGCTGCCAAGGGCTAATTTAGGGCAGCGAGAAAAAAAGTGTGAAAACACTCTTGTTTAGAGTTTAAACAATACCTCATTTTCAAATAAAATGTCTACAGTAAATTGCAGATTGAGGAAGAAAATGATTATATTTTGTGATTGAGCTTCTTAAGCCACAGTGCTTTTTTGATAAGATGGGGCATCCACATAAAATGTAAATAAATACTCAAGGTGTATGTAATCATATAATCTTCTATTTTGGGATGTTTTATATATGATTGTGTGTGTGTGTGTGTATTTCAGAAGGCATCGTTTTAATTTCCTCTATAACTTCTCTTATCAACCTATCTGGATCCAATGGTACTAACATTTTGCTCACCTTTCAACTACTTTTATGTTTCTCCCTGGTTTGAAACAACATAAATTTGGCTTCCTCATCAAGAAGCTCATTTAGCTTCAGCTTGATTGCAAGCAATTTGCCCTAAGTAGCTCCATCTTTTAATTGTCTGTGCCTTTTTCCAAACTATAAACTGTAACTTCAGGCAGGCCATTTTTGTCTTATTATTTTCTCCTTAGAAAAGCATATCTAATAATTCCCATATCCTGTGGCTTTAGGCATCCCTCACCACATGAACAGAAGGAATAGAATTTTCATGCAGCTTTAATTGATTTAAAAAAATAAATCCACAAAATTTTGGTATCTGGAAAGAGGTAAATCAAATATGATCCACAAAAGTTAATGTTGTGCCTTTTGTTATTTTAAGGGGAGAGATAAGAAGGAAAATGGAACATCAATTTCTGTGGCTACTAATGACAATAGTAAGAAAGTTCTCATTGATATCAAAAAGGTTGTAAAAGGGAAGAGTTTTTTTCAGTACTAGTTTGGATACTCCCCAAATTCTTGTTTTAGTTTGGGGCTAAAGAAAGATATTCTGGTCTTTTTGAACTAGCATCATTTTCTCTATTAAAGACATAAAACATGACATCATTATATCTAGTTCTGCTGAAGTCTATGCATAAAACGTCTTTTTGAAAAAAATCTCATAGAAACTCTGTAGGATTCTCTTTCCAAATTCTTTACTCCTTGCAGCTAATCTCTTTGCCCTAATGTGTACCATAAATGTATTAGATTAACAGTATATTCATGGATAATCCATTCCAAACAAGTAAACTACATATCTTTCCGATCTACATTCTTGTTTAATTATTCCAAAGCTAACTGGTATAACATATGGTATCCTTTGTATCTTCCCCAAAATAGGAATACAATTAGTGTGTTTTCTCTTCTTTGACATTTCTGGTAAGTAACAAATTTTTTCTTCATCTTTTTTTGCTCTTGAAACAAGTGGGCATTTTCCTTCATCTTTATGTTAGAGACAATAGATGGACATTTCAAATATTTGAATTATGCAGTTTTGAAAAACAAAACAAAGCAAAAGGAAATAAACAGAAGACTTGTCATTAGTGTGAATTTAATTCTAGAAATTAACCATCCAGGGATTAGCATATGAATTATATTAACATTTTATTACATATTACATATTACATATTACAGCATATTAACATTTTATTACCAACCTAAATTTAGGTAATCACTAGCCATCAAATTAATCATCCCTGCCATACTCCTTATAAAAGGGCAAATGTGAATAGGAAGAAATATTACTGGGAAAAGAAAAAGGTTTTACTTGTGTTAGGAGGTTCGGTTTACCAAGTCAGAGCAATTTGGTTTGGATATGTATCAGTAAAGATCATCCAAGTCAGAGTAAACCAGTTTGCCTTTACACTTTTGGTCCTCATAAGTGGGCTAAAGACTTTGAAAGTTTCATTTTTCTAAGAAATGTTAGGAACCCTTAACTTGACAATATCTGAATCTCTAAGTAATAACATCCTTTGGTACATCAGTGTTTTACTACTTGTCCTTTTACATTTTTGTTTTTAACTGTGCAATCTGCTTTCCCAGATATTGAAGTGGTTACTGATTTCAAAACTATTTTGATGCAGAGTTGAGTTCTGAGATATTATCCTTTTATGTAAGCCAGGTCTTTTCCTCTGAACATATTGTTAGTCTACCTTCAATAAACTTATGATTTTTTTTCTTTGTTAATTTTAGCATTATAAATGCAAAGTTGTATAGTAGGGAAAGGGATCACCAAACAGATTCCGTATGGTATGCTCAGGGTCATGTTAGTATGGTGAATGACAATTGTAAATCTGATATAGAACTCTCCTATGCAGAGATATTAGATAAAAATTGACAGTCCTTTCTCATAGTGATAGGAATATGTAGTTTTGTCCCAGGAAATTTGGGCCTTTGAAAACCCAGAAGTTAAAAATAAATATTTTGTCCTAACATTTAAGTACATATTCCATAGCATATAATGGAAAAAAAAATAATTCTACCAATATTAGATACAGACATCATCTTCTGGGAAAAAATACTAGAATCTTAAGTTATTCGCTATTTGATCATTCACCAAAGACTTACTGAGCACCTACCATATCCAAGGCCCAAGGGATACAGAGCTGAACACAGTGAACAGGGTCTGAAGCTTCGTGCAGCAAATATTAACATTTTAGCGGGGAAAACTGAAATCAACTACTGATTGACTGTGTAATGATAGCTTTGTGTGGATAGTTATATGTGGATCTCTTTGGTAATTTTAGTTAGGGCCAGTATCCTTAAAAGGACAGCATTTAAGTTGTGATTTGAGGTATAAGGAAGAGTCCGATAAAGATTTGTTTAGACAAAGATCAAAAGTATACATGGCTTTCAGACATCGGCCTAGGCAAAGAATTTTTGAAGAAGATCCCCCAAAGCAATCACTGCAGCAACAAAAATAAATAAATGGGATTTGATCAAATTAAAAAACTTTTGCACAGCCAAGGAAACTATCATTAGAGCACATAGACTGCCTACAGAATGTGAGAAAATATTTTCTCTCTACACATCTGATAAAGGGTTGATAACAAGAATCTATCTAGAACTTTAAAAAATCAACAAGAAAAAATCAAACAACCTCATCAATAAATGGGCAATGGAAATGAACAGAAATTTTTCAAAAGAAGACAGAATAATGGCCAGCAAACAAAAATATGCTCAACATTTCTAATCCTTAGAGAAATGCAAATCAAAGCCACAATGAGATATCATCTAACTCCAGTAAGATTGGCCTTTATCAAAAAATCCCAAAGCAACAAATGCTGGCAAAGATGTGGAGAGACAGGAACACTCTTACACTGTTGGTGGGACTGAAAATTAGTGCAACTAATTTGGAAAAGAATTTGGAAGATACCTCAAACAGCTAAAAATAGAAATACCATTCAATCCAGCAATAGCACTATTAGGCACCTACCCAAAAGAGCAAAAGATATTCTATAATAAAGACATGTGCACCCGAATGTTTATGGCAGCACAATTCACTATTGCAAAGATGTGGAAAGAATCTAAGAGCCCATCAATTCATGAGTGGATTATTAAAATTTGGTATATGTATACAATGGAATATTATTCAATCATAAGAAACGACAGTGATCTAGGACCTCTTATATTTTCCTGGATTGAGCTTGAGCCCATTATCCAAAGTGAGGTAACACAAGATTGGAAGAATAAGCTCCACCTGTACTCACTATCAAATTGGTACTGACTGATTAACACTATGGTGCTCACATGGTAGTAATATTCTCCAGGGATGGGGGTTTGGGGGAGGCAATCTCACAACTAAAGAACACGGTGAGCATTGTGGAGGGGAAGGGCATGCCTCTAATCCCCGCTAGGGAGAGGCCATGATATAAAATGTAACCAAAATGTTTGTACCCTCATAATACCCTGACTAAAATTTAAAGAAAAAGTATACATGGTGCAGTTTAATTCTGCTCTACCATTTATGGAATCACAGGAGCCACTGTCTAGCACCACTACAGTTTGTCTTTACATTATAATCCCTTTCATTTTACTCCAAATTGGCTTACCTTTTTACATTTTTTCCCATTATTCACCTCTCTTCTTTCTTCCTTACTGTTTGCATACCTTTTCTATTCAAAATCAGATATTATTGGAAATTGAGAATAATTATAATATTTGATTTTTCACATGTCCAAATCAGTGTATATTAAAACACTTTGCTTTTTTATTCTTAATGCCCACAAACTATAAATGTCAGCTCAAAGTGACTAGAGATTAAATCCGCTTCCTTTGTGGCTCTCATTATCTGCATCTGGGGGTGCACAGATGTCACAAAACAAAAACCACAAAAGCTTATTTCAGTGAATAAATGTGTAAATGAGCAAACAAAAAGATTTACTAGACTCTATAATCAAGAAATCATGCACCTAATTCGTTACCAATGCACAAAAAGCTTTTGTGTAGAGTCACTGCCACTTAATAAATACAAACTATTTTAAATAAATAATTTTGTGTTTAGAATAGAAATTAGCATCTGATTCCAAATTTTCACTTTTACCCATGTAGATCATCTTTCAAATCTACTGGGCAGGTTGAAATGCTTGTAAAATCAATTCCTGGGAGTGCTGAAGCATTTTTCTTGTAAGTCTCACAACACAGTTATTTTTGGATAAGCATCAGAAGTTTGGGAATATTGTCTGACTCTTCAAACAACTTAGATAATAGGTGGTGAACATTGCAGATCTTGTTTCTTATCAACTTTGCCACAAATTAAAATACCAAGAATGTAATAATATTTTCCTCTGAGTCATGTATTTTTCCATTAGTTTAAGAGTCTTTTTCGTTTTATTTTTATGTTTTTTTATTCTGCAGCTCAAGGTACCGAGGAAAAAGATTCTTTGAATCTGCACTTGATTATTAGTCTCGCTTACTCTGTGCAACAGCAAGGATCCTGTTTTCTTGAAAATATTTGAGACAGCGTCATGGTGAGCTATAAAGTTATTAATGTTGCTTGATATTTGCTTTGACAGCTGCTCTGTACTCTCTTTAATCATCTTCATCATGGTCTGTAGCTCTTTTTTCCCTCCATTTCACTTTTGCCTGTGCTGCTTAGAGAGGATGATATACACAGAAAACCTCATAGATCCCCCTTTCCTCACATGCCCCCTGATTTTTCTATTCTACGGGTTTATCATCATTCCTACATTTAGACATTTATTCATTCAATAAGTATGTTTTCAATTTCTATCACATGCAAGGTTGTGGATGAGGGACTGGGGATATTATAGATATTAACAAAACATAATTTATGCTTTCAATAAGTTTATCTTCTAGTAGGCTGGCTAAGACAGGCTCATGACAGGGTAGTTGCCTGTGACAAGCCACATAACACAGAGACTAATAAGAGTACGGGTTTTAGAGTCAAACAGATATGGATTTGGATCTTGGTTTCATTATTTACTGACACTGTATGAGCTACTAAGCTACTGATACCCACTTTCAGCTATCCTCAAACTTATGTTTTCTTATCTGTAAAATGGGAATAATAGTGCATCTTTTCTATGAGGATTAAATAAATGTAAGTCCTAAGTCACTGTGACACTTTTGCAAATGGCAATGGCAATTATGGTGAAAGGAGTGTTAGTGAATGTGGTAATAACAATGATTATAATAAAATTAATTGTAATAATAAAGTAAGGCACATCTAAATGGAGATTTAGAAACCAGAAAAAAGAAACTAGCAATATCAGAGAAAACCTGCCTTAACACCACTGGCATGAGCTCTTGAAGTAGAATAATTTGGATATCAATATGCTGACATGACTGCATGGAACATGCATGAGGGGAAGTACTGGTTCTGCTCAAGATAATGTGGATAGTCCCCTCTGACAGAATAGCCTAGTAGGTATAGGAGATCATGGGAGGTAATTCTGGTATGTAGCTAATTGGAGAGACTGGAAAAAAGTTATACTTACCTTCATTGAATAACCTCAAAATAAATGCCCTAATCGGGAACATGACATATTGCCTCATTTAATCCTTACATCAACCTGTAAGATAAGTTGCTATTTCATAGATGAGATAACTGAGACACAGAAATGTTAAGCCACTTGTTCAATCACCCAGCTAGGAATGAGTGGAGCAAGACTATAAACACCGATTAGCTGCCAACAGACAATAGGCTTTATAAGGAGAACGGTCACTTTAGTTTAGGTCACATTATATTCTAGTACACAGGGTAGTCCCTGGTACCTACTAGGTTATTGAATGAATTTCTCCACATTCATATTTGTTCAACCATCCATGCTGAGTCTTGGTAGGGATTAAACTTTAATGACAAATTAAAGACTCTGTGCTTTGTATGTTACGCAGTAGAGTCTTCTAGTAGGGAGTTAGGAACCTAACTGTGATATTCATATACATTTGAAAGGAGAGAGACTGGCTGGAAAAAGCAATATAGAAGATTTATCTATGTGTATAATAGACAGAAATTGAAGCTTCGGAGAAGGCAGGTAGTAATGGAGATGAATAGAATTGACCAGATGGGAGGATGTAGGAGGATGATGTTTCCTTTTATTTCAATGACTGGGAGAATAACAGTATCGTAAAAATAATATGTATTTTTTTAAAAAACAACAACAATAAGCAATACACTGGAGGAAAAAGGAAGAGTTACTGTAGGACTGAAAGTAAAGCATTTTGGATTTTAACATGTTGACTTTTGAATAGTTGTAAAAATAACTAAACATATTCAGGAAGAAGTTGGAAATGGAATATTAGAGCTCAGGAGTATAGTCAGGTTGTAAATGTAAATTTGAATGTTTCCAGTATAGAGAAGATATTTGTCAAATGGAAATAATGCAATTACTAATGGAGTTTGCTTCTTTACTGTACAGGCTAATTATTTGTTTCTTTAGGTTAAGCCATATCTCAAAAGAGTTAAAATTATATGAGAGTCTTGGCTGAACTTTATTTCTTGGTTAAAAACAAGATGTGATATGCAAGTATGTTTGTGAAATGCAAAATCATTTCATTTACTCATAAGCACTAGAAATTGAGGCCAAACCTCTTACTTAAACACATAACTAGCTCTAGGAATAATAGTTTAAACTAGCTAGTAAGTGAACTTTTAAATTGTTCTTTCCTGCTGTGAACTTGAGTTTGTGTTCATTCTTAAGACTTCACATGAATATATATTGATTTTACCATTATGAAAAAGATGCTAGACTGTAAGTATCATGAATCAAAGGACAAGGGTTCACTTTCTTTGTCATTTCCAAAATTTCCTCTTCCTGTAAGAATATGCAGATCTTCAAAGGAAAACTCCTTCTAGCCAGCTCCTGGCTTTGCTCTTTCACAATGCTACTGGTAAAGGGAATAAACATCTCCACGGAGATGCAGAATTTTGCCTCTTAGGGAACAGATGTGTTGCTGTTTGCATAGCTTCCAGGGGTTCTGCCAGCTAGCAGGCCATATTATGGAAAATAACACTGGAAGCTCTTTAAAACACTGTTGCTGGGGGTCATTGGGGCTTACAGCTACTGCACCATGTACAACAGGATTTTACTGTGTATAGTTATATCTTAGGAACCATAATTATCCCTGGAAACTTAATAGAATCTATTAAACTGAACCATGTTCAAACTGAATTAAGAGAGAACTTCAGATCTAATTGAGATTTCTAGAGATAATTTTCAGGTATTGAAATGAATAATTGCAAACTAAATATATCATTGCACTCTTCATTATGATAGTGGCATAAACCTAAAGAAAATTTTATGATATTATGTATTTCAAAAAGGTTATGGAGAAACATTATTATATTTTTCAAAGAAAATTAATGTGGAAGGATAATATTTTTAGTGATTATAACCCCAATTCCCACATTTTATTGTCATTAAACATTTATTTAGGAATTATGGAGTTTTCATAATTTTTTTCTTGTTTCCAGTAAATTATCTAATAAGTCTAATATCTCATATAACATTCATGGGGACTACGTAGAAGACACAACTCTCAACTACTCACAGGAAATCAGAGATTACCAAAACTGAGCCAGCTTCTTTAGCATAATGCCTTTGGCAAATAACTCCAAAGCACAAACACAGGGTAATCCTGAACATGTGGCAACAGGTTCTGCCTTATTGGTCCAACATGTGTGAGACTTTGCAGTTCTCATTGATATATTGTGCATTATCTTGCCTGCTATTTTCCTAATTTATTTTCGTTGTGCTACTTAGTAGCTAATTAATCTGAATAAAAGGTAAGATGTCCATGTTTTATTTTAACTTTGACAAGCTGATGGTCAAGGCCAGTCACCTATCTCGCAGCGTGGAGGGAGGCCAGGACAAACTTGGATTCTGCACATTGTCCAGACTTGCTTATTCTCCTTTAAAAATGTTTCATCATTTGGGCAGAATGGTGGATCTGCCCCAATGCTTCCTTCATTTTTCAACCTTTTTGAAAGTGATGCTCATTAGGGATGCACATTAAAAGACTGTTCAATGATCAATAGTTACATGGCTATAAAGGGTATATAAGGACATAGGAATACTCCTTTTTTTATTATTCTGTGCTTCCAACACATTCTCCCAAATTAACTAAATTTATGATATAGATTTATCTATTGACAAAAATGTATGGGGAAACAGTTTTTCGCTCTTAATAGACAATTTGTTAGTACTACCAGAAAGTCCACTTCTACTAATGTGGGCCAAGAAAATGACAACAACCTTCTGTACTTAAAATTACCCTGGTTATCACTAGGAGAATGAATGCTGGGCTTTTTACTTAATTAGAGCCTTCATGTTTTGCTCTCTCCCTTACCATCATCCCTATAAAGAAGCTTATCGGTGGACAGGCTGCTTGATATTTCTGGTTCAGTTAGCAATCACCCAGTGCAGTCATGACTAAAACAACAATATGACAAACACTGGTGTCATTATGTGGACAAACTCTTTCCTTGATAATTTGACTGATGAATGTTATCAGGAAGGAAAATAATGAGAAAAAACGTAAATCAAAAGAAACTAAAGGATGCTTGAAAGAAGCACTGAAAAAAGGGAAAAAAATCCACCTGCAGGCTTTTTGGTTATTTTTTATAATTTTTTAAGAAATACTTTTTTTTTTCTCACTGCCAACTAACGTTGAGAAACCTACCCAGAATAAGAGTTCACATGAAAAGTTCTAGAAGTAAAGAATTAAATTAGAAATATCTTTATAAGAGGTAAGCTTTTTAGACCATCTTTATTTGGGACGAGAAAGACCTATGTTTATCTTCCAACTCAAATACTTATTAATCACAGATGTTTAAAATGGTTTACTAGAACCATTCTTTTTATTAGATGCTAAGATATACTAGGTGCCATGCGAACACATTTTTTAAATCTTTTTCTGAAATCATCTTTCCACAGTATCTTGCTCATGTTCATTTAGACCAATACATTACAGTTTATAAAATGTTAACTAGCGTGCTAAAATAACTGTCAAATTATCAGTGCTCACAACCTAAGATAGAATTTGTGCAATATATCCCATTAATTTAGGCATATATGTTTTCAAATATTAACATAATGCTTATAGCTGTAGCCCTGTTTCTCACCCAGAAACAGAAACAGTAGGAAATGTAGAAATTTAGAATAATAATGTCATATATGACCAGTAAATTACCATGAAATTGGATTGTGGCCTGGGAAAGCCAACTAATGGTTTCCCATGTGTTTTGACAGAGCACATTTATTAACTTACTGGATTATCATGATCCAGATTCAGATTTCTAAATTTAGAACTGTAATTGATTCAGCATACTGTGCATGGGGTACTTTCATGGTTAGACTTACATTCACTAAAATCACAGAGACTGATGTATAAAACCAAAATACCAGTGTCTTATTTTAAAATAAGAACTAAAACTTTCATTCAGACTATAATACTTTTACCAGTGTGGTCACATCTTTCCCTGAAAGCAGATCCCATAAGAAAGCAAATTACATTTAGAAATTTGCTTGGTGTGCACAGTATAAAGCCACAGGTCTTTAATACCATTAGGTCTTAATTCTAGTCTTGAGAAAACAATCATTGTTTAAGAACACACTCCAGCGTCTGTATCAGAGAGCGTTTGGATGGGGACTGTCAATGTTTTCTCAAGTTTTTCTTTTCTTTTTTTTTATTTCAAAGACTGACAACCTCCTTCCATTGACACATTATTTTCTTGATATGTTAATATAGTCAATCAAGTTACAGTTTGTCTTGAAGATTTGAGAGCAATGTTTTCCTTTTCAAGATGACTTTGCTGATATTTTTCTAATCCAGAGTATATTGGATTAATTTTTAGTTCAAAAGGCAGCCTTAATACCCTTATTTCCAAGTTCTTAGGTGTATATTTATTGTAACTCATAGTTAAACTCAAAAGAAAAGTGAATATTTTCAATAAATATATAAATTTATCTACTTATTCAGGGATGGTGCTTGTCTTGTTCACGACAAATTTCAATGGTGCCAACTTCAATGTTTGGCTTACAGTAGGCACTGAATTGAAATTTGTTAAATAAAATAATGTTGATATTAATTTTACCAAGTGGATTCTATAAGCACAACTTTTTTGTATCTCTCATTTTTAATTAATACCTCGGGTATAAGCATATTCAAATATGTAAAGAAAAGAAGATAATAAATGTAGGCTAATGTAAACTTAAAACTAATAAATAATAGTTTATTAATAATAAATGTAGGCTAATGTAAACTTAAAACTAGGTTCTGCCATGTGTCATATTTGCTTAGTATTTGACTTTCTAAGAAAAACAATTATCCTAAATAACAAAAAATTAGCATGAGTGACAAATGTGGTATTGATATTAATTCACTTCTCTGAATTCACTCTCAGAATTAGTTAAGCCTTTAATTTATTTAAGTTAATTACATTTATTTTACTTGACCCATCCAAATTTAAGCTTATTGAATGTAAGAGTGATATCCTTAGTTTTTAATTTTGGGGGGATGCTACTGTTCCAAACTTTGGGGGGATGCTATTTTCTGTATTGGATATACAGATTATTGGCAAATAATAGCTTATTATTTAACTAAATCTTATATATTTAAATTACAATTTTTTCAGCCAGTTCTAAAATGAGTCTTTTGTGGTAATAAGAAGTGGCTGGCTCTTCATCCTATTTTAGGAAAACCATATAATCCAATGTCAGAGCACTAACAGTATTGCAGACTAGATGATGAGAACTGGTCCTTCTTCTTCCACTCTGTTTTGAATTCAGTGGTGCTGGAATCTATTCCATTAACTTCCCACCATGACATCCATTAGCAACCAATTTATACACACACACACACACACACACACACACACGAAGGCTCCTAATGGACAGTGAGTGCTATTATGGCATCTTGATCTTGGATTTCCCAGCCAGAACCATGCATGAAATATGTACATAACATATACATGTTATATATGTATATAACATATTTCATGCATGGTTCTTGCTGCATACTCACATGGCAGAAGGGTAAACACAGTGTGCTCACATGATGGGAGAGCAGAAAAACAAAAAGAGCCTAGCTAGTTTCCTTTTATAAAGCACTAATCCATTCATGAAGCAGAGCCCTCATGATTTCATCACTACCCAAAAGACTCTGCCTCTTAATATCACCACAATGGGCATTAAGATTCAACACATGAATTTTGAAGGACATTAATACCATAGCACATTCCTTTGCTGCAATTCCTGACATTTAAAGTCTAGGCATTATTATAATTCCTGAGGATGTTCTTCAGAATTCTTGGATTTTCCCTGATAAAAATGTTGGTATATGCATGCTGCCTTACTATTAATACATTTTCTTGATAATACACTGCACTGCTTTTTGACTGATATTATTTTATTGGTTCTTTTAATGGTGTACTCATTTCTATTTCCTTCTGAATAGTTTAATAAAATGAAGCCACCAAGGACTAGATATTAAAAACCAAAGTCAACTGTGAAATGGAATAAAAAGATGTAGGGTGTGAATGAGGACATTATATTTAAACCAAAAATGCCAAAATTTCATATGTGTATAATTATATATACATACATATATATAATTATATACATATGAAATTATATATACATACATATATAATTATATACATATTCATATATATGTGTATGTATATACACATGCACAGAGACATTGTTATTTGCTGTAGGATGTCTTTGTTATTTAGGCAGAATAAATGAGGAGGTCACCTAAACTGAGTTTCAGTGATAATATTAATCAGAAAGTTTAATTTCTTGGAAGGGGAATGAAACTCTATTTTGTTTTACGAGTTTTAGGAGATTTTAATGTAGCTTGATAAAATTAAGTTTTCCTAACATCTCACGGGGAAACTATAGTCAGAAATCGGGGATCTAAATTCTAAATAGATTTTTTGTGATAAGTCTTTTGGCAACTGATTGTTCTTTGAAGGCAGGAATTCATGTGCCCTCTCTGTGTCATTCTAAATTCATCATGCATTTTTTTCCTATAATGGCTGTATGTGTAGTACATATCAGGTGAATCTCTCCTTTCCCATAACCCTTCCTTCATAGATGAAGGGGATCTATTTCCTGTCAGTAGTGATTTTTATGTCTTCACAGGAACCAAACTGGTTTAGAAATTCAGAATCCACAGTAAATCTTATAACTCATTTGGATTAGAGAATTGTCTGAAGTGAGAGAAGACATAAACGGATGATTTGTCCATTATTTTCCTGACCCTCTTCGACCTAGAAGACTCCTCAGACAAACACAGGTTATGCCCAAGGTCAGTTTAATCTCCCTTCCGATTTTAACAAAGAAATCTGTGAAAAGCTGTAGAGATGAATATTTTATAGAGTATACAAATCATAAAATTATATGGGTATATATTTCACATTGATATGAACACTCAGAATGAATTTTTTAACTTAACAAATTCTTATTAAAGATATAGTTTATCTCAAGAGCGTAATTCCCTATATATCAGTTCACACAAAGGAACATTAAAGAAGAAGATTATAACCTTAGCTAATAATGACCAATTTTAGAAGAATGCACTTAAAATAAAGTGAAAAATAGTGATTAAGATGTAGATAAAAACACTTTAATTACATTCTGACTCTAACAGATAAAGATTAGTGGTGGTTTTGGTCTTCTCTTTCTCTTTCTCCCCCTCGTCCTTCTGCCCCTCAGCCTCCTCTTCTTCCACCTCCTTCTTTTATCAAGTCCTATTACATAAGACTGCAGCTGTAAAAGGGATAATTAGAAAACTGCATGATGAAGATATATTCTCCCTTATCAAGGGATTTCTTCTACATCCCATTAATATACCGTATTTTCATTTTAAATTAAATGAAATGTACAAGACAAAGAAAACAATGGCCCCATGCAATAGGCAAGTTTTTACAAATTATGCTAATAATGTCAAGGCCATGCATTTAAAACTACATTAATAAGTTAACTTTACTCTTTTCTATGTTAGAGCCTATGCACAAAATTTTATTCCATGTTTTAGAAATGTACCATTTTGTATATAAAATAGTACATTTCTAAAACATGAAATAAAATGTTATATACAAAATGGTACATTTCTAAAACAAACTTCCAACTGATATGATACCAATAGAAAAATACTTAAATGCAATATCCAGTGATGGTAGGAAACACCATCTTTGTTCAAAACGAGAGAAAATATTAATAAATATTTACTTGAGGACATGCAGATATATATTTTAAATATATTATCATATTCGCTTTATGACAACCCTGTGATGCAATGTTCTATTTCAAATAATTTAAGTTATGCAAACACTAATAACAGTGCCTAGTATGCATTTAGTTGCCTAGCACATATTAAGTACTAGAAGTATGTGCTATTTATATTTAAAATAAAATAATATCAGCTATTGTTATTATTACTGATAGTAGTAAATAGCATTACCTGTGTGGATTTACCTGATTAGGAAGATTAACAGGTTGATAAAGAATTAAAGGCTCTCAATTCTCAGACATTAAAAGAAAATATTAATATTCTTGTTCAGTCCATATAAATACAATTTTCCACTGGTTGGATAAATCAGTCTTAAAATAAGCTAACTTTTCTGAAATATATAACAACTTAAGAAACAATTAAAATCAAATATAAACTTGTTTCAAAAATAGTCTATCCTTAATGTGAATACTAAGCTACTTTTTTATAAAGAAGTGTGTTGAAGAAGGACATAAGGATTTGGGATTTAAGGAATATAAGAAAGCAGACATAATAATGGGACTGCTATCAGAAATAAACATATTTGTGAATTGTGCTGCTGTAAACATTTGAGTGCAGGTGTCTTTTTCATAAAGTGTCTTTTGTTCTTTTGGGTAGATGCCCAGTAATAGGATTGCTGGATCAAATGGTAGATCTACTTGTATCACTTTAAGGTATTTCCATATTGCTTTCCACAGAAGTTGAACTAGTTTGCAGTCCCACCAGCAGTGTAGGAGTGTTCCTATCTCTCCGCATCCATGCCAACATTTATTGTTTGGGGACTTTTTGTTAAAGGCCATTCTTACTGGAGATAAGTGATATCTCATATGGTTTTGATTCACAATTGCAAAGATGTGGAAACAACCTAAGTGCCCCTCAAAACATGAGTGGATTAATAAAATGTGGTGTATGTATACCATGGAGTACTATTCAGCTATAAGAAACAACGGTGATATAGCATCTCTTGTATTTCCCTGGATAGAGCTGTAACATATTCTACTAAATGAAGTATCCCAAGAATGGAAAAATAAGCACCACATGTACTCACCAGCAAATTGGTTTCACTGATCAACACCTAAGTGGACATATAGGAATAACAATTACTGGGCATCGGGCAGGTGGGAGGGAGGAGGAGGGGTTGGGTATATACATACATAATGAGCGCTATGCGCACTGTCTGGGGGATGGACACGCTTGAAGCTCTGATCCGAGGTGGGGGGGGGCATGGGCAATATATGTAGCCTTAACATTTGTACCTCCATAATATGCTGATATAAAAAAAAAGAAATAAACACGTTTTCTCTCTTTGTTTAAACTCACATGAAACAATCCAATGATTTTGAGTAGAAATAATTGTTCTCATCTTCTGAGTTCTAAAATATTATTTTGTATAAATGCATATATATTGTTAGTCTCCACATGGGAGAAGTCATTTCCATTCATTTTTAAATTTTATTTTGGCTATTACTTTACCTCCATTTAAACACTTTGAAAAACCAGAAATATTTGTTATTTTATTTTGTATAATTCTTAGAAAACTGAGTTGTTATTTATTCATTAAACATGCATATTTTATATGAATTTTATCATCATAATTTCCTGATGTCAAATATAAATTTACAAAAAATACAATGATTGTTTCTAATAAATGCTTTCTAAACTTACAGCAAGTTAATTAAATTCAATTCAGCAAGCATTTAAAAAAGGTGTCGTAAGTATGTGAGAGACATTGGATTTACAAAGATAACTAAGATGTACTTTCCTCTCTATTTTCCAGCTTAAAGGAGAAGTTCAAAGTCTTTGGGATGAAGGAAAGTTCAAGGTGAAAAAGAAGAACAAAAACAGAACAACTGACATTTCCATCAAGTGGCCCTTAGAACAATCTACCAACTAATGGCTCTCTGTAAAGGTTGCTGATGTTCTGTTTTATAAAGGTTAGACAGAACTGGGTACATAATCTACAGAGCCCAGTGCAATATAAAAATGCAGGCCACTTGTTCAATAATTATAAGAATTTAAAAATGGTAACAACAGAGTAGTGACTATACATGGACACCTCTAAGCATTGGGTCCCATGTCACTGCCCTGAAGTTAGATGTGTTCTTGCTAAATCTTTAGTTTCTCTTAGGAAGCCTTCACTGATTGATGCATTAATCCAATAAAAGTGGTTATGTGTCTCTGAAGTCCAAAGAGCATATAGATCATGCCATCATGGTTTTCCAGCAATTTTTTAAATTTTTATGTGGCATTACCTAAAATATAAAAACCTATGGCTGCCTTCTACTTTACTTTCTTGTAGGGCTTCACTGTGCATAAAGATCTTAGCATAACAGATTATTTTCACTTTACCATTCTGCCATTTTATGAAGAGTAAAGTATAACATGCTAACCCATGTATACAGAATAAAATTGGGATATCAAAATGGATTTCAGATTGCCTTCACACAGCTCACTTGCTATCTTGTCAGTAGCAACACTAATTGGTAAAATAATATTGAAAAAATAGTTTTTAAATTTTCCTACACTTAAAAAAATTGTATTTGACTACATTTTACCATTATTCAATATAGCTATCTGATTATAACATAACACTGAAATACTGCTTTTTACAAGTTCCTGTAACAATGATTTCCCCATAGGTATTAAGGAGAGAGGAGAGATTATTTTTTGACCTGGTGGTTTGTGATTACATATTTATATGTCTACATATGTATATTTAGGGATATACCAGATATCTACATTATAGCTTATTTGCCATGTTGATTTTTAAGACTTAACAATAAGTATAAAATTTACAAAAAAAGAAACTAACAATAAATACACAATTGAGATGTTTGCCATCAGTATTGGATCATATGTATCACACAATAAGAAAATTTGTAGATTCCAGTAAGTAAAAGAAATTGATCATTAGTTACTAATTCCTTTTTAAATTTAAAGAAATGCTCATAACAGAAATCATCTTATATAAATTGTGTTTAAAGTCTAATTTTTTATGAAGTCATAAATTTATTCATAAATTTATATGTATGCAATTTTAAGCACATGTATCTATAAATTGGATCATATGCATAAAAAATAATAATTAATAAATATATTTTTATCATAAATTAAGGCTGCACATCTTATTTAATTGTTGAAACTGATAATATTTTTACTCCAGTGTCAGGAACGTACTGCAAAGCACTAATAAACTGCAACACATATTGCAAATAAATCTCCTCCATATTGAATACTTTTGAGATTTATTGTGATCTATCATTCCAAGATCTATTGGGAGTTGCACATTATAAATACACAATTTATGGCTAGAAGACAAAATGAGGATCAAAATACCATTATTTAACAATATGATTTGAAATCTGGCATCTAATTTACACACACACACACACACATTTAAATCTAGTGTGTATTGACTGTAGCGTTCTGACATTACTAAGGATAAACTTTCTAAGAAAAGGGTCTCCTTTCTGATGGTAGAAATACATGTGCTGCATAGTTGTATGTGCACACATACTCCCATACATACAACCTCACATAGCTAATGAAACTTAACAAACTCTAAACTGTCATCTGACTTATTTCACTTACTGAGGATAAACTATCTCTTTATGTGTAATAAAAGCAATCAGATTTATGTAATATAGTTTTCTTGAGCCAGTGACCCATTCCATTCTTCTTCACCTGGTTCTGATCTGAGGACAATTTGTTTCATAATCTCTCTACTAGAGAAACAAGATAAAAGAAATGAAAGAGGAAACAATATCTCATAATAATCAGTTTATGACATTAGCACTGTAAGTGGCACCCTGATAAACCCTTTCCTCCATCTTCTCCAGAGTCAGCAATGGAGTGAAGACGAGGCATTGTGCAGAGGCAAAAGAAGTCAATTATAACTCATTTTGATAAGGTGACATCTTGTGTCCTGGAGAACATAATTAAGAATAATGTCAATGAAAAGTGACTATGAAAAAATTGTGCTGCTGAAATCAACTATTGATTAAACAACCACAACCATAAACACAACAAATGCTGCCCCATTTTTAGTCCAAACTTACTAGATTTATGACATGTTTTGAAATATAATTATTTTTCACTTGTAAAAAATATCAAGTCCTTTCAAAATAGAAAAAAAAAAAACTATTCTGTTTAGAAAACAAAAATTCCAGGAATGAATTAACTGTCCTTTGAGTGCATTTACTGTGTGTTGGTACTAAATTTCCTGTCTGATCTATGAATATTAATATCCTTTGCAATTTCACAGAAATAACATTTTATATTTTTGGTTTTTTAAAATTATTTTACAGTGTCACTTATACACAAAATGGCAATATGAATAATTGCATGTTTTGAGTTACAGTTGGATCTTATGTATTTACATTTAATTTTTAAAAAAATTACTTTGTTATACATTTTTTGTATTCCAGAATATTTTTAAATGTATTTATTTGTAATACTAGTATATTATTTTTAATTTTTAATAAAATTTGATTAATAACTATATATATTAAAGAAACCTAAAATATGCCACCCCAAAATATACTTTTTTAGCATATTCCAAAATGGCAATTTATAAGGACTGTAGACACAGGAATAGGTCCAAAAGGCTATCTTTCATGGGTTAAAGATTTGCCTCTGTACAGAAAATCTACGTTAGTGAAGTAAGTAGAAGATGTAGAAGCTTTTTCTGAGGTCCCCTTATGTGGATCTTGGAATTATTAACTTTCAGAAAAAGGAGATTAAAAGGTTGGCACTTTTAAAGGTCTGAGAGAGAAACTTTTATCAGACTATCCTCAACCCTTTCTGAGGGCTGTTGCCTGGGTGGTTTCATCTACATAACCAGGCAGCAGTTTCTCACCCTGTCTTTCCTCCCCTCTCTTTCCCATAACTGTCTCCATGCTCCAAGACTCTTTCTTTTTGTATGATACAAAAACTTCAGTAAATTGGCTCTTCTTTGAGTTTCAGTTTTGTGGGACTCCTGTGTCCATGTTCATGTTAATGAATTTGTGTACCTTTTCTCCTGGTACTTCATCTATTGTCAATTCATTTCAGCAGACTCAGAGGTGAACCCACAGAGGGAAAGTTTGACCTTCCCTATAGTTTTGGCATCTTTGCCAGGATGATACCGAATCTCTCTATTCACACCGCAGACTGCAGATAGAGACCACAGAAATGTACAGAATCTGGCAGAGAGAAAAAAAGTAAAACATTTCTTACCCTTCGGCTTCCTTGGCTTTCTGCCTATGGAACCTGGTCAGGTGAGTGGTAAAATTCTATCTTTCTGTTTTTTTTCTTTCTAAATTTAAATTAACAGAAGAGAAAATTATTTGTAAAAATTACATATGTGACTCTTGTGGATTTGTTTTAGATACCTATTGGTAATTAACCTTTAAACTCCCCAAATGGTCTTTGATTTCCTTGTCTGTGTCTTTTGTGTGGTTTGTTATAAGGAGAAAAATCATAACAAGCTTTTCCTTTCATCTTATTTTTTATCTCTTGAGAAGCTTGGCTTTGTAATGAGAACATTTATTCTCTGGTCTCAGTCACCCTGAAGGGCATAATTGTCAGACTTATGCTAGGTTTACAGCCAGTTAGCTGGGAGTCTGAGATGTCAGTTTGTCTGTATATGCTGGCTCTCAAAAGAATTGCCTTTATTGTCTCAACCTTTATTTCCTAACAATGAATGTCTTTGCTTTCGTAAACTATCTTTGGGAAAACATTTATATGTTGAGAGTGAATGCACGCAGCCTCTTTGGAATGCCACTCATTGAAATTGGTATACTTTTGGAGATTTGGAAACTATGTGTGTGACTCTGACATTCATTAGTGACCCTCCTTCACCAATGGACAACTTTTGTTTTTCTGTTTTGTCTTACTGACTTTTTTTTTTTT
>VBSM01000272.1:66576248-66587338 GCA_008086735.1 Cheirogaleus medius
TTTTTTTTTTTTTTCAGTTGTCCTGTAAGAATGGTCTGAATCCTGGAAGAGCTATATCTTATTGCTCCCTCTTCAGTGACCTTGGATAAAGCCATAAAAGGGCTTATTAGGTTAGTCTTGAGTCATTTGTTAAATATATCTTTAGTTTAGTTTAAAATTTTGGTTTATATTCAGAACATTATAAAAACATTTTTGTTTCGTTTGTTTGCTTTCTGCATTCTCATTTGAGCTGAAAAGGAACTTTATACTCATAAAAGAGAAATTTGATTAGTAAATACCCTGAACCCCTAAAATCTTATATTATTTCTCTGTGCCTTTTGAGATGTAAATTTTCTCCCCAGTCTTACCTGGGATATCATCCCTTATGCAAATTTAAGGGAAAGAAAAGGCAGACAACAAAAATGTTTGCTGTTTGCCTGGATGAAACCTAATAGTAAGATATTTATAGATTTTTTTAAGAGCTCTCTAGTAAAAATTTGGCAAAATTAAAAGCTGATATTTAGGCTATAATTTTTTTAAAGGCCTTCTGATTTTTCTCTTTTGGCTCCTGCTTCTGCCATGGAATTTTTTTCAGTTGCTAGAAACCACTTTCAATTATACGCTCAATTCCTCTGTCTGCTTCTTTTCTTGTTGGCATGATTCTTGCTAAGCATAATGTAAAATTTTATAGGCATTTTTTGAAAACTCCTAAATTGGCTCCTCTAAGACTTCCTCTTTCATTTAATTCTTTCCCCTTTCCTTCTGCCACGTTTGATACCTACCACATAAAGTGATCTAAAGGAGACTTCTATAGTCACCCTGAGACCCTATGAAGAACACAGAAAAGGTGCCACTGACCCCTTTTTGAGTCCTTTGTCTTCCTCACAGATCCTTAAAAGTCATGGATGGATTCCTCTCAGGTCTGAAGCTCTACTCATTTTTATTAAGCTCCCTGAACTCTTTGGCTTTGGGGAGTAGCAAGGCTTACTTTATACTATGAGAGAACGCTGGTCCATTGGGGGCACAATAACTGACAAGTCACTGACAAGAGATACAATTATAAAGATAACTGACAACGATTACAATAAGTGGTTATTATTACAAAGGGCAATCTCTGACTTTCTTTCCTCTTTGTATTTTTGCATGCTTAGTAAGAAAAGCCTCAGAGGTTTGACTGGTTCAGACCCAGCTGACATTCAACTGGTTATTTTAAATGTTCTCCTAGGCTTATCTGTAGATTTCCTTGTAAAATCCTGTAATGATTTCCTATAATTATTTTAAATCTTCCTCTGGGTCTCACCTAACATATCCCAAACTCCTTGGAAAAACTCACATTCTTTCTCTGAACCTCTGAGACGTAAATCTCTTGCCCCATCTTCGCTATAACTTGATAGCTGTCTTTTGGAAAAAGTTTTAAGATCATTGTGACTATCTGTTTGTTTGTGTTTATAGATGTGTACATATATACAGAGTATGTTGTGTCTACATAGTATAAAATCTCCTGATGAAATTTCAAGGTTTAAGAGATGAGCAAATGGTCATAAATTAAATACTTAAATATTTAAAACAGCTACAATTATAGAAACTAATTCAAATTCCTTTCAAGTTCATGTGGAAGGTAAATTTTTTAAATAAGATTAGTTTAATATTGTTGATTTACAAATAAATAAACAGATGTAAGTGAGATAAAAGTTTATCTCTTTTGTATCTCTATCACTATTAGAATATGGCTAAATTAAATTAAGCGATGGATAATCATTGAATATATAGATCATTTTCAAATAAGATAAAATATTGATATAATTTCTGAACATAGGTTTAAGTTTATTTACTTTGGCTTCTTAAATCTATAGAAAGGCAAAATATATTTGAGTTTGTTAGTAAATATTTCCTAGTTCTATATTGGAAAAATATTCTGTGAAGAAATCTATTTTTCTAGAAAATATGAAGTTTGTATTGATAAAATATGTTGGTAAATGAGAGTTCAAAATTGCTTACTTCGTAAGTTTTCACTGGAAATTAAGGTTACTGAGAGTTAAAAATTTTGAAAAATATGTTTAATTGAAACCACTAAAAATAAAGATAATAATTCTGTATAAAAAGTATACAAAGAAAGTAAGATGTTATAAGGTATAAAGATGTGTTTTTGTTGAGAAAAGGAATCATTTTTTTCTAGGTAGAAAAAAGTTGGGAAAAGAAAAAGAACTCAAAAAAATCTTGTGTGATTAAACTGAGTAAAATTGACTAAATTATTAGAAGGGTTTTAAAATTGAGCCTTAATATCAAAGGTACACCAATACAAAATTAGAAATTACCTTTCTCTTTTAAACAAAATTTTTATGTAGTATTGATAAGAGATAATAAATATTTTTTCATATTTGGAGTAAACTGCAAAAACAAAAAAAAGGGTAGCGAGAGAGTGACATTTATGTGTGCCTCAGTTGTCTTTATTCAGCCTTTTGATTACTTAGGAAAACTAAGAAGATTTATAGTTTTTCTACAAATATATATCTTCCTGTATTTGCTTTTAATATCTTTAAATTATCACTGTGAATGATTATTATTTCACAGTGACTTGTGATCCTATTTTTATTAAGTGTTTTAAATCTTTGATATTTGATAAACTTTGTAAAATGCAAATTTGGGGGATGTTTTTGACCCCAAACAAACTTTTTGATTTACAGAAGGGCCCATGAAAATCAAAAAGAAAGATGTAAGACCAGCTAGATTTATTTAATATGTTAAATTATATGAGAAGCATTGTCATATGATAAGTGATACTAAGCTTCTTTAAGTTGCATTTATACATATGCTATTGATATGAGTGTTCCAACATTTTATGGGATTACTAAAAATCTAGTATGTCCTCAATCATAATTTACGGTTGTTATGTTACAATGTTATGTCCCACAAAAATAACCAAATTTCTTTGGCAATTGTGGGTGATAAGGAACAACCATCAGATCTTTAACTATGGCTCTTTTAAGTCTTGGTGTTCACAGTTAATTGATCTATTTTGATGTTCTTCCTGAAAGTGCTTTGCAATCAGCTATAGTCTAAAATTTTCTTCTTTTTAAAGGAAATTTATGAAAAGACCCTGAAAAGTACTCTTGAATACAGGTTTCAGATAACTTTAAAATGATATCGTTGGACTGAGTAAGAACTTCCAGAAATCTAATAAAGAAACTGAAAGGTTCATAAAACTGTCAACCCAACACCAAGCAAAGCAAAAATTAAATACACTGGATTGAAATGATTCTTATGACTTTTTTGTTTGAAATGTTGCTGATTCTTTTTATATTTACTTTTCCAGAGTTACTATTTATTTTTTTTCTTAAGCTATCTACAGTTTTACAGCAATTTTATAAAGTATATCTTTGTTAGCAAAATTGAAGCATTTATCTTTCTCTCTACCTGATGTTTCCAGAATTTGGAAACTATTTGTGAGTGTTCTTATTTTATGGAAATATAGTTATTTCCTTTGGTTCAGTAAGAGTCAGTTCTATTTTGTAACAGAACACAATTGGAAAGATCGGTTATTTCAGCAAGGCTTCAACTACAATGTCATATTTTCAGATATGATCAGACTGCTTCAAGGGATTAAGGTTGACTTCATGGAGCCAATAAAAAACTCCTTTGAAAATATGGTATGGTACCTTAAAGAGACAATTCACATGGTTGCCTTAGAGGTGGGTAAAGAATGACACTTCTTGGCATCCCCAGAAAACTCAGGATATTTTGGGAACCTCAAGAAGAGAAGAATTCACCCAGATACTACAGGTATTACAGATAAAATTTGAGGGTCAATCATTGACTTCCTAGCCTTGAAAGGCTTCTTAAAAGTTTAATCTGATATTCTCTTTATAATATAACTTTTCAGCAAATCAGACTTTAAGAAGAACCTATAAGATAAATTACTATTCTTGATAAATTTATATGAATAATATTGCTTCTATAGGTTTGCTGTGTGTCCTTCAAACCTCATGTTAAAATGTGATTCCTAATCAAATGTTCTAATGCTAGAGGTGGAGCCTAATGAGAAGTGTTTGGGTCATGAGGGTGGAGCCCTCCTGAATGGCTTGGTACCATCCTCATGGTAATGAATGAGATTTCACTCTATTAGTTCCCATGAGAGCTGGTTGTTAAAAAGAAATCAGGCACCTCCTGCCCCTCTCTCTTGCTTCATCTTTTTTATTTATTTATTTATTTTTGAGACATATTCTCACTCTGTTGCCCTGGCTAGAGTGCCGTAGCATCAGCTTAGCTCACAGCAACCTCAAAGTCCTGGGCTCAAGCAATTCTTCTGCTTCAGCCTCCCAAGTAGCTGGGACTACAGGCAAATACCACCATGCCTGGCTAATTTTTTCTATATATTTTTAGTTTTCTGATTAATTTCTTTCTACTTTTAGTAGAGACGGGGGTCTCGCTCTTGCTCAGGCTGGTTTTGAACTCCTGACCTTGAGCGATCCGCTCACCTTGGCCTCCCAGAGTGCTAGGATTACAAGCATGAGCCACCACGCCCATTTGCTTCATCTTTTGCCCTGTGATCTCTGCACATGCTGGCTGCCTGTTACCTTTTGCCTTGAGTGAAAGTGACCAGAAGCCCTCACCAGAAGCAGATACTAGGGCCATGCTTCTTGTACAGCCTTCAGGATCATGAACCAAATAAATATCCTTTCTTTATCAATTACCCAGTCTTAGGTATTCCTGTATAGAAACACAAATGGACTAAGACACAGGCCAAAGACTAATTTTATTTTGCAAACAAATCAACCTTACCATAAATATCTTTGGTAGAAATGGGGGTGAATGTACAGTGAAAAATTATGTTTCAGAAGAAAACATATAGTATGTCTGTTATTAGATTCTAGCTCATTGTCTTTTGAGCTTTTAATTTTCAGTTTCCTCCAGTATCTGACTATGAATCTACAAGCTAGCATTTCCAATTTTTCTCCCACCCTTCTGACTCAAAATCACTAAAAATTAAAACTGTGCTTTTCCTTAGGTTCTGCAAGTGAAAGCTAGTCAACTTGATAAATATGCTCCAGATAAATCACCACAATGGCTGTGTATAGACAATCTGTATGACATTTAAACTGAAAAGCAGGAAAATCTGTCAGATTGCCACTGCCTGCTCTGTTCCAACTAAAGAGATGCTTCAGCCCAGATTCAAAAATCTCAGCTGGTTACCCTCTGGACCCAGAGAGGACAGTAACCTTTGTTTTTCTTTTGTTTTCATAAAAAAGTCTCTCATTAAATACCTATATGCTTGCACCATATAGAAACTTAACCTTGATGTCAGCACATCTGAAATCTCACTACCTGAAATGAGACACAACTGTTTAACTTAACTGACCTGTTCTTAGGACTGAAAGACTAATTCAGATAGATATGGCAGAATGTTGTCAAATATCTTCTTTCTGCTCATTAAAATCTATGTTTTCTTACTGTCTGCCAATCTCTTGTCTTGAAATTTCTAGCTCAAACAGATCTCCACAGATACCAAACCTACTTTAATATGTAAAATTTTCTGAAAATAAAGTGTAAAATGGGCTAAAGGACACTAGTATATGCTACCCCAAAATACATTTCTCTGGTATATTTTTAAATGGTTATTCAGAGGGGCTACAAACACAGAAATAGCTTGGAAAAGGTGCCCTTTGTGGGGGAGATTTGCATCTGTAGAGTAAATAAATTTGTGTATTTTTTCTGTTATCAATTTATTGTCAATTCATTTCAGCAGACATACTCAAACCTTTAGAGGAAAACTTCTAACTTCTCTCCAGTTTATATATATATGTGTATATATACACACACACACACACGCATACACACATACATACACAAACATATAGAGACACATAGTTTTCTTTCAAAGCTGTTTTACATACAATGACCACCTAAAGTGCAAACTTCTTTAAAGAATTACAATACAGGGAGACAAATGATTGTGGTAATTGTAGTGGCATTCTCCATATTTTTTTGCTGCTTAATAAATGAATACTTTTTAATTGTTGAGAGAATTCCTAACTCATGAAGCAATAACCACCTCCCACTAAAGAAATTAAAAATGTAAGAATTGAATATTTCTGTTACTTTTGCAGTTAGGAAATAAGCATATATATTTAGGTTCCTCAATCAGATGGTCCACCCTAAAAATTGAATCAAAAGACCATGAAGATCCATTTGGACTATGAGTAGCAGTAATGCTTCCACATACAATCAGCTTTAGAGGCACGAATGACATTGTTTCTAGGGGATGCTTCCACTACCAATGTGAGTAATATTAGCAGAACAAGCTATCGTAACTCTCCCCCGACAGGTGCATTGACAGAAAGGTCTTCACAGAGAAAATCTGAATGATTTTGGGCTTAGCTTCTGGCTGCATATCTTCCAAGCCTGGATTTCTAGCCTTTTAAGAAATTAATTGACTTTATTTCTATCAGTTTAATAGAATAAATCTTGCTTGTAACTGAGTTGCTTTCATTTGCTTTCAAATGAAGAAACCTCAACGATTCAAAAATTGCTATCAGTGATGTTTAAAACAACAAATCATAAGTGATTGGAAGGAATCTCCCCTTAGTTGGAGATAAAGTAAATAAAGAGCTACTATAAGAAATGAGACTCTCTGAACACGGAACAATGTAAATGAAAAATAGAAATCTCAGGACCCCTTAAAATTCATTATGCCCAAAGGGGGAACTGAGACTGAGAACTGAATCACACTAGCACTGCCATACTCTCCTCAATAAGGTCCTCTTATTGGGGAGGAGTCTTCTTTGTTTCTTTTTCCTTTTTTTTTTTTTTCTGGAGACAGAGTCTCACTCTGCTGCCCTGGCTAGAGTGCTGTGGCGTCAGCCTTGCTCACAGCAACATCAAACTCCTAGGCTCAAGCAATCCTTCTGCTTTAGCCTCCCGAGTAGCTGGGACTATAGGCATGTGCCACCATGCCCGGCTAATTTTTTCTATATATTTTTAGTTGGCAGATAATTTCTATTTTTAGTAGAGAGGGAGTGTCGCTCTTGCTCAGGTTGGTCATGAACTCCTGAGCTCAAATGATCCTTTCTGCCTCAGCCTCCCAAAGTGCTAGGATTACAGGCATACCTAGCCTCCAGGGGTCCTCTTTTAAGTATTGAAACAGCTTAGAAAATGACTAAACAGGGTATTTTTTAATGGACAGTGTATGGTAGGGAGAAAGAAGCCTGGCTGGCAAGGCTTATCTGTTATGCAGATAAGCTCATCATAATAGCCTTCAGGAAAATGTTTTTATTCAGACCTTTAAGGGTATCAGACTCTCAGCAAACCTGTCTCAGATCAAATAGACAGGGCCTGGCTGCATTTAACAGAGATTCTCCACAGATGCAAATTTCTCCCCTAGTCTCCCCATCTAGACAGCCTTGCAGTATTATTCCTGTTTGCCCACAGCCATCTCAAAATAAGTCAAAGAAATGTATTTTGGAGTAAAATATTTATTTTTTTAAATTAAAAACCCCTTTAATATATACAGCCCCTATAAAATAAATTCATGTCAATTACAACCTTAGGACTATAGCCTAAATAAATTCTTAAATGTTGTAGAAGTTTATTTCCAAGATGCAAACAAAGGAAGAGAGATACAATCACTCTTCTACCCACCCTGAGAAGATCATAACATCGAATATTTCCTCTACCCCATTTTTTTTAATGTTCATCTTATCTTACATAGATTTACTGAGCATCAAATATAACTTCACAAGAATACCATCAGCTGCCTTACTGCTCACTTCCTTCACCCTTCTCCTTTTTCCCATGTACCCCTCTTTTACTTCAAATGTGAAGTTCGCAACCTCTTCTATGGAGAGCCCAGTACACAACTTTATGTTACTTTATGGGCTATGCTTTTTCTGGGCATGTCCTCAAAATCTTGGCTTAATAAACCTCAGTTGAGTGTGACTCTCATTTTCTGTCACTCATTAGTTAACAACAATATGAAAGTCATGAAAAAATATGGTGACTCAGGATCCCTCTAATGATAGTGAACAGTTTAAAAAAAAGAGGGGGGATATGTCTTACAAATCATTACATGATGCAAAATACAGAAACACTGTCTATTTGTGTGGAAAAAGTAATCTTTTACTTTTTGCAACTGCAAGTCTGTGATGGTTACAAAAACATAAGGAAAAAGTTTTCATTGTGGTTGGTGGGTTTATTGTGGCTGCATAATGTTGAAATGTCCCCTAAACTTTTCCTAAAAATAGAAAGCCACCTGGCCAGTAAAAGAAACATTCCACAGAAAATAACTGCAATGAAAAGTAACAAACATACATTTGCATGAACCTCAGGATATGAAGAGGTGAACTATATGACCAAACCACCAAAAACAAGACCAGCACCATAAGAGAAGTTTGTAGGTGTAGTAGGAATAAAAGAGAAAGTGATTGGCCCTCTGAGCTATAAAATCTTGGAATTGCAAATTTAATTAATTAATTAAACTAAAACCCTAAAAGTGTGTGTGTGGGGGGGGGAACTTCCAGGAGAAACCTGATTGAGTGAATCCTTAGACATCAGGCATATCTAGACTACTTCCTCATGAGCTCTAAGTTGCAAATAAAGGCAAATAAACAAACAAAAAAAGCCTTTACTATTTAATATAATATCAAATACTGCTGGGGTTTTCAGAAATGTCAAAATATCCTCCCTACAATAAGAACTGAGTTTAACTTAGAGGGTAAATGGGAAAAGGAACCAAGTTGAGCAAATAAAAAGCACTAGTGGTAAGAAAAAGACTATGTTAAAATTTTAAGATATGAGGAGCCCCAGGGGAGTGAAAGCTCAGCAATTACTGTACAGTAAAATAAACATGTAAAAGTTGAAGAGTTGTTTTTGAAAATCAGGCCTCAATGACTCTAGGAAACACAGATCTGGAAGTAGAAAAACATACTCCTGAATCTGACTTACCTCTGAGAGACAAATAAGTCACAAAAAATTTAACAGACGTAAGGGCCTGAAAAAGAGCAAAATGTATCACAAGTTGTCTCTTTGAAACCTCCCCCACTCTTTTTGGGAATTAAAACCTGCATTCCTGCCCATGGTCAGCAGTCAGAGGAACAGAAGTGTGTTGTTTATTCTTTGTTTTAAAACACAGGAGATGGCTCAACGGAATTCTCCGGGCAAACGGCATGAGGTCATCTTCACCAGAGAAGAGGCTGACCAGGACCACCAACTATAGTTAAATAGCAATACCCCGAAATTAAATCCCCCTTTAAAAGCTCTGAATTTTTGTTAAAAAGAGGATAATGATTCTTTAAGACAAGAGTCTACCATCCTCATCATTTGCTGGCAAATTAACAAACTTCTCTTTCCTTTTCCTCAAACTGCTTGTCCTTGTTCTTTGGCCTTGGGGACAAGTATACCGAACTTTCGGTAATAGAATTTGGTTTCCCTGGGTGGGCCCACCAGCACTCTGGTGGAACAGCATTCATGACTGCTACCAGGGCTGGAAGAGCTGCAAAGCAGTCCTGAGTCAATCCATGGGTCTTTGCCAGTAGGAGCATTGCCTTTTCAGGTGAGAGAGGGAGGGACTGACCCAGCAGCAGTGGAAGCCTGTTTAGCTCTGGGGAACTCCCATCTCTCCTCTCCAAATTAGATGCAGCTCTGCTCAACCTGAACTTTGTGGAGTAAAAGGAAAAGAATTTGGGTAGTGTGGTGATGCTTGGGACCTTTTTGAGGTAAGTTCCCAGGTGTTCACACCAAGACCCTTGATTCCACCCATTTGGAGGTTTTTCAACCTTCCAGCCTTGTGGCAGGGCATTTGTTTGTTGTGCCATTGGGGGATGGAAGTCATGGTTGAATGGAACTAGGGAACTAGAGGATTCATACCCTTTAGGATTTGGAGAATTGGGTTCCTATATGTGTGGGTACCAGGGAAACTGTGAAATCCATTCCCTTTTGGCTTTGGAGATTTCGGTTTAATTTGTACGGTTTCCATTTGTTGGTAGGTCTTGCATTTGAGATTGTTTGCACTGGGAATTCCCTGTATCGTCTACTTGTCACCTTGTGTTTATTGTTGTTGTTGCTTGTGAGTTTTGCCTCAACATGGGAGGTTCCATTTCTGTTCTATCTGAAAGTACCTTGTGGAGAATTTTGGCTGAATGGTCAACTTATAGCTATAAGCTTATGTCTAAAAAAAAAATTCAGTTATTGTAACACTGCATGGCCAATGTATGTGCTGGAGTGTGAGGAGAAGTAGCCATTGAATGGAACCTGGAACCTTAAATTATTATACTATGTTAAAACCAGAATTATTTTATCAAAGATCATGTAAATGGGATGAGATCCCATATGTACAATCTTTCATGCTATTGCATAATAAGGAGGCTGAAAGGCTGGGTGATAAAATTGTGGAGGAATTAACCAGGTTGGATGGCATGAGCCCTTTACCTACTCCCCCGCAGCCAGCTCCCCACCTGCTGGGGAAGGTGTTGTGGGCTTGGCTGTGCTCAAGCTCACACAGCTGGGGCCCCACTGTCCCATGAGCCACAGCCCCTACCCCCACCGGAGCCCCACAGCCAGCCTGGGAAGTGGCCGCATGTGGAGCCAGGACAAGAGCTACTGCTGCTACCACTGCCATCTTGGCACCATGAGAGGGGATAGGGAGGGTATGACTGGAACTAAATCTTCATTCCCATGCCCACTGGGTTATGACTTAGGAGTGGGAATGTTCTCTCCTTCCAAGATCCGACAACATCAGATGGGGGCCTGAATGTGCAAGGATGGCCAGCAGGTTATTATTGGACTTACACAAATTGGAATCCTAATACAGATGCAGAAGGTGTGAGAATAAATCATTACTGAAAGTGTATTCTGGCAGGCCTCCAGAGGGAGTGCCCAGACAGAAGAGTTCAAACAAGGTCCAAGAATTACAACAGAAACCTAATGAATATCCCTCTGAATTTTTGGAATGCCATCTATCAGTCATATTGGAAATATACTGATGTGGATCCAGAGGCCCTGAAAATTTGCCTATAGTTAATATGATGTTTATAGGACAGAGTGCTTCAGATAAGGAGGAAGCTACAACGTGTGGAAGGGGGGCAATTGACACAAATCTTTCACAGCTTGTTTTTTTTTTT
>VBSM01000272.1:66597063-66619539 GCA_008086735.1 Cheirogaleus medius
GAGGGGGGAGGGGGGCATGGGCAATATACATAACCATAATATTTGTACCCCTATTATATGCAATAAAAAAAGTCATAATTAAATTATATAAACATGCTATGACAACAATATAAAAGCTGAGAAAAATTTAATAAATCTTTAAATTACCAGAATAAATAGAAAATTCAATAGACTAAAGTTGTTTTAAAAAATTAAATAAATATTTAAAAATTGTCACTTCTCTGGCCACGTACTCACAAATGAAACAAATAAAAAACAATAGGGACAATTTAAATTCAAGTTTCACCAATCACCAAGGAATAGGTCAATTCTAAGTTATACAATTTGTTACACAGAATTAATAGAAGTAACTCAATTCATTTTACATGTCTACTATGTCCTCATTATTCAGACTAATAACAACACATTAAGAAAATAAATGTAAAGCCATGAAAACTTACAACCATAAATATAAAAATCATGAATAAAATATTATCAACTCAAATACATCAGTGAGGACAAAATAATAAAATCACAAATGATAAGAATAATTCTTTTGGATTTATGTCTCAAGTGTTTATGTGTGTGTGTAAATTATATACATATATACTTATATATTATGTATATATTTAACTTATATGTATATATAATAATGTATGTGTATATAATATATAAATAATGCATATATTATTTTATAAACATACATGCATATATAATTTATAGTTTATATTTATCTTTATAAATATATTTATACATTTTATATTTATTTTTAATTTAATTATATTGATAATTCAAATATATATTTCAAATTATACATATACATATAAATTAAGTAATATATAGGATGTTTTTAACTTTGGAATAAGAAAAGTGCATCTTCAAGATATAAAAAATAAAACATGAAGGATATTTTTATGAAACTTAGCTAAAATTTAAAATGTCTGGAAACAAGATCAAGATGGCTGACTAGAGATGCCCAGCACTCACCTCCTCCATAAAGAAGGAACAAAAAAGTAAGAAGATAACCACACATCAAAAAGAGCTTCTAAGAGACAATGCTGAAATTCAACAGGGAAGTGTCAGGAACTCTCTGAGACATGGAAGCAGAGGAAGGTGAAGCAGCTTGCCTGGCCAGGCTTGGCTCAGAATCATGAGGGACTCTGATTTGCATGGGGAAAAGGTAAGCAAGAGATCCCCAGAAGTCCACATTCCCACCACAGATGCCTGCAATCCTATCCACAGGAGAGTTCCTTTGCTCTCACAAGGGCTGATGCTAGTATAGAGAGCTTCCTGGAGTCCATTCAACTGCAGTGCTTCAGAGACAGAAGGCAGTGTCCCACACCTAGGCTCAAGCTAATCCATCTTCGTGTCACTTGAGAGGCCAGCCCCACCAGACTACATTTTTCCTTGGGGCCCAACAGCCTGCTGCCACTACTTATACCACCAGTGCCACACACACTGGCAGAAGGCCCAAGAACAAGACCACCGACTCACCGCTTCCATCACCAGTGCCTGCACACACCCCTAGGTGGCTCAAAGACCAGCATGGCTAGCCTGCCACTGCCACCATCAATGCTTGTGCACACAACCCAGTGGCCCAAGGGCTTGCCTGCCTGGCATCCTTATCACCAGAAAAGTCTCACCATGATCTCCACTAACAACCACAGCCTAAACCACTGAGGAACTCATAGACACTACTGACATGATTACAGCTCAACAAATCATATGGAGACTACACTAATGCTTCCACCCAGAATCAAAGCCAAAGCACTCTACTGAACCAAGATTATAGGTGCATCTACAGAAAAAAAATTCTTTTCCTACAAAAGCCAATCCATAAAATTGTTAAAAAAACAACAGTTACACCAGATGAGCAGTTATCAATGTAAGACCACAAGACACATGAAAAAGCAAGGAAATGTGCTACCTCCTAAAGGAGCACAATAATTCTCCAGTAAAAGATCCCAAAATAAAGGAAATGTATTAAATGTCTGTAAGGAAGTAAAAATAATGATATTAAGGAAACCCAGATACAAGAGAATACAGATAAATGATGGAAAGAAATCAGAAACACAATTCATGATCTAAAAGAGAAATTCAACAAAAAGATATTATAAAAGGAACCAAAAAGTTATTGAAACTAAAGAATTAAGTGAATAAAGTAAAAATGCAACAGAGAGCTTCAACAATAGACTAGATCAAAAATAAGAAAGAATAGGTCCTTTAAAAAAACTCAGTCAGATAAAACAAAAAAGAAAGCAAGGAAAAAGAATAAAAATGAAGAAAGCCTACGTGACATATGCAACACCATAAAGTTAACAAATAGTTGAAGTTTGAGATTTCTCAAAGGAGAAGAGTTCAGAAAAGGTATAGAAAAATCTACATAATGAAATAATATCTGCTAATGTTCTGTCTTTGAAAAGATATAGACATCCAGATACAGAAAGCTAAAAATCTCTAAATAGATTAAATCCAAACAGGACTTCTCTCAGGCACATTGTAGTCAAACTGACATAAGTCAAAAACAAAGAGAAAAAAACAGCAAAAGAAAAGCATCGATTCACTTAAAAGGAATACCCATCAGACTAACAGCATATTTATCAGCAGAAATCTTGCAGGGTAGCAGAGAATGAGATGATATATTTAAAGTGCTGAAAGAAAAAAAAAACTGTCAGTCAATATTACCATACTCAGCAAAGTTATCCTTAAGAAATGAAATCCTTGAGAAAGTCTTACATCTGGAAGCAAAAGATGACACCTATCATCGTGAAAACAGAAAAAAGTACAAAACTCAATGATAGAGCAAACAATAAATGAGGAGTAGAGAAAACACTCAAACCACAATGATATACAATAACAGAGAAAGAAAGGAACAAAGTACATGTAAACAACCAGAAATCAATTAATAAAATGATAGGAATAAACCCTCACGTATCAACAATAACCTTGAACATAAATGGATTAACCTTTTACTTAAAAGATATAGACTAGCTTAATGGATAAAAACAAAACAAGACAAAACAAAAACATAAATGAAAACTTTACTCAACTATGTGCTGCCTTATAGACAGTTTCTTATAGAAACTCATCTCACCTGTAAAGACACATAGAGACTGAAAGGAAAGGAAAGGAAAAAGAATTCCAAGCAAATGGAAACAAAAAATGAACAGGAGTAATTATATTTATAGCATATATTACAAAATGTTAGTCAAAAACATTAAAAAGAGACAAAGATTATTATATAATGATAAAGGAATCAATTTAACAGAAGAATATAACAATTATAAATATAAATGTATCCAATAACAGAGCATCCAAATGTATAAAGCAAGTATTATCAGACCTAAAGGGAGAGATAGATTCCAATACAATAATAGTTGGGAACTTCAACATCCCAGTCTCAGCATTAGACATATCATCTAGACAGAAAACTAATAAAGAAATATTGGATTTAAACTGCACTCCAGACCCCCTACATTGTTTTATACATCTGTATCCCTACTTATATTGTCATAATATTCCATATGTTCCAAACAAAATGTATGCATGTATTTAATTAGCAAATATTTATTGAATGCATATTATGTGACAGACATAATTATTAGCATGGAGGATATATTAGAAAACAATTTAAAGAAGAATCCCAGTTCTCATGGATCTAAATTTCTAATATTTAATATAAATGTGTGTGTACACAGAACCCAGTCTAGGTTAAGTCTATTAATTTGAATTTCCCTCAGAAGCCAAATTGGCTCTATTGGTAATTAGTAAAATGATGATTTTCCCCTTTTAGTTTCAGAAAGTGGTATGAAAGCAAAATGAGAAAGTGTAAACAGGATTTTCTACATTTAGGTTTGGAATTTTTTTCTATATCACTCTTTTCACCAAAATGAGACTGCTCAGTTCTGCTACTCTGATCTACAGAATCATTTTTTAGAATGTAGCTATTATTCAGAAACTATAAAATCATAAATTTCCTCAGGTAATCTAATGATTTCTACTTACAGACAGATGGATGTACATACATAGATACACAAACATATACCCATACAGATATGTATTCAGAGATAGATGATAGATAGATAAAGAGATAGCTACAGATAATTTCTGCTCATTACTTTTTGAGCCTGTGAAATTCTCAGATAAGTTTGAGAAAATAAAAGATAATATTGTGATGGTAAAGGTATCTCTATTTAGCCCAGCAGTGTTTTATTACAGCATATCTTTCTAACTATGAACTCTGGAGATTCTGATATAGCCACTGGCAGGGCTAAAACTCCCTGGCTGAGAATCACTGATTTAGAGATTCTGCTTCCATATGAATAATGAAGCCAAATGTCATAGTAATGCTGTGCATGCTGAGTTCCCTACATAATATTTTCTCTAATGATCATTATGTCACAGGATAATATTTTGAGGCCATACCTAAAAGAATACAAGGACAAACGTAATATATACAGGTGAAGCAATCAGGTTTAAGAATAGAGGGGTGTGGAGGATTTTGTTGGACCAGAAAGTATGTGATAGATCTAAAAATATATTTAAGCAAGATTTATTTTGACACACTGAGCAAAAAGTCATTTCTGAATACCAATTCATTCTGTCCCTCCACTTGTGACCTTCATGATTTACAGTTTTTGTTGTTGTTTGTTTGATTTTCCCTCCCTTTTTCCTATTCCAATGCAGGCAGCTAATCAGGACTGGGATCTGTGTCTTTTTGTTTTTAAGGAGAAGTTATATTCTATGGTAAAAAAAAAAACAAAAACCATAAACGAGCTTGATTTGTCTGTAACATTTGTTTTTGTAAGCTCATACTGGAACTAAACGATTCAAATTATAGAAAAAAATATATTTGAAAGAAGCAAGAGAAGGTGATAGGGCTTGCCACGTCTATACCAAATCCCATTATAAATAAAGAATTCCTGGTCATAAGGGAGAAGAAGTAGAAAGGGTAAGAAGTGTTATATGAAAAAGGTACAGGAATACCTGTACTTCCTGCCCCATGCAGAATTATCCTGTAGTCAAATGTGCATTTTGACAGATACTACCATAGATAGCATCACAGAATTTCCCATATCTCAGGTGTGGAAAGTGTGAGAATGAAGCTACAGAAATATACCTATGGTCTCTTAAGTGTGGTGAAGAAGTACTATAAATATTATTCTCTGGCTCAAGCATGGCCCAAGAGCTAGTCAAAGAACCATGCAGGGAGCATGTCTCATATTGACATATCTTGATAAAGTCTAATACCAGAGACACCCTCAAATAACTAATTGATACCTTATGTATCTCCCAGAATGTAACTACAGTAGTGAGGAAGGTATCTGTGTGGGATGGGGATGAAAAGCCTGAAGTTAATGTTTCCTGGCAACCTCACAACACGGCATTTGAACTTTACAACTGAATGTGTAAACTGAGGGACCATGTTTGCATGAGAAATCCTACCTATTTTTATCAGCATAAAATAAAATTCCATCATTCTTGACTTTAAAAAATGAGGTTAAGACAAATTTTAGTAAGATTTAATATACCTTAGGACATGTCCAAAATTGTGTTTTTAAATTTTATGTATTTTAATTTATAAAATTACTCAATATTTAACATTTTTAATGAATTAGGTATCTATTTAATAAAAATCTTCCCATATTTTCTACAATCATTAGAAATAATTTGCAAGGAGATTTTAATAAGGTATATATCATGATAATGAAAAAGAAACTTATGGATGTATTCATAATAACACTCTACTTCTTTGAAGCACCCTCAAATTCACCCTGTATCTGAGTAACCAAAAGAGATTTTATGAAGTCTATATTTTAAAATCTCACGTCCTTTCCTTGTTGAAAGCCCTCCAGACTGCTCTCAAGGACTATTAACTTTAATTATATACACATCTAATAAACTTGATTATTGACACTACCTTCCCAGAGCAGACATAACCATTTTTAGGGAAACTGTAAAGAGCAAACTCAAGAACCTGAAAATCATAATGGCTGATACATTTAGCATAAAGCATATAGTGTAAAACCTCATCCATTGCCCCGCACCTTTGGTTTAAGGCTCCATAGGGCAGAACTACATTTAAAAAAAAAAAAAAATCAGATTCAATTATTTCAATCCCCCGTGGAGATAGCAACCAAAAATATAATGAAATAATCAATGTGACACTAGTTTTCCATTTCAATTCTTCAAATGGATTCATATAATTTATTAATATTTTTTTTCAGTTCCAACTGCTTAATAGAATTGTTTCTACGTGGGTTTTTAAGAAATGAAAGAATTGTTGGTTCTAAATAGACAGGGAACTGTATATACATTATATGAATAGTTTTATTTAACATTTCATTTCTTTATTACTGGTATCATTGGTTCAATTAAAATTCATTGGAACTTTAGAAGGCTTTAGACTTCAAGAATTCTAATGCTCTTCTTCCAATTAAGCTGATTTCAAGTTATGTTTTATTTCTTTCACTTGGTCATTTAATCTTAAAGAATGTTACATTTATTACTTCTTCTCTTATTTAATATATATTTATTGAATATTTAATGTATACTAGTTCCTGAGTTGAGTTTTAGGAAAATATTAGAAATAAAACAGATAGGTATAACCTTTCCTTTGTGATTTTAATCTCTACAGCCAAAGACAGATAAGGTATTAATAACAAGGAATTACAATATGGTGGAACAGGAATAATTACTGAGGGGTTTTTAGCAAGGATTTTTATATTATTTGATTTTATGTTATATAAAGATCAATCTAGCTATGTAAAAAATAGTTAGAGAAGACATAATGGGAAATCAGTGAGACCAGTTAAGGAATATCAGAAAGTAGGAAAAGAGAGAAGCTCATTTGTAAGATAAATAGTGTCATTTGGACTAAGTGATGAATTCAATGTGAGGTGAGAGAGAGAGGGAAGAATGAGCAGAAATTACCAGATTTCTAACTTGGTGGTGTCATTCATTATACAGAAACACAGAGCTAGGAGTTTGAAGTACCAACAGAACCACATCCTAATCTGAATTTTCAAGTTGGTTGTGAAGGTGTATATCACAAAAGTCACCTCTGAGCATAGAAAATTGTATATGAAGTAATTTTTAATGATTTTTATTTATATAGACATTAGGTCAAGAAAGAAAAATGAGTTTAAAGTAGAAAACTTTTAATTTTAATTATTTATTATTTTTTGAATTATTTACTTATTGAGACAATGTAAGACATACTTTTCTATTTTCATAGGGTATAAATAATTATAATTGTTTTTTCCATACTCTTCTAGATGTTATAATTTAAAAGAAAATTACCTGGAAACATTTTGAAACTATCTGAGTTTGAAAAATGCTAGAAAATATATGCATTTATCATATTATACTTCACATCTATTTTATTTTTCCTGAACTCCAGTCCAATGGATGACATTTTCCACTTGAATCTCCAATATCATAGTGATCTTAACATTTCTAAATTGAAACTCATCAACACATTCTCTTCTCCCCCTCCTCCAGTAACTTCTCATATTTTCCCCATCTCTGTCACCATTTTCCAGGCTATTTGCCCAAGTTGTTGGAGCCACTCTCACTCATTCCTGTCTTCTTTTGTCTCTCCCCTCGATATCTAATCAGTCATTATGCTCTGTAGAGAATTTTTTAGGGAATTCTTCCAATAATCGGTCCCTCTGCCTTCATTGGATCTCTGGCTCCTCATAGCTGGCAATTCTTTTGCTGAATCAAACTTAGACTTGCTAACTAAGACTGTAATTATTCCTCTCTCCAGAATTCTGCTGAAAATTAACCTGTAAGTACTACTTCCATAAGGTAAGTTCTCTTCAAATGCTTCTAATGGCTCCTTTATTTTCTCTAGCGTGTTCAAAGGCACTCATGTGGCCTTTGGTGTTCTCTCTAGCCCAATCATACCCTGACATAAGATCTTATTTTTTCCCTCTTCTATTAAATATGCACACTCATTGAAGCTTTTAAATTTTACATATGTTCTTTTTGCCCTCTGAGCTGCTATTTTCCTTGAACTGTTTCTGTTCTACCACAGATCTAACACAATCTTTTCTTCAAGACTTGGCTCACAGTTAAAGTCTAGGACATCATTCTCTGGCCATTGTACCACATTACTCATCTCTTCCTACTCTAAATTTCTGCAGAACTAACGGTTTTGCCACATATGTCACACTTATGAGAATCTTTAGTCTTTAAATTTAGGAGAGACCGTAAACTTCTTGAGGCAGGGAAATGCCTTATATTAAATGCTATATGATTATGAAATAGTCATATAACATTTATTTAGATCTTATTATGTTTGTTCTAGGTATATATATGATCCCTTTATGTCTTATAAAACTCAATGAAATAGATGCTATTATAATTATTCCCATTTTATACGTGAAGAAATGAGACATAAAGGTTTTGAAATGTTTCCAAGAGAGCACAAATATTGAATGACAAAGGCTACATTTAAACACAAGGTGTTTGACTTCTGTGCCTGTGCTCTTAACTATGACCTTATGTTCAATTCCCCTTATCTCCCATATGCAGAACACAGATCTGAATATAAGGAACACATTCCTGAAAATATTTTTCATTAAATGAATCAAAAATCTTGAAATGGTTGCTATTTAGTATTCTTTAAGTGTCTTTTATATCATTTAAACTGCCTCTCACAATGAAACACCTTATAATCTCTGGGATTTGCAACCAACTTTATTTCTTCACATCCTTACTCTTCCCTTCAGCTGCATGACTAATTTTCCAATAGCCCCAACACTTTTCTTACTGCAGGTTTAATGAAACAAGCAAAGCTAAAACATCCTGAGTGCTCAGCAGTGACAGCATCAGTAAGCAATTAATCTCCAACAGTTCACCTACCATGTATGAACTTCAGAGCTCAATTCAGCACCTCACATGACTCTATGTCCTAATTCTCTCCTGGAGGAGAAAATCTACAAGCCAAAAACAGAACATGAGGAAAATAGTAAGAAATAAATGATGCAGATAAAAATAGTTTTTCATCTGTGGAAAAGAATGAGCATATTTTTTAATAGAGAAAATTAATTCTGATCCTGGAACTTTTTTGATTGGTTAGTTGCTAGTTCACTTCACTTTTACACTCTATGAAATATGTTTAATAGTATTTTTGAATTGCAATATTGTAGGACTTAATTAAAGTTTATAAAACATAAAGGGAACCTTTTTGTAATTACTTTGTCATTCACCTTTGTCATTTAAATTTCCTCAAGAGGGTCATGGCTTTTATCAGTTGTAATATGGAAGAAAACCACAGAACACCATGTGATGCAATTGTGGGAAAGGATTTTATGCAGCCATAAATAAGTAGCAACATAAGGCTGGTGTTGGCAAGATAAAATTCCAAGCATAGAAATGCTGCAAAAATAAAGCACCAACTTTGTCACTGTATCAGCTTCAACTTTTACCCCATTAGAGTATATCTTAAGAGAACAATGCCAGAGTTATTCTTTAATAATATAAAACCAATATTGTCATTCTTCTTCCCAAACTCCTCATAATTTCCCATCTTGGTGAGAGTAAAAGCCAAGGACTTTACAGGAAGTCATCCACAAAAATTTGCACTCTTTGACCCTTCTTACCTCTCTGACCACACAGCCTGTTCTCTCCCAAATCGTATTGGCTCTCTTGCCAGGCAAGTGCCTATCTCCTAGATTCTGCATGGGCTCTTTCCTAAGTCTCCAAAACTCTTTAGCCACATCTCTGAATGAATCATTTCCTTCATCTCTCCTTCAGGATTTTACACAAATGACATTTTGGCAGTGTGGTCTTGTTTGAGCACCCTATTAACAATTATACCCTAACTTTTGCACTCTTTAATGTCTTCCCTCTTCGATGTTTTTCATGATCTTTATCACCATACACCAGACTATAGAATTCAATTATTTATGCCTATTTCTCCCTTAGGTTGTAAGCCCCACGAGCATAGTAGTATGGTGTTGTTTTATTTACTAACTTATTCCTAGTACCTGAAAAACTGCCTGTCATATAGTTGGTTTACAGAGGTCAATATTTATTGAATGATCAAATCAGACAAAAAATTTCCAAACCTCAGAATGGAAGTAAGGTAGTATGAAACATATTCAATCTGGGATTTTCACAGGAAGAAAAATGTCCATGTGTATTTACAAATAAAATCTTCCATTTTATGTATATTATTTGTTGTCATATTAAAAATCATATGATTAGTTAGGCTATTAACTTATTTAATATCTATTTTAAATATTTCAATATGTAGCATCTTCTCCAAATTGTGGGAAATAGTACAGAAAACGGTAGTCTCATATCTCATAAAGTAGCTAAGATAAACTAGGATATCCCGCATTGAACTATAAATCCTGCATCTCTGTTCCCTGACTTTTAAATCCATGCCTCAAAGGAAAACACATGGGGGGAGAGAGAGAGGGTGAGAGAAAAAGAAAAAGAAGGAAATAGAGGGAAAGAGAAAGAGAGAGAGAAAGGAGAGGGGCAGGCTAAATATAATAGGAACAGAATAAAAATAGAAATATAATATAGATTTTTAAAAATCATGTTAAAAGGGAAGAACTTTAATTGAAATAAATCTTAGTTTGATTTTACAAGTGTTTATGCCAATAAAATGTTTATATATGATATAAACATATATTGCATAGTAAACAATTGTTAACTATGAGGAGCTTAATTTTATTATTTATTAGTTAATTAATACTTGGAATAGTGCTTTTATGCCTAGGGTACACAATGAAAAAAAAATCAAGATGTAAAGGAAAAAATGACAGTCTCTGGCAGGACTCAAAATCATGTCTCTTGAAGGAAGACAAAACAAAATTAAAAAAAAAGAAAATTAGGGGAAAGCAAATCCCCATTAAGTACATTTATTGATCATGAAGAAGGTAAATTAAACCTTTTTTTGCTTATTCCCAAAGCAGTAGACAAGAGGCATATAAAGGGCAATGTCAATGCAAGGAAGAATTTAGTAAAGAGAATTTCCCAGTCTGAAATGAGATATCAGATAAGTAGGATATTCTATCTCACTAAATATGTTCACAGGAATTCAAGTATTAAGACAATGGATAATAATCCTATTGTATTCATTAATTCTTTTTGATTTCTTTAAATACAACTTCATAAAATTATCAATAATCAGAGGCAAACCAAGAGAAAGAACAGTTTGCCATGGCTAGATTCCTGGGTTGATGTCTAATAGCAAATTCACAATTCTCACATGAATTTTACTTATTTAGGAGATACAATTTAAAAATATTTGTACAATTTTATAAAATATACTCATCCTTCAATTTCATTTCTGAAAATGCATCCTAAATTATCAGATACTGTGTCATTGTGTATAATAGTGAAAAGCTACAAACCGTTTATATTTTTAAAAATAGTGGATAGGTTAAATGATTCATGATATATCCAAATATTTAATCACTATATAGAGTTACTTAAGTGATGTTATAGGAAAAAATGTAATAGCATATAAAGTATAAGCTACATATGCTGTTAAATTTAGAAAACATATTTGTATGGTATAATTATATTATTATTGTTAAAATTAGCTTATAAATTAATTCATTAACTAATACAATGTATTTATAATGTGCCATGCATAAATTTTACCCAATCACACACACACACGCACAGGAATGAAATGAAAAATACTTACAAAAACATTGACAATTATTTTCTTGGGATAGTGAATGATAGGTGGTTTATTTAATTTTTAAAATTGTTTCAGTTTTAAAATAAATGTATAATCTTTTTATAATTATTCTCAAGCTAGTGAAATAAGAGAGAAATCATTTGTCTTTTTTTTTTCCTTTTCACAATCACTTGTGGACCACACCATTCTATCACCAAAATATTTTTGATTTTGATTTTAATTCTATCATCAAAATATTTTTAGAATTAGTTTCTCTCCATTCAGTATTTCAAAAGATTCATAATGGTCTGTTTGCAGATTCAATTATGTCTCCAATGTTAACTATTTAACGTGTAATTTTGCTATGATTCACCAAGACATGTTATATGGAAGGGAAAATAAGAGAATATTAGGAACTTCTATATTTTGAGGATGTAACCCAAACAACTTTTTGGATCATACATTATGTTCTTGAATTATGTGACAGTTGTCAGAGCTGACTGACAGTGAAGAGATAGAGATATGGAGAGCATTTTATAAGATTACGACAATATACATTCTAAGATTCCTGTCCTACTTAGCTGTATTTTCATAATCAGTACAAATAAAAGTTCTTCCAAATATTCTAAAGGTTGAGATTTAAAATTACAAAATTTGTCACATTCAGATCATTTCTCAGAAATTATATAGAGAATCTGTATATTTTTAATCCACTTTCCTATCTATTTTATACTATGTAGTCTGTAATTTTATTATGTCTCTAACTCAGATTATTGAAGAAAAAGTAACGGCTCTCTTAAACCTTTCTGGATTACTTGATATCAACATTTGTTGAAGCATTATATTTAATGCTAAGTTATGGAGAAAAAAGCTGTTAAAAGAGAACATAATGTGATTAATGTTCTAATTGAGCATGTTGGTTAGTTACAGTGTTGATATAACCTAAGAACACAAAGATAAATTATAGTATTGAGCTTTACCTAAAAATCACTGTGATAGGATAAAAAGTAGCTCCTAGTATCACATATTTTAGTTCTATGTGTTTTTATCTTTAATTTTTAAATTTTTTAAAAATTATTATGGGTACATAATAGTTGTCTATATTAATGGGGTACATGTGATATTTTGATACAGGTATATACTGTATAATAATCAAATCAGTGTAATTGGGGTATACATCACCTCAGGTATTTATCATTTCTTTGTGTTGAAAATATTCTAATTATATTCCTTTAGTTATTTAAAAATATACAGTAACTTATTATTGATCATAGTCTCCCTGTTGTGCTATCAGTCATTAGAGCTTGTTCATTTTATGTAATTGTATTTTTGTACCCATAAACCATCTCTGCTTTATCGCCCTCCCCTCACTACCATTTCTAGCCTCTCATAACCATTGTTCTATTCTCTATCTCTATAAGATCAGTTGTTTTAATTTTTAGCTCCCACATATAAGTTAGAATATGTGAGATTTGTATTTCCATGCTTGGCTTACTTCATTTAACATAATATTCTTCAGTTCCATCCATATTGCTGCAAATGACAAATGACAGGATTTCATTGTTTCTTATGGCTGAATGATATTCCATTGTGTATATATAATATATTTACTTTATCCATTTATCCATTGATGGACACTTAGGTTGATTCCATATCTTTGCTATTATAAAGAGTGCTGTGATAAACATATAGGTACAGGTATCTTGGCACTATTGAGATTTCCTTTTGTTTGTATATATAACCAGCAGGGGATTGCTGGATTATATGGTAGTTCTATTTTTAATTTTTTGAGCAACCTGCATACTATTCTCCATAATAGTTGTACTAATTTACATTCTTACCAACAGTGTATAATGATTCCCCTTTCTACACATTATCACCAGCATTCATTATTGCCTGTCATTTGGATTAAAAAAAAACCACTTTAAATGGAATGAGATGATATGTTATTGAAGTTTTGATTTTCATTTCTCTGATGACTGATAATGTTGAGAATTTTTTCACATACCAGTTGTCCATTTGTATGTCTACTGTTGAGAAATGTCTATTCAGATCTTTTGGCTGCTTTTCAACTTGATTATTTGACTTTTTCCTATTGAGTTGGTTGAGCTCCGTGTATGTTCTAGTTATTAACCCCTTATCAGATGGGTAGTTTGCAGATATTTTTTCTTATTCTATAGGTTGTCTCTTTATTTTCTTGATTGTTTCCTTTGCTGTGTAGAAGATTTTTAGCTTGATGTGATCCCATTTGTCTATTTTTGCTTTGGTTGCCTATGTTTTTGAGGTATTACACAAGAAATCTTTGACCAGACAAGTGTCCTGGAGTATTTCTTCAATTTTTTTTTCTTCCAGTAGCTTCATAGTTTCAGGTAATAGATTTAAGTTTTTGTTCACTTTTATTTGATTTTTGTATATGGCAGGAGACAGAAGTCTATTTTCATTCTTCTGCATGGGGATATCAGGTTTTCCCAGCACTATTTGTTGAAGAGAAAGTCCTTTTCCCAATGTATGTAAGGTGTTTCCCAAGGTATGTAAGGTGCTCTTGGCACTTTTCTCAAAAATGAGTTCACCATAGATATGTGGAATTATTTCTTGGTTCTTTATTGGTCTATGTGTCTATTTGTATGTGAGTACCATGATGTTTTGGTTACTACAGCTCTGTAGTATAATTTGAAGTCTGGTAATGTGATTCCTTGAGTTTTATTCTTTTTGCTCATAATGGCCTTGGCTGTTCCAGGTCTTTTATTAATATCCCTTGCTTTCAGATTGAAGAACTCTCTTTAGCATTTCTTATAGGACAGGTCTGGTATCAATGAAATCCCTTAGCTTTTGTTTGCCTGAGAAAGTCTTTATTTCTGCTTCATGTTTGAAGGATATTTTTGGAGAATATAGTATTCTAGGTTTAAAGTTTCTTTCCTTTAGCACTTTGAATATGTCATGCCACTCTCTCCTGGCCTAAAAGATTTCCACTGAGAAGTCTGCTGCCAGATGTTTTGGAGGTCTTCTATAAGTTGTTTGCTTTCTTTGTTTTGCTGCTCTTAGGATTCTTTCTTTATCTGTCACACTTGGGAGTTTTTTAATTAAATGTGTTGAGGTGGTCTTATTTGGGTTAAATCTGCTTGATGTTCTATGATCTTCTTGTACCTGAATATAGATATCTTTCCCTATGTTTGGAAAGCTCTGTGTTATCATTTCTTTGAATAAATTTTGTACCCCAATTTCTCTCCTTGAGGGCAAATAACTCTTATATTTGCTCTTTTGGAGCTGTTTTCTAGATCTTGTAGGCATATTTCATTATTTTTTTATTCTTTTTTCTTTATTCTTCTCTGACTTTGTATTTTCCTATAGCCTGTCTTCAAGTTCACTAGTTCTTTCTTAGGCTTGATCAAGTCTGCTATTGAGAGACTGATACTTTTTTTTTAGCTTGTCAATTGAATTTTTCATCTCCAGAACTTCTACTTGATTTTTTAAAATTTTTTCAATCTCTTCATTAAATTTCTCTGATAAGCTTCCTAATCCTTTTTCTGCATTGTCTTGATATTACTTGGGCTTCCTCAAAACAACTATTTTAAATTCTGTTTCTGAAAGTTTGTATATCTCCATTGCTCTAGGATTTGTCATTGGTGCCATATTTAGTTTGTGTTGTGAGGTCATATTTTCCTAAATATTTTTTATGCCTGTGGATGTTTGTCAATGTCTGTGCATTGAAGAGTCAAGTATTCATTCTAATCTTTGCAGTCTGGGCTTGTTTATACCTGTCTTTCTTGAGAAGGCTTTCCAGGTACTCAAAGGGAATTGAGTGTTGTGATCTGTCTTTGGTCACTGTGGTTATATCAGCACTAGGGGGCACCCCAAGCCCAGTGACACTTTGATGACTCCCTGTGGAATTGCCTTAGTGGTCTTGTACAAGGTAAAGGACAATTCCCTGGATTACCAGGCAAATCTTTCATTCTCTTTCCTCAATTTTCTCCAAGCAGAAGGAGTCTCACTTTCTTTGCTGGGCTGCTTGGGATTGGGGGAATTGTGACACAAATAATCCTGTGGCCACGACAGCTATGACTGCACCGGGTCACACATAAAAATCAACCCAATACTGGATCTTACCCAAGGTCTGTGATGACTATTGCCTGGCTACTGCTGATGTTTATTCAAGGCTCAAGGGACTTTTAACCAGGAAATGGTAAATCTGGCCAGGACTGGGTTCTTCCCTTCAGGACAACTGGTTTCCTTTCTGACTTAGGCCAGTTCTAGAATTGCCATCCAAGAACTAAGGACTGTAATTGGGGTCTTCAGGAATCTGCCTGGTGCTTTATTTCAATGTGGCTGAGCTGATATCCACTTTGAAAGACAAAGTCCTCTGTAGTCTTTCTATTTCTTTCCCCAAGTGAAGTGAGTCTTTCTTAAGCTGCATTGCTTAAAGTTGGGAAATGGGTAATGCAAGCACTCCATTGGCCACCATAGCTGTTGTCTCACTGAGTCACATGCAGTCCGGCTCTGAACACATTACAGCATCAGGAGTTGCTAAAAGATTGCAATCTTTGTGGCCTGCTTTTCAAATTTATTTCAGGCCCCAGGCCACTTTCATTGGCTGATGGTCAAGCTAGCCAGAACTCACATTCCTACTTTTGAGGCATAGGGTTTCCTTCTGGTCAGGGCTAGTCTAAATGCTCCCTCCATGGACACTGACAGAATTCTGCCCTGTTTTGTGTTCCGCTGTGACTGGGAAGCACTGAGTTCTCATGCAAACTTTCACAATCATTTCACTTTCCCTCCCTGAAGAACATGGCCCTGCTGGGAGATGGGGCAGGGATTGTGTAGACAATGCAAGATTGTCTTTCCTACCCTTTTCGGTGTCTCTTTCCTTTAATATGATGTTAAAAGCAGGTACTGTGATTGCTCACCTGATTTTTAGTTCTTATGAAGGTGCCTTTTTTGTGTGGATAGTTGTTCAAGTCGATGTTCCTGTGGGGGTGGGGGACAATAACTGGAGGATTCTATTCAGCCATCTTGCTCTGGCTCCTCCTTTTTTTTTCCCTTTCTATTATTTGTATTATTCTGAAAAGTTTCCAACAGTACTTCCCTATCAGAAGGAATTGTTTATAATTTTTTGATTTTTTTTATGTGTTAAATTTATGTGTGTGGAATCAAACAAAGGATTTGCTTTCCTTTAATTTCCATATGGCTTTCTTAGTTCAACTACATTAGGTTCTTCATGATTTCTACCAAAAACAGTATCAGATAACATCATCATCTGTTTATCTCACTCCTCTCATGCTTGCTTTTCCTGAGAAAGAAAAACTTATGAAAGTATCTTTTAGAAAGAACATCTTGTCCAATAAGTGTTTTTAAAAGTAAGGCTGGAAGACTAGAAACACCAACAAGAGATTTTGTATTAAGAGAAACATGTCACCTGATATCAATTTTAATTTTCTAAGCAAAACACTATTTATTAATTTTATTGCAATATTAGTATAATTGGCATTATCATCTTTTCAGCATTAGTCTAGAAAATGGCACTGTCTTTCATTGTTGCTTACCAATTAATATACTGCAGAAGTGGCATTGGACACAGATTTTTAAGAGCATTCACTGAAGCCACGGTCAGGTACATATACCTGACTGAATCTGCTAGTGTCTAGGTAAGCAGTTCACTCCCGATTTTAATAACCCTTTGTATTCTTTCAATGGAACTTTTCTATAGTTAATTCAATAAGGTAAGATAAGATAAATAAGATAAATAATTTGCTCCCCCTTCCCTTATTAGAGAACTACTTTTGCAAGTCTATTTTTTTATATTTTTTGCCGTATCAGGCTTTAAATTAAGACAAGCATGGTTTCTGAATACATCACATATCTACTTAAAATACATTTTAAGACTAAGCCACTTACCATTTTTACAAGGTCGGACATGAGTTATTTATGCATTGGATGTTTTTATCAGCCTACACTCACAGCACACACAGAGACATGCACTCACAAACACCATACATGCACGCAGACACAACATCACATCTACATCATATATAGGCACACACATAAAAACACACGTAGACAAAAATACATCTACATATGTACATACACACTACATACCCTTACAGAAACTTGCATACACACTCACACACACACAGACTAGATGTTATTTCACTGATCAATGGTCTCCTACAAGGCCTTTGGTTGACCTGTCTCCAGTTATTGATTTTTTGCTATTTCACTTAGACCAGAAGGAAATAGATAGTGATTCAATTTCCTATTACCTCATTTAGAAATAAGAAATTAGTGTCACATTGAAGATAAAAGAAAGTATATAATGTATGAAGATGAAAGATAGTATATTTTGTGAAGGGAGATGAAGAAAAGGGACTGTTAAGAGGAATGGAGAAAATCATGAAAAGGTAAAAAAGCTTGATGAGAAAAGGTACAGAATGACTATGAAATATGACAAGGTAGACAGGGGAAGAGAGATGGGAATGAACAATAAAAGAGATTCAGTGAACACATTCTTCACTTTTTCTGCCAGAATGACTTTCCTTTCTCATAACTAGAAAGAATATTTGCAAAAGGAATGAAGACACATCCATTTTCTTTTGCCATGTTTGGAGATTGATTCTTCCTCTTCTCTGTTAAATTCTTAAATATAATGAAAAAAAAAATAAGCTGACAAGGCTGAAGAACGCATCAAAAAGAGAGTTCAACAATTTGACATATGTTTTACAGTTCAATAAAATTCTTCTTCCACTATCACCATTGCCAGCCAATCTCCAATACAAAAGAGATTCTTAGAACTTCACTGATTTAAACTCTTCATTACTATAAATATATATATTTTTAATTTAATCTTTGTTTAGAGTTACTTTTCTCTTACTTTGTAAAAAAGGCACCCATTACCTAGTGTCACTTACAACTTTCTTTGTCAGATTTTTCTTACGCTAACATGCTATCTGGCAAAATAGTCTATTAATTTCAGAACTAATCTCCTATCTATTGTGTTTATTGGGTATATGTGGCCAGGGAGCAGAAAGATAAGGATATTTTATTTTATTCTCTTTTTATTTGTTTTTCAATTTACAACCATCTGGCACAAACTTGAAGCTTGTGTCAGGAGTCCCATTAAAAAGAGGAATACAAAAACATGAGCAAGGGTTATTTTCATAACTGAGGATTGAGACTATGATCATGTATTTATGGAGGCTTGGTTTAAGAAAGATCTAGTATATTTCAGAAATGTGTAGTTTAGGCTCTGTCATGACTTATAAAATGAAACAAACTTTTGTGAGTTGTACATATGAAAAGAAGAGATTATTAAATGAGGACTCCTTATTACTTAGTGATTAAAAGTACCAGTCTCAAATTAAATAATGGATCCCTTTTCTTCCACACTCTAGCTCTGGGCCCACCGGCACTTCAACATTTCCTTTTATAGATAGGGATCAAAGAGCAACTTCCTCAAAGGGAGGAGGTCGCTGATTAAATGAGAATAATGCGTATAAAACAATTAGCATCGTTCTCTGTTCTCCTAATTTTTCAATAAATGTGTGCCATTATTACTTGAGAAGAAAACTTGGTTTTAGTGATATAACAAGGCCATAAAACTCTGTCAGGCTTTGATTTACACATTCTTTTGTATGTGGACCCAAATGTCAACATTGAAAGGAATTTCAAACAGTATTAGGATCCATTTCCATTTAAAAATTTTTTAAAAACTATAAGTAAATGTCATATACGAAAAATCAAAAAAAATCAGAATAACCTATAAAATTATATTTTTGAGCCTGTCTGAGAGCTAAGGTTGCAGGGAAGCCAGAGGAACTGAATTTCAGAGAGTACCAAACACCTCTGAGGAGAGAAACACAAAGTGTTTCAACTTTGGCAGAGAATAGAAGAAAGCAGTAGAAACCATTAAAATAGATAGGAACAAAAAATCTGAAGTTTTAACAAATTTTTTTTTTAATTTTTTTTTTATTTCAGCATATTATGGGGGTACAAATATTACGGTTATGTATATTGCCTACACCCCCCTCCCCCCTCGAGGCAGAGCCTCAAGCATGACCATACCCCATACGTTGCACATCTTACTCATTATGATTGTATATACACATCCCCCCTCCCCCCTCCCACCCGCCCAACACCCGACAAATGTTATTCCTACATTTCCACTTAGAAATTCTTAAAAGTCAAGTATGGACTATTGTGACAGTTTATATTCTCTAGGATACCCATACAAAAAGGGACAACTAATTCATTGGCAGGTTCTTTTCCATAAGCTTTTGCCAGGTGCCCGGTAGAAATATTAGAAATATAAGAGATTTCTGAGGCCCCACTTCAGTGGCACTGGCATTCAGGGCATGCCAACTGTTGGGAGTGGGTTGAGAGTATCTGGAGGACCCCATTCGCACTCTGGGCTCTGCTTGAGTCAGGGTGATGAATGGCTGCCATTGGATGACAGGCACAAACCTTGGTCACGTACCAGACTCTTCTCTAATACCAAGCAAAATCTATTTTCATCCCTCCCACCCCTCCTCACAGCAAAAGGCAACTGCTGCTGAGGAAAGAGTAGTAATTCCAGCCCCCATTCCTACCTTTTCACTTCATTAACACTGAACAAAAGTGGTTTTCCATGAGTGGAGGTTGGGGCAAATGCTTTTGCCCAGTATTCTGCACTAATACAAAGTAGAGGTCTACTGCTACTCAGGGAAGGACAAGACACTCATCTATGTTTTAGAGCCTACATTGGGTAGGGGGAGAGCTTCTCTATCTCTAAGGGATGTGTGAGAATATTGCATCTCATCCATCACTAAAGCTCAAGCACACAGACTTGACTAAGAATGAGGCTGGAGCAGAACTGAGAAGCACCGCCACCTTCCCCACTCCCATGATGAGCCTTTCAATGAGATAAAATGAACACAGTCTACTGTGAGAGATGGAGAAAGAGCTTAGAAAAAGACATTTGTTTTTCAGGTGCAGTATATTGAAAAGCTTGCTATCACATTAAGCATGAGGGAGCAATAGTAGTCCAACACTGAAAGAATTTGAAACCTATCTTATGCTTATGATAACTACAGCAACAATAAAATGAATCCTCTCTAGAGCATATTGATTAAAATTACCACATTAATGGCCTAATGGAATAAGAGGGCTCATTTCTGGACATAAATATTATTTGCCTAAGCCACTACTGTTCATTTAAAACAATGTCTGGCAATTAATTTAAAAAATTATGGAACATACTTGGGAAAAAATATGCATTGTCAAGAGAAAAAATAGTCAAGACAATTAAATTTACAGATGACCCAGGTGATAACACTATCAGGAAGAAGCTTTAAAATAACTATGATTAATGGGTTAAGGAATAGTGGAAAGGTAAGTATCTATGAACAGATAAGTTATTTCAGCAGAGAAACAAATATTATACAAAGAAATAATTGGAAATGGCAGAAATAAAAAAAAATTGATATGAAAGATGAACAGTTTTGCTTTTATTTTCAGACAGGGTCTCGCTCTGTCACCCAGGCTAAAGGGCAGTGGCATTATCATAGCTCACTGCAACCTCAAACTCCTGTGCTCAAGCAATCCTCCTGCTTCAGCCTCCCAAGTAGGCAGGACTACAGGCATGTGATATCATGTCTGGTTAATTTCTTAATTTGTTTTTCTAGACATAGGGCCTTGTTATGTTGCCCAAGCTGTCTTGAACTCATGGCCACAGGCAGTCCTCCTGCCTCACTCAACCTTGAAAGGTGATGGTACTACAGGCATAAGCCACTGCACCTGACCAAAATGAACAATTGTTTGATAGGTTTATTTTCATATTCTACATAGTAGAAAAAATAATTTATCTTTTAAATGCTAATAGGAATACTTCAAACATAAACAAAAAGACAAAAAAGTTTAAAAAGAAGAACACAAAATTTGAAAATTCTGAAGCAATACCAAACAATCTGCTATGTCTGTAATTGCTGTTCTTGAAGTAGAAGAGTAAAAGGTTAATAAGAAATTCTTAAATGTTTAGACAATATGTAAGAATGTTCTAATATTAAAGAAGGATTAAAAAAATGCAGATCAAAGAATCTTAGAAAGCCATCAGTAGAAAAAAATACTAATTAAAAAACAAATTAAATAAACACACAATAAAATAAAAAATATAGTCATGCCATTTTTCTATTGTTGAAAACCAAACATAAAGAGAAAATCTTGAATGAAGTCAAAGAAGAAAAGAAATATTTCATACAGTGAAGTAAAGTTTTTTGTGAAAAAATATTAATATAATTCATATGTTGGTAAAAAGATGTCTTTAAAGTAATTAAAGGAAAATATATTATTTTAGAATTGTATAGCCTAAAAAGCTATCTTTCAAAAATGAAAGCAAAATAAAGACATTAAAAAGGGGAAATGAGAATTCATTTCTAGCATTCTTACACTAAAAGAAATATTAATGGAAGCTCTTTAGGAATAAAGAATAGAATGGCAGATGGAAATTAGAATTTATAGAAAAAATGAAGAGCATGGAAAATAATAAAAATGTGGATAAATGTAAACTAATTTTTTCTTTTTTATGTCTTTAAATGATAACTTATTGTCTAAGTCAAAAATAGTAGTAATGTATTAGGGCTTTAAAATATACATAAAATAAAATATGTGGCAAAATACCACTCTGATTCTCGGAAATACCATTCAACCCAGCAATAGCATTGTTGGGCATCTACCCAAAAGAGCATAAGACATTCTATTATAAAGACATCTGCACCTGAATGTTTATGGTAGCACAATTCACTATTGCACGGTCATGGAAACAACCCAGTGTCCATCAATTCATGAGTGGATAATTAAAATGTGGTATATGCTCACAATGG